>CM065184.1:16617500-16942500 GCA_033026295.1 Channa striata | reverse complement strand
TCATTCTTTTTACATGGTTTGCTGACTCACATTCTTGCACAGTGTTTGACTCACATTTCCTTAGTATTCGTTTTTCAGCAAATGTTCTGGTGCATGCATAGACTCACCCAGTTGTTGGCCAGTGTTAAAGGAGTAAACTGCTTCAAGTGCTTTTGATGAATAGCATGTGTATTTTTTACTCATTTCATAGTGTTTATGTTCTGGTTGTGAACAGACCAAACTTACACAACTTGATAGTGGAAAAATCTTAATAGGCAATCATTACACTTTGGAAAGGAATTTTACAACACACCAATATCCATACACAGTTTGGTCTCATTAAACCATATTTCAGTTTACATTTCCATAACATTTAGTCATTTGGCAGACGCTTTTATCCAAAGCGACTTACAAGTAAAGTACAAGGTAGCAAATATCAATGTCGAGGAGAAAAAAACCAAGCAAAGTTCTATCAGAAAAAGTGTTTCCGTTTAATGAGATATAAGTAAAAGACAGGGGATTTAAAAATTGATATAAGTGCATAGGATGATGGGGACGAGTTCTGTTTTCACAATTTTGTGAATTTTAGGAGTGAGGTGGAAGCTCATTCCACCATTGTGGGATCAATGAGCAGAAACGTTGTGCTTGGTGTCGTCTGTGTGGTGCTTGGACCACCAGACGTCATTTGTCGTTGGAGAGCATCAGACGGGAGGGATTGCAGACCTGAATGAGGGAGGTGAGGTAAGCAGGAGCTGCTGAGTTGATCACTCTACGCAAGAGACTGAGATTTGAACCTGATGCAGGCAGCTACAAGAAGCCAGTGCAGAGATCTAATGAGTGGTGTGACATGAGTCCTTTTTGGCTGATTAAAAATGAGGCGTGCTGCCACATTTCTTCATCATCTGCAGGTTAACAGCTGCAGCCATTTATACTGCAAATAATAACCAACTAAGGTAGAAGTCAGTAAAGAAAATGACGACCCACGGAGAATATAAAATGCTTTTTTTCTTCATCATAACAGAAAATGTAATGACAGACATTGAAGAACAAAAAATGAGAAAGCTGTAAGATTGGTCTTTATTTTATGAAAAGTGAAGTCTGGATACTTTTCCCATTGAACATCTGTGGAGAGACCTGGAGCCTGCCCTTACAGATGCTTCCCATCCAGTCTGATTGAGAGAGAGGGAGTGAGAGAAAGGGAGAGCTCGACAGGATGTGCCAGGAAGACTGGGATGAACTGGCCAAATCCAGGTGTCCAAACGTTGTAGAAATGTACCCAAGCAGTGTTTGCTGCTGAACGGGCTTTTACTGAATTTGGTTAGGAATACTTTTGTTTTTACTTTTTAATTTTTAACAAAACGTACATTTTCCATTTGTCACTGTGGGTTTTTGAGCATAGATTGATAAACAAAGTTGGCGCTTTAAATAAAATCTGTGCAATCTGTGAAAGTGAAATCTGAAAACTTTCTGTAGCTACTGTATGCCAGCTATAAGTGACAAAAAATGCAGAGATGACAAAACATGTTGGAGCTTATTTAAATTTGGTGCCTCAGTTGAGTAGCTTGTCCATCAAAATGGCACAGAAAATAGGGATCTTCTTAAGCAGTTGTCTCTGTTATATGCAAATACAAAAACAATAAATGTAGTCTATGTCATGGTTAGGTTTTTAAAACTCTGATACTGATTTTGATACTGATATTTGCCCTTTTTGTGTTTTCCTTTTTAATATTTGGTGACAACTTGTGACTGTTTTGTGAATTAGGTGGACCCCCATCCATGGTGCCCACGGTACGGCAAATACGTGCCCTTTACTCTGCAAGTGCCATCTGTGGTGCCCCAACCACAGCAAAAGGAGATAATGCAGTGCACTGTAGAATGGATCAGGTGTCACTGATATTTCTTTGAGTAAAATGCCATGTCACATTCACCACAGCCGCTAGATGCCACCAAATGGTTATAGGTATCTACTGGTCATTTTTGGCTGCTGGGAAAAATTAACATCTGTCATATTTCACCAATGGAAGACGTACAACAAGATTAACAAACCGCATCATAGGAAAATAAAAAGAGGGACAAAAAATGCGTAAAAAATTGTTGAAAAATCAAAGAAAAACGAACGTTATATAACTGTTGTCAGGGTCAATTCATGTCCAGTTCTGGCCCACCATATGAACAGCCTGATGTTCATAATTAAAGAATTAGTGATATTCTCTGAGATCTGATGACAGCGGATTCTCAGAGAAGGTGTATATCTGCACGTCTGCATCATCTGCTCCATCCTAAATATCTTTCCTCTCCTCTTTTGTCTTCATTGGAAACAGCCTGCATCTTGCTTTTCACGGAAGGAAGCAGTGCATGGATAATATGGTTACGCCGTTACTGATGCATAAAGCTGCGTGTCTGGTTCTTGTCAAGACCTTGCCACCAAAGTCAATTTGCCCGTGTCCTGGCAGAATGTAATATTTCTTTAATCAGATCAACACGGAAATTACGTTGGTGGACTGTATTGATACGAGAGGAAATAATTGAACTCTGGGCTCCAGGAATAATTTCACCCTCTGAGCATTACTGTAAACCCCATTAAAAAAAGTAAATCCACCCTCTCCTCCCTCCTTTGAAATAAAGAGGAAACCAGGAACGTAGATAGATGGATAAGATTTCATCTGCTCAGCCTCTGTTTTCCCTCCAGCTTTTCAGCAGGTCTCTCTGACCAAGTCCTTTACTACTGCCTTACTGTCATCTAGCATGTCCAAGTTTCAGCAGCAGGAGGTGCAGTCTGAGGTAACACTAACACACACTGGATAGACTGAAACATTGGTGTAACAAGTCTATAAATTTGGCCAGAAGGCAGAGAAAACTAATGGTGGAGTTGTGTCTGTGTGTAATAAATGAAAAAGCCCGTTGCCCTGCGCTACCTGTAGATTTGTCTCTCATGCTGCCCCACCCTGTGTAAGGTTGTTAACTGTGAAGCCCAAATGAACCAGACCAGACCAGACCCCTTTAATGACTCTTATTGGATCTTTCAGGGAGGGAAGGATGGCCCCTCCTAGGTGCTAACTGTACATATCATCATGCATCCTTCCATAGATAATGACAGTAGAGGGTGACATTGGGGTTAAAACATCCTTGTGTGTTATTCAAGGTGATTTATCAAGAAAATGACTATGCTGGGAAGTAGCTGCATGTTTTTAAGGAGAAAATTAACTAGTCACAATATAAATTCTTTTTGAAAGCACTAACAATGGCTTTGTCCATGCTACCGTATCTTTATCTAGAGCAGGGAGTGAAATAGAAATGGCAAATAGAGAAGGATAGTTTAAACACAGAGGGAATTATGTCTTTATGCAATTATGAAAGATAGGACACAAACGTTAGAGTTACCTTATGGTAACCTCAAAGGTAAATATTTAAAATTAATTATTCCCATGTTTATTGGCAAATTAATCAATTGGCAATGTTATATGTCGTTCCCACTTATCGCACCTGTCTATTACATGACCAGTCATGCTGATAAACAGCTCAAACTTACTTGCCCCACCACCTTTAGGAGCCTGGGGCCACCTCTGCTGGATTGCCTTAATTGTTTTGAGTACGAATTTCAACCCAGGAAATCATGGCAGCTGTTCATGAAACATTGTTATAGCCGCTCTAATTTGTCTACCAAAATCCATTTTTTAACATGTGCTTTTGGCGCACAGCAATAGGTCTGGCTGATGGGGCCTCAGCACAACAGCAGTGTATCCGGAGTGTTGATGAGGACCTTAACACAGACTGAGAATCTTGTTTTTGCCGACCTTTATTGGCTTAATTTCTCACCTTGCTGCAGTGATGCAGATGTGTACTCCAGGATTTTGTGACGTTGCTGTGTGATTTAGTTAGAGGTGCAACAACACAAAAACACATTCTTTTTTAATCTTATTGTAATATTTGGTCTTGCTCCTAATGGCATTTTTTAAAAATAGAAGAACACATTTTTCATTCAACCTCCCCACAGCACCTAATCGGTTTCGGTGTTTGCATTGTTTCAAGGTGACTGCGACTACACTGATGCTCAGCTACACTTGAGCTGGTTAGTAAATGAAGATTAAGTGCTTGCAGGAATAAAACACAATACACCTTGATCAGGCTCTCAAATGGAAGATTAATTTACTGTTCTGTTGAATGAGCAATCCTTGTGGTCCATAATTATTTAAGTTCCATTTTGGGTTAATTATGGTCATTAGCATTATGTGTTCCTAAGTGAGGGGCTAATTTTGAGAGAAGTGGCTTGAGATTTAAAAAAAGGAGGAAAAAAGCTCACATGAGCTTCTGAAATGAACAGATCATTTGGTTTTGAGGGGCGGAAATTGATAGAAAACAGCAGGGAAACAGCTGAGGAGGGAACAATTATTCTAATGATGTGACAAATGCAGATGCTGCAAATTAGATTTAGTTTAGTAAGGTGCTCCCCTACTGTCGGGATGCCTAAATCTGTGGTGGTGTGGCATTTGCATGTGTGAGAGGAAGTGTTCATTTTGAAGAGGGAAAATGCACGTGTTTAAATGTCTACCGACAACGACAACAAGGATGGAAGAGCGGTAAGCATGAGTTTGCATGAGTATTGAAGGCTATTTGTTCTTCCTGTTTTCTCCCAGCTTATGTTATGATATGATAACAACACTATGTAAATGAAGCTCAAAGCAAACTCTAATAAAATGTGGGGGTATAAAGTCTGGGTATCACTGTGCCAACAAAAGGTAAAACAAAGCTCATGGTGCAGAGTGAAAAGCAGGTTGCAAGGGACAGAATGATGAAGGCTTGTTTGCCTCTCCTCGTTTCTCCTCAGTGGAGCAGCCCAGCATGAGGAAAAGCTTGTTAAAACCCTAATAGTAGCTATCAAAGGCTATTGATTATCTTTCCTGCCCTGTTTGGGTGACAAAGTGAGCATTAGCTAGAGCCGTAGAGAGCTTCTTAAGACAGGTTTCCTCTGGGGCCGCCCAGTCCCCTGGGCTGCCCGCTGCTGAGATCACACGCACACATACGCATGCACGCACACACACACACACACACACACATACACATGCGCGTGCACTTGTCTCTTTTTTTCCCAAAGCTAACACACTGCTATCCTTTCACCCTCCTGCCACCAGATAATCCATTTTACAGCCAGGGATCAAACACTGAGCCCTCTGGCTGTGAGCTGCAGTGACTACTGTAACACACACACACACTCACACACACTACGTCAACCTAGCACTAAGTTCTCATAAAGCTTGGTTAAAGAAGTTTCTTGCCTCTTGCACTTCACGAATGCTGTTTTAGTAGGTTATCTTTTTTTTTTTGTCCTGTTTGGCCATGATGCGTAAAAAATGTTGTCCTTGGAGAACCCAAAATGAAGACTGCGCTAATACAGAGAACTCTTGGCCAATGATGTACAGACCAGGCTGCATAGACAATGAACACCTACTCCCATTTTTCCTGTTTAAGTGCGTTTCTCCTCCAGTGGTTTCAGCATACTCAAAGAAATGCAGTAAAGTGTGGTAGGAACAGGATGAGGGGTTATGTGAGGCAAGTTATACATAAGGCATTATAACAACCAAATTAATGGATGTCTGTTAAAATATTCACGCGATTAACCCGCAAGTTTAAGGGCGTGCTACATCAAAATACCGAAACTCCAAATTGGTGTGTTTGTGTCTTTTTCACCTGCAGATGTCAGGCTGCTTTGAATGCACTTTCTGTGCTCAGCTTTGTGCATGAAAGACTTCGGTATTGTAACATAGGCAAATTCTGCACTGTGCAGCCTGTCTAAGACCAAATATTTTAGCGTCTCTTGATGCTGTGCTACAGGAGCCTTTACAATATGTACCTAATCTGTGGTTGAGTGACGTCCTTGTTTCAGGCGCTCTGATTCAGTTTCTGCTTTAGCCTACTCAGAAAACCAGATGAAAGCATTTAATTCAAGAGCTGTGACAAGAAATCTGGTGAACGGACTTTGAAATACCTCAGATAAGTTTAGAAATTGGAGTTAGAGTCAAACCCATGAAAAGATGCACAGGAAGAAGTGTTTCTCTACTCTAATTTGCAGGTAGATAAATCAAAATTAGTATTTGATATCAAAGTAAGTGGGAATTTTTATCTTATGAATGTGACTTTACCTGTATTTTAGATTCTGATACTGTCGATCTTGGAGTTCACTGCACGTATCCTTGAGTTCAGTTGAAAAACTGGATCATAAATGTATAAAGCCTGCAGATTTTTGTAACATCACATGACCTAAATATGTATATTCTTACTGTATGTGTTGGCGTAAGCAACGATCTGTATAGAACGTGCATCATCCAACCCACTGTAGCGTGACACTGCAGATGTATTTAGTAGCTTAGTAAGAGGATATTCAATTTATTCATGATGCAAACCACAGAGTTGGTGTGTGTGTATAAGTGAATGTGTGCAAGTGCATGGTGAGTGTTGAGTGGACCATGAAATGAAAACACCCTATAACCATTTCGCTGCATCTCTCAATTAGGACATCATCTATGCAGAGGGAGCATTCATGAGTGGCTTCTTCTTTATTTACAATTACACACCGCAGTGCAGACAAATGGGGTGCTGAGGGGGAAAAGCTTGTGCGACCCACTCTGCAAAAGATCCAGGGTCTAGAAAAACACCCATGCACTGTATGACTTGCTACAATAGCCTGTGCAACTTGTGGACCTGAGTCTTGTAATGCTTAATATTTAACATCAGCTGACAGGAAGTGGCTACATATTGTCAATATTCCACAAAAACAGATAAAAACAGACCTTTCAAACCTTTTTCAGCTCAGCTGAGCTGATGTGGCATATGTGCAGTCCTCTGCAAACTTTTCATTATTTATTCACTTTCCAAATTAACTTATTTGGTTTCAGTTAAAAGTTAATAACCACGTCAAGCACCTTTCAGTAATAAATCAAGACCAGGCTTCCCCTTTAACCAAGTACTGTGAGGACCGTAATTCAAACTGTACTTAGCTTCTGCAGCTGCTTAGTGTTTTCCAGCAGTGGATACTGTTGGACAATAATAAAAGTATGTTGTCATTGAACTTTTCCCAGTTATGTTTCATTAAAGTCACAGACATTTTTCTGATGATTGGTACTGCAGTATTTAAACATAATTCTGTTAACTTCACACATAACATGCGGTTAAACATAAAGTGTTCCAGGAGATGCGATGCTGCACATGATGTCTGACTTGTGAAAAGATTTTAAAACTTTTTTTTTCACTAACAGTACTATTTCAGTCAATAGCATGAACACAACCCCCCATTTTTCTGTGAGTTTACCCACGGTTGCTAGTAATAATTTTGGTGACGAAAAAACATTGTCCTGTCGATTGTATTGAGTCTGAATAAACTTATTTAGCACTTATATGCACTTTGGGACAGATAGACTTCTGAAAGACAGTTTTAATCCCAGAGGGGTCCAAGGGTCAACAAAACCTGGTCCATACTGGTGCGTCATTGTCCATTAGGCTATGTGGGAGTGGCGCGGTAAACCTCACCAAGTCCAGGTGTTGACGTGCTCCATAAATTCCAGCTAAGAATGTAGTGGTGCATTCAGGCCTCTTCAGAAATGCAGGGCCACTCTATTCCTCTGATATTTTATACATGAAGTGAACCATTTACAGTCTGATGAGCAAGTCTGGCTTATTAATGATATGGTCGTGCTCTTAGGGTGTCGGGCGCCAAGCAAATACTCATATAAAATTAAACACGATTTGTTTACATAACCGTGCAAATCAGACCACTCTGGGGCTTTGTTGCAAAACTTGATCAGGGCTGCAAGCAGTGATTTCAATTAGTTGTGAGACACTTTCTGGAGCTCACACAAGGATTTAGGAAACAACAATATGAAACTCCGTTTAAAAAAGTTACAAATGTTCTAGACACGTGATACCTGTTTGAGTATTTTTGGCTCACACATGTGCTAAAGGGTATTCAGCTTGAATGATGTCATAGTTCTAGCAAAGACTAGAAGTCTGAATTATTTAATGATGGCTCCACTTTTGTGGAATTATTTTAAGTATTATAATTGCAGCTGGGTTCGCCTTGGCCTGCTGGAGGAGTGAGAGTGGGGCCCTGTGGGGAGCGATCAGCATCAGTCAGTAGTATCAGGTTACCATGAGCACACCAAAATACTCCTTAATGATGGCCAAATTGAAGAAAAAGCATTGACCTGAGCCCAGACCAAACATAAGACAATATGTCTTTATATGGTGAAGCCTGTATAGATGGTGCCTCACGTGGCCTTATGAACTGCAAAGAAAAACCCAACGCCAGACACCGTTATCACTGATACAAGCCTGCATTATGTCAGTGATACGTTACTCAATTGTAAGTTCACACATACATATTACAATATGTAAAGGTTTTTTTTTCATTGCAAACTTTTGTAATGTAAAATTTGTTTTTATTTTGTACACAAAAGAAAAAAAACATAATGAGGCAAAAAATGTATAGAATATTCAATTAACCCAATTGTGGATTCTTCCAAAATTAGAAGGTTAATTCGTAATAGTTGAGCGTTTGGCAGTAAGATGAGCCGTGGCTCACCACTTTGTACCAAACTTTGTGAAAGAATTGTCAGTCAGATAAAAAAATTATATTTCTCAAGGCAAGAGAAGTGTCTTTCACTACAAAAAGTACATAATAATACACAACAATATTGTCAAAACTTTATTTGGCAATTAGGAAGCAATACATTACCTTTGTGCAGAAATGCCAGTTATCTGGGTGCAAGACTGAAAGAGAGTGGAAACAGTTTTAGTTTCTGATTTTCCATAAAAATCACCTTAATTCTTAATTATATGCTCCTTTAAAACTGTGCATGTTGCTATGTATGGCTGTGTAATGAAAATGAGAGATGGATGTTCCTTTTGAAAGTTGTGAAATAAATATATATTTTTTTCTATTCTGACGTCAGTCCAGCAAAGTGTCAAGAATATGACAAGCTGACCCATCTTGTTTCCCAGGGGGACAAATTTGACATGAAGACATCTATGATTGGGTGCAAGTAAGAGCATTGGTAGATATGAGCTCAAGAGTTCAACATTTCCATGTCATGCTGCTACATGTAGATTAAAAAGGATTGCCAACTGAAAATCTTGCATGTCACCCATCCTGACTTGATGAAGTAAAACTGGCTGAGAATCAATCCTACTTTGAAAACAACGTGTTCACTGAAGTCGTTACATTCCCTCTTCTTGTCCCTGATGAGAAAGCGTAATTTTTCCACCAGTCGGACTTCATTAGAGATGACTGCGTTTTTGATATCCTGGAAAAGAAAGGGCACAGCGAAAACAAGTGCCTTCATAGATTTAAACTGCTAGTTGGATTCTTTAGTTGGAATAGAGCAGTGCACTTGGTGCAAACTTTGAAAACTTAATACAGATTGAGCTCTGTCTCCCTTTGCAACTATTTCACTCCACCAAGATGCATTTGTGAATAAAACACTGACTTGGCTGATTACAAATGGTTAAAAATGGATTATTCTCCATATAGGAACAGAACCTCCTTGGATGAAGTGCATGTTTCTCAAACTTCTGTGATGAGTTTGTCATCCTACTCAGAGATAATTATGCAGTCTGGGGAAATTATGCCTACATTGTGCACTGGGGAGATAATTGCAGCACTGAAGCCTATGTATCACATGAGGATCGAGCCTCATTCCACAAATTAAATGCACGAGTATCGCTAACAGCCTATGTACATTTTCAGTATTGCTTGTAGTACACTGTGTAAGTTTCTGTGTTACGGCATATTTCCCCTGATGATAACAAATGAAAAACAAAATTATTGTGTTAATTGAGCTGTTCAAGAGATGAATAATCATGTATGTCAGATTCCTCGTGGGGAAACAACAGTCAAAATTAACTTTAAGAGAAAATGTAATTTCCATCCTTTGCATTTTTCAGTTTAACATTCTTTTCTCTTCATTGTTCTGCGAGTTTCATTAAATTTGAGATTTGAGAATGACTGAAATAGACTTGATAAGCAGACAGACAGGCTCAACATTAATGAACTGCTCATCTATAAAATCACACTTCCATTACAGGTGTGGAAGCAGGTTGTGATTTAGGTTGATGGACGACTAATCAGAAAATCAATTAGGCTTTGACCCAGATACTGAGATAGAAATGGGAGAAATATTGTCTTAATTTCTTTCCTCTGGCTCTTTTTTTTTCTTGACTCGGACCCTCTGGTATCTCTGTTTGGAAAAGAAAAATCTTCTGTGTTTGCAGAAATGTCTCATACATCATAGAGGAAACTGTTATTCAGATTTCTTATTGTATATCTGGCATAATAACAATTTCTGCAAAAAAGAACATAAGTCAGTGTTTAGGGAGGAGGCTGGCGTGCAAAAATATGTTGACTCCCCTCCTATGATTATCACCTACAGATTTCACAGAGCATTGATCAAGTTATTCATGATATTTTCATTCAAAACAGTGGCAGTTAAAAAAAACAAATGCCCTGGGTTATTTGTCAGGACAGACAACAAGATGAACAGCTGTATCGCGGTCTAGGCCGCCACATACCTCAGGCTGTTGTAAAGAAGCTGGGTGAGGTGCAGTGATGGAGACACCCCCTGCACACACACTAACACCACCTCATATTAGTCTGACCTGTGGGGGTCAGACATAAAGGCTTACTTTTCAGCAGCATCTACTTAGAGCTGATAAAAGAAAAGACAGATGTTACGATCCATGTACTTTTCAATCAAATTCACGTTGTATTGACAGAGTGAAACAGAACAAATGTGTCTTTATGTGGACAAAGGTAAGATTCTCACTAAGGCTCCTGAAGATTGATAAAAGAGAAGGGCGAGAAAAATTAAATTTAAATAATGCAGACATCATTCTCTATATGCTATACCGTGTATGAGTGAGGCACGCAACCTAAGGATATATTTAGTTCTCTAATTATGTGCGTCTGTGTCACCTGCTTGTGCTTTGGTGGGTAAAGGCAGTTTGTCATTGCATTGCATCATAATAATCTATTCATGTTAAGGCTACCAAAAGTGCTTGGTTAAGATTAGGGAAACACCATGGTCACCGCTATAAGAAACCTGATGCAAATGCTAGTGCAAGTCACACAACCAGCTGCACCTGCACCTGCTCCACATGGAAAAAAGGACAAGTACAGTATGCAGATGTCAGTTGGTTATGCTCACTTTAGAGGTGTCAGGTTGTGTATTTTCCAAACTCTGCCCGAGGGAATTGGCAGTCAGTGCGTTTGCACGGTTAGATGTCTGCGTCTTCAGCTGGAAACGTGTGTGTGGTCTGCGCACTAAGCTGTTATGTGTCAGACCATTTGTGATTTTGTGGATTCCTCTTGTCCACAACATTTTTTTGCCAAGATGATGTCTGTCCTGCTGGGCTAAGGTGTGTCCAGTGTAAATATAGTCACATGCTTTTTCCTTTCTCATTTCGTTTCACTCCTCTCTTCAGTGGAGTGCACAACAGAGCCTTTTGTTCTCATTATCTGAATGTGCTTTTAATCTCGTTATCTTATTCTCATACCACTTTTTTGCCGCGTCAGACCTCTCGCTCATCTCTAAACTGTATCTGCTGCTTCGTAGGTTTAAACATCAACTTCAAGAAAAGAATTTGGTTCTGTCACATTTGTGCGGATAGAAACGTTAAACTGACAAATAGTGAGACTGGCACATTTCTTTCTCGTTACAGACACAGAGTAACAAGAAGTGAATGAGTTCTGGCTATCACCAACACAGCCTAGGGACAAACTTGCTAAATTGCTCAAATCACTCAGCTTTTGCACGGGCAAAAAGTGCATTTTAATGCACTTACTGAAACATATTATACTGTCCAGAGTGATTTTGGCTTACACTTGAAAAACAACACGTTCATCCCACATTGCATTTTGTCAAAAACACTTCAGATATATTATCACTTTCAAACTAGAATTCCCTTGGTCCCTGTAAGTAAACCTTCCAAATCCCCAGCTCTCATCCCTATTTTCCTCCCAAAAACGAGCATTAGAGGGATTGCCCTGCTATTGTTGCTCCCCTTGGGAGCAAATCTATTTCTGCAGAGATGGAAATTGTCGGTCCCCACAAAGCTGCTGACACACTCTCAATGGAGGTGTCAATTCTCGAGGCCTCGCCATTGTGGACTGGATAATTTAATTGGAGAGGCACGACGGTGTGTCCCCGGTCGGGGCATTCAAATGTTGTATCACCGCCTGTCCCAGTGCTGGCTCTTCTCCTGCTGTGCAGATTCAAAATTCGACTCCCCCCCTCTCCTGCTTCTCTTCAGCCCCTCCCGTTCCTCCCTGTGCAGGTGGGGGGGGTGGGGGGGCACATTGTAGGCTCACACAGTGTAGGCCCTGTGAGAGGAGCCTTTGTTGCAAGGAGATGCAGCCCTGTCCCCTCATAGTCTCAGAGCGGCTGAGCACAGTGAACCTGCACTGCCGTTACCTGTGAGTCATGCTGGGGGCAGGCGCAAAATTAGTCAGCAGATAATGAAGTTGTCTTTGATTGCAGAAGAGAGCGAGGGTGGAGGGGGTTGGACAGTGTCCTGTACAGGGGGCCTCCGCAGGGCATGAGAAGCATGTCTTTGGAGGAGCGCCTGCTGTCAACGGATGCTCTGTTTCTCCAAGATCCTGGCATAGTTTAGGGTTGAAAGATGCACAAGGGTCGGGGAGGAGCACAGGCCCACATTCCTTTGTATGCCTTCTCCAGGTGAATGGGGTTCAGAGACAAGTGACAGACATAGGTAGACAGGTATGCATAAGCCTACGAAGCAAACACACAAAGACCCACATCAATACATGTGGGGCTTTCAGCTTCATTTCTGGTGGCACTGGCAGGAGATCCGTAGTTCAGACGTTTTTCTATAAAATTGTCTTAAATCACAACTCTGCTGACTGTCCTTACTAATTTTTATCTTTATCTTCTTGTGTCTGTGTCAATGTGTGTGTTTGTCTCACTGCACAGTTGTCCCGACAACCTGCGTACCGAGTTCATGGCTGCCCTCCAAGTGCAGACAAAGCTGTCGTCGAATGAACCAGGCGTGTGTCCACCGGACCTAAGGGGTGCCGCCACCACTAACAAAACACACAAAACCCTCGCCCCTGGCACTGGCCCTCACCCTGTCTATCCACTATCCTACCCCTCCCACACACCACTGCCTGCTGCTTTGTGTCTGGTCCAAGAAGAGGAAGTTCCCCTCATCCCCTTTTTCAAGGTAGCCCTGCCACCCATGTCCCTCTTTCACACAGGCAGACTCATGGGTACACACTAAAACACAAATTGAAAAGACATGCAAATGGACACACTTTTCAAGGTAATACAGTCCATATGTTTTGGATTTTTCTATCTTGTTTATACTTTAAAAGACACAGGAAACATTTATATGGCACTGACACTTTTGGACAAGCTTGAGTCTGAAATTGTAATAGACAAAAATAACAGTAGGGGTACAGATCTACCACTGTAAAAAAAGCTGATATTTGGTCCTAAACACAGACACTAAGTCATTTTGTGCTTGTCTCAGTCTCTCTTTCTCTTGGGTTTCAGAAGAAACATGCATGACTCATGTTGTCCTTCCCGTGCTGAGGTTAAACTTCAAGCATTTAGTATTTCACTCCCAAAAACTGAGGGTCTGTCACAAACAATAGATTAAAAAAAAGAGTGGCGACAATGGAAGCGACAAAGGCCCAGATGTAGTTAGTTCCTAGCTCCAGCTCCATGAACTCCCACAATAGCATGTCCTTGTTAAGCCCTCCTTGCCTACTCAACATCGCTGTCTTTTAAACTCCAAACTTCCAGTTCCTCTTCCAGGTCAAAGCTTCACCACAGAAGACATCTCGTTGTTTTCTCATGGCTAATAAACCAGTCTTGATGTGTAAAATAGGTGGAGTTTCTCTTTAAGCGTAATGCCGATTCCATTCTTGCCTCAATAGGACTTACAAGTAAAGGAACTGTTCCACATCTAAGGACACATTAGATCTGTCAAGTTCTGCCGAATTTAAAACGTAAAGAGTGTGGACAGGCTGTGTCAAGTGGTCAGCAGTGTTCTTTGGCATGTCAGTCACTCTGTAGTATGAGATGTGACACTGAGCTCTTGCATTTGTCACAACAGCGCCATGTCAACTCATAAGCATACCTGTTTATAACTCAGGATGACAGATCATTCAGGACTCTGCGTCAAACCAGCTTCTCTCGTGACCACTCAGGCAAAGCAAAAGAAACGTGTTAAATCTTTAGCGTGGTAAGTGCTTCCTGTACTTTGCTTAACAGAACCAGTTTGTGCTTGATTCTCCATTTACTAATTATGCTGCTGTCTTTCATTTAAGAGCAGTTTAGAGAGTCTGGTCTAACTGAAGCTGTTGTTGGTGGACAAACGTTTGTGTCTCCTCTGTGGGTTTTTTAATGTAATATTTGATAGTGGAAAATAACCACTGTGGTTGTCTTAGTTCCTTTTATAATTATGAATGAATCAAAACCATTTGTTATGTTTTGTGTTGCAGTGTTAAATGATAGAAGTTTTCAATCCTGGACATGACCGGCACTGGGGGGGACATGACCAGCAATGTCTTAGTTTACTTAATGTGCATCTCTTGAAGTCTCACTCATGTTACCTCTCGTGTAATATGTAGTTCATGTGGTGCGTCTGTGAGGTGTTTAGGGACCGTGCAGAAAGTAGGGCAAGTCCGTGTCGGTTTGAGACCGGTTTCAGGATGCGTACCGTTCAGAATCCGTTTTAGTGGACAAAAAAGTTAACATGCATGACATACAATTTCACAAACAATTTAGGAGTCACCTTCAACTTCTGAAACAGCAGTAAAGTTCATACAGCAACATGAGACCAGATTTCATTGGAAACCGGGATCCCTGTAATGAAGGTCGTCCAATAATTATCTCGTCAATTATGTCGTGAAGGTGGATGGATGAAAGGGAACGAAATACAGTTTGTACTAAGGACAGGACTTTCATCCTCTTCAAGAATATGACCTCTGAGTCCTTCCCACAAATCTCTGGGCTGTCATTCCCTCTCTCCACAAAAAACCTACAGTGTTTAATGATTCCAAGGACTCTGGGGTGAGCTCCAGCTCTAATCAATGAACCCCATCTACAGGGAGCCAGTATCCCTGGTGACACTGTTGCCAAGACAGTCGTGCTTGGCAACCAAGGTTCATCATGGTGATATTTTTTTTTTGAACCTCCTTGATGTGGAGCGGCTGGGTGAACTGGCAAGACAGCATCATTATGTAAAGTTTAATCCATGCCAAAAAAGAAACCAATTCAAAATTGAGAGATAGAAACAAGTCGACACTAAAGGTAGGGTGAGGAGGGAGAGGACCGCGAGTAATCATGCCTTCGTTCTGTGCTGAAAGAAAACATGAAATTTGTTTCAGGATGCTATTGTGAAATAGCATCTGGAAAAATGTGCAACTGCATTCTGGTTTATTTTAACTGCATCACTCTACTGACCTTCTCAGCTTTGTGTTTTGTTTTTGCCTTTTTACTTTTGGCACTATTGCGAAATATTTTGTGTCTACAAAATACTCCACGAATTTTTAAAGCGTTTGTTTAAAATTTCTTTTTAAAGACTTTCATGTGCTTTCATTCTTCCCTTCTGCTCCTATTTGTCGTTTTTAACGGACTAGAGAGAAAGGTTAAAAAAATGGAGGGAAGAGCCCTTTTCCAGTCCTCTTCTCATTGATAAAATGTTTCTTCTTCCTCTTCAATTATTCAGGCTGTTTTCATTGGAGAACTCCCAGTGGCACCCGGTGAGATTTGCATCCTGATTTATTTGTCATATATCCTTTATATCTCTAAATTCTTTATACCTCTCCAGTGGCCCCATGTATCTTTCATGGGCTCCTCAGCGGTGTTTGGAGGCCAGATCCAAACACATTTTACACATCATGCTGCTGCTGCTGCAGTTCGCCTATTTCACCTTGGGTGTGCAGAGTGAATGAAAAATTTATTGTCTAGGCTCTTTTAATTTTTTTCTTCCTTATACCACTAAGTTTTTGGTGTCACTGTCAAGAGTCACCACCTCACATGCTGTTTCCTTCCTACTTTCTCTCCCCAATCCTTCTTTGGTTTGTGTTGAACTCTGAAAATTGCAAGAGTAGCATCTCTCTGACCTGGAAAGCCTGTTTTGTTGAGTGTGAGTGACTGACACAATTAGGCGAATATGGAAATTATGAGTTGATGTTACCCACAAGGCAAGTCAAGTCACATTTATTTATGAAGTGCTTTTAACAAAGCAAGTGCATCACACGGGGACGTTTCACAGCCGTAAAAACTTCATTCATAAAAATTACACAAATGTGAACATATTTCTTGGCAGTTGTGTGACTTGCTGTGACCCCAGACACTTTGCGATCGACTTTTTAACGAGGGCATCTTTAAACAGTTTCACACAAGAGTGCTCACATCCCCCCTTTTTTTTCTTTTTGGCCACTATTTCCTTGTTTATCTGTGCCATTGACAGACAATGGCAAAAAAAACCCCTGAGGGATACAAGTTTATAATACGGTTAAATGTGACAATGCTTTGAACTGGCGTCACACAGACTTTACCCCCACACCACAGAGCATAGGGATGAAGATAAACTTGTTTGTAATGGTGTAAATTTAATTCTCCATTTGGTCTGCATTGCAGTTACTCTCACCCACGCACGATGGCATAAGGAAAAAGCATTCCCGACTGTTTAATTCCCCAGCAGTTATTCTCCTATCTCCCTGTCTGTCTCTGTTGACATGCTGCCACTCCAAGCCGTTCCGCTGATTTTTATTTCCCTAACACGGGCACAAGCTAAAGCACCACATATGCAGCACGTGATGTAGGAAATACTTCGGCCTTTTCCCCTGGATTGGAACGCAGCACGCGGGGACAGATTGTGGTGCTGGAATGTGCCACCGAGCCTTACAATCTCCATCTGCTTGGGCAAGCCGTGGATGAGAGAGAGGAATGGAGGCAGAATGATGGAGTGGCTATTAAATATACAGCAGGCAGCGAAGAGCATACAGGGTGTTGTTGGGAGGCTCCTGCATTATGGTGGCGCATCAGTGCTCCGTCCCTTCATTTCCCCTTTTCCTTCTATTTTGGTGCTGCCGCTTTTTCAGCAGTTTTTTCGATTTTGACTTGACTTTTTTCATCACTCCTTTCTCCCAACTACTTTTCTTTTTTCCACTATTTCTTTATCTTGCCTTTTCTTATCCTTCTTTTTTTTCAACCCGCTTGAAATTTCATTATTTTTTCCCCTCATAAATTCATGTTGTTGTTTTCCCTTAAACCTTTTTAATCCTTTTATCTTTTCCTTCTCTGATGTTTGTCGTTTTCCTTCTTTCCCCTATACTTTGATTTCTTTTGTCCTTTCTCTGGCCCTTCATCCTCTTTTCCCATTCTTTCTTGCAGTTGCTTTCATCTAATTTTTTATGTCTTTGCTTCACTCTTGCATTTATTTCCTCATGCACTTCTTCCTTTTTTCACATGCTGCTCACTGGAATTTGAGGCCACATAGTAGGTAACATAAATCACAGATGAATCCCACCACAGGGTTTAAATGGAGATGTTTTATTAGACAAAGTCCTTGAGTGCTTGGCAGCAGGAACCAGTTGATGTGAATTGAATTGAGGCTAACTTCGATGTTAATTCAACCTTTTATGGAGCCGCTCTGGCAGTGGAGGGTACGGGCGCCGTCTCGGGCTTTGTGACAGCTCGCTAACGCAGCACCACTGAGGTGTCTCTGCCACATTTTCTCCCCGTTTGCCATCTAATTCACACGTCCCTGAAGTACACTCCCAAAAAAATTGGATGGTAAAACATTGTGAAAACATCCTCAGATGACAGTCGTACCACGGCTGGCGCTGGGTGGGGCGAGCGAGAGGGTTTGTAGGTCATGTATCTGTGTCCAGATCAGTTGGCAGATTTTTTTTCCTTTCTCTTTCTTCTTTTTTTATTACAGCAGATTTCTTCATCAGGTTGGAGGGCAGGCGGCCTTCTGTCATGAAACACTGTGTGTGCTGTGTATGGCGGGGGTGGAGATAAGCTGTGGTGAGGAGGAGGAGGAGGAGGTGGGGAGGTTTTTGGGGGCGGGTGCAGCGAAGCAGCCTGACTGGAAAACCGTGTTCGGGTATTTTTAATTCATGGGATACCACCTGGCTAATGGTGTTTTTGGATCCGTCGGCTTCCTGCAAGCTCCGAACAGAACTTGTTTCAAATAATCAGACCTCCACCAAATGCGCTGAAATTATTCATGCAGCCTGCATTACGAGCCGTTGATCATAATATTGGAATATTCAAACAGTTCAGAAATGTCAGGTAGCATTATGATGCACTGATGGCAACCAAAACATCCCATGTAACTATAGCAAAGTGAGGCTTTTTTCTTTTCCTTTTTTGGGATTGCGTCACTAAGACACACTGCACTCGTTATTAACTCATGTAAAAACAGAAAAAAAATGCAGGTTTCTTTAATGTTATTATAAACAAATCAGGGCTCAAAAAAAGGACCCGCAAATGTAAACATAAAATAAACTTTTCTTTTGTTAAACATAAAGAGGCTGTTCACTCACATGGGTGCCATTAAAAACATATTGCTGTATCTAAAATTCTCCCTCAGTGGGTCATAACAACAAAGTGATGTCAACATTACAGGAAATGTTAACATAGTCATGCTGAACTTACAGTAACCAGCAGGCCACTGATGTTATCCTGCCCATTGATTTCCTCTGTGGCCCTAAGTACTGACGGCTTCAGCTTAAGATAGCATGAGACCATAAAAGGCAGATTGACCAAACACAACATCATATGATGATATGAAATATTGATAAGAGTGGTCTCCTCTCCCATCAGGCCTTATGGACAAATAAATGGACAACTGACCAGCCCTGGCTGGACTCGAGCAGCCTGTATAATGAACTGAGGTGCATGAGAGCGAAACAAAGTGGAAAATGCAACTGAGTGTTAGAGCTGAAAGCTTGCCTGGTGCAGATTTTTCCGATATGTTTTCTTTTATTATTTTCAAATTATTTTAATGATACATTTATTTTAGTGTGCTGTGCTCACATGGGCTGAACAGGCTCCATCTTTATACCATATTAATGTTGTTTATTCTATCACTCTGCAGTTTGTTTTCCCCAGCCTTTCAATTTGTTAAATAGAATTTGTTTATTTCAGAATTGTATAATATAATTAGCCTTACTGTCTCTTTGACTGTAGATCACAGATACAGTAAATTACTTTCCAGGAATACATTTTCTTAAGGAACTGGGCTTGTTAAAGAAATTCTATATAGTGAAGGGAAATTTATATTAATGCATAATTGAATTGCACTGACTTGTGTCTCAGGAAGTAAGAATATTGCAAACAAATCCTGACACTGAACATATTGCATGTTTTGGACATCTCCATGAGGAAGATGAGAGTAGGGTCAGCAATCATCAGAGCAGAATGTGTTAGATTTGGGTTGTGATGTGGAATCATGCCCATGAAACTATACTATCAAATTGTGGTCCTTGGTAATTTATCTAAAGCTGCTTTTAGTGATCAGTTAAAAGACACTGATGTACACAACTCAACAAAGATGTTTTATCAGAGATGTTTATCTTGAATTATACCGCAAAGAGTGTAAAATCTGAGTAATGAAAGATAAAGTTAATCAGTCTAAGCGATTTTATGTCTGTCAAAGCAATTAGCACAGCAGTTATCTGCACTTTATCAGAAGCTGCAGTAGATGTGCAAAACGTACAGCACTGTTTCTGGGTGAGCGTCACACATATCCAAGTGTCAGCTTTTCGTTAATGAACAAAAGCAGCTGTAATGGCTGATTGATAACCTTATTTTGCCAAATGTTTGGATGCATTTTAAATGAATTTCCAAAAGCACATGCAACTTTCTCGTCTCTTTTTATGTGAGACTTGCCTTACTTTCTTCCTTTAACAACAACACAGACAATTTTAACTTCCCAAAGAATGTGATTCATTAGCTGCACACACGACAGATAGAGGAAAAGCAGTTTTTAACAAGCTTTTAGCTGTTGAGCGGAATAAGTGTAAGCAGTCTTCCGTCAGCTGCACACATTCCTCTGATGAGACGATAGCAGCTAAGACATTTATGCAAAGATGCAACCTCACGCTTTCAACTTTCCCAGTCACACGGACGACAACTTTGATGCCATATTAGATGTGAGGCAACAAACTTGATACGGGTATTTACCAACAAAGCTGCATTCTCACTTGTGGGTGGTGCAGAGTAAGAGGATTAGGTTCCTTTTTTTTCTCATTTGCTGTCAGGGTTTAGGGAAACGTTTGAATCTAATTGTTGTTCTGTTGTCTAAATGCATCCTTCTGACTTCTTGTGCCATGGCCTGAATATGACTAATATTAGGAAAAAAGCATCCATTCATTTTTAAGACACATATACATTAGAAGTTTGCACATAAAGGCTGAATTTGTATTTTTCATATTCATTTTTGCACCGTGCTGAATGATTTATATTTTCCTGCTGCACTGGTGATGATGACATTTGGTTTTAATTGTCTGACTTTTTCTGCTGTGTCACACTAAATATTCCGTTGTTTTAGGACCAGTCTGACACAAATAAGCTGCAGGGGAAAGTTAGTGGGCTGTAGAAAATTTTTACTCATTACTGACGGCAGTTACACCCATGGAATAGTTTCACAAGCATTTTATTATTATTGTAAGCTCTATATTTTATTTGATCTCCTCAATTACTTTACTTAGCTAATTTAATTTTGAGTTGTGTTTACCAAGTTTTGTATTTATTGGAGATTTCATATTTATCAAAGTAAATTAAAGTAGAGATTTTAGAAAATAGTTTCATTGTTTCCCTCTCCAAAAATAAGTTTTTGCACACCTGCAAACATGGCAGAGTGAAGACAACACATGGAGAGGGATGAAGATGAACAGGGCTGAGGAGGAAGTGAAGAGTTGGGGTAAGAGAGGAAGGAAGGGGGCGTTGTGGCAGATTTTTTACCTGAAGGCAAAAGCAGGCAAAGGAACCTGTAGGTTCAGCAGGGAACAGTCGTGCCCGCCCCAGTTCCAGGAAGGCCCTCTCCGCTGTGATCCATTATTCAGCAACAAGCACAATTAGCCTCTGTCAAGCTATTTTTACACGCTCCGATAAGATAGATTCAATGTACAAAAGAATGTGCAACGTTTCCCCCTCCCTCACATCACCACTTATTTATTTATTTGGCACGTTAATGCGTTAGAATGGTATCGATGTAGCTTTTATCCCTTCACTTATTCATCAGTGCTTTGAGAGAGTTTGTTTAGAGCTGTTTAGTGAGGCATCAACGTCAAAGCCAGAGGGATGAGATACGTTAAGTCGCCTCATCTATCTCGATGTTATGATATGTGGGTAATATTTCTGTGTTTGAATGCAGATGGTTGGCATTCGAAAATGAATTGACCTCAAGGACCTGAGTGAGCACTTAGCTTCTGAGGCACAACATTAATACTTGGACACACTAATTGCAAGTGCCCATTTACAGAAGAGGATTTGTTTTTCAAATAGTCCGGATACACATTGGCAGAGCTCCGACTTCTTGCTGTTTCTGGATGGAGCAATGGCATCTTGTAGTTGTTTATAGTGTGATGCTTTGCTGACACGTTCATCCTGGAAAATGTACATTTTAGAACCATGCAGCCTGCAAACCTGCAAAGCAGCCACGTTCTCAGGTTTGGGAAATAAACAGTACTTGTCTGTCTGAGAATTAGAGGAGAATATTGTTAACAACTTCATACCAGCTATTGTAACAGGTAGCTTAGCATAAGCACTTGAAGCAGGGAAAAACCAACTAGCCTCATTTTGTCCAGTGGTTACAAAATCTAAGGGCTGCGATGCGTCGGACCGTCAGTGAGCGTCTGTCGTCTGAGATCCTGCGGTGTGCGCCACTACACTGGCACTAGTCGGATCCCTGTCAGCAGCTCCTCACCATGTTTCAGCATGTTGAATCAATGGTGAACATTGTCAGAGAGAGAAACAACCGATTGGCTGTTCAGCTTAGCAAATGAGGGCCCAAGACAAGAAACTGTGGTGACATAAGCCAGCAAATAATAACGTTGTGAAAGGCTCTTCTTGTTTTTGTTCAACATGTCATCTCTAAATTCTAATATGAGAATATTTTCTCATCTTCATCACACATTATAGTTTGTACATCAGTATTCCTGTCTTCCGCTGCTCCTTCTTCGATGATGGAAGCAGAATACTGCCATGGGCTAGCGTGGCGGATAATTTCTTCTCGTGCAGAAATAGAATGCACATGCTAGTTGGGTGTTGCTATAGTCTTAGCAGTTTGTTCAAGTGCCTGTTTTTGGCCCAGATGCAGGTGAAGTCCGGGAAGGCAGTCCGGCATTATCACTGCTGCTTCTTTGTCTGCCAAGTTTGATTTAAATCTCACAAATGAACATTATTTGTTGTTGGTGTGTTCCACACAAAAAGTCTAAGGACATTGACTCTCCACGAGTTATGCCCCAAATGACAAAGAATTCTATTAAAATGTGCCCAGGATCAGTGTGTACACTATTTTAAAGACTTTAAGCTTTTCATGAAACACTGTTATTCCTAGCGTGAAGTTAATCTCTCTCATAAGCATAATTTAAGTACTTGGTAAAGATAACTGCACTGTATCATTATTCATGAGACAGTATTGTAATAGGGAATAAATGTATGATAAGTTTAAACTGAAGAGCAGTAAGTGCCTGAGCTCTCCTACATTTCTGAGCATTATGTGCACATTTCAGACTTGGATGTACAGCATAATTCAGTCCAAATAGCCTGTCCTGCCATTTTCAAATAAGTAAAGGGAAATATTTGGCTTCAGTCCTTTTTTTATTAAATGACATTGCCTCCTTGTCTCCTTTTCCCTCTAATTTTCCCCAATTTACTTCATCATTTCTTCTGAAAACTTTGTATTTGGTCACGGCTTTGGGCCTCAGGCAATTTTGCTTTTCTTTCTTGAAGTGAAATGAGAATTTTCTTTGCTCTTGTCACACACTCCCATTTTTATCAGAGCATCGTTTTATCTTAATAAACGTTAATTTGACGAGATAGCAGCTTGGAAGCTCCTCTATCTGTAATCTGCTTTGATATCCTGGACGTCTTACACATTTCTACCATGTATACAGTACATACATTATGCAGTACTGTATAGAAAGCTAGTTTATAATTTCCTCTGTCAAGGGGTTTCTATAAAATGACTTTGTTACATACACAGGTGAGGAGCTCAGACTTAAATGGAAGTCCACAGAGGCCTGGACTAAATCAATCTTAGATTTTAGGGAAATGAGGTTTGAGTAGCTCAAAACATGGAAGTATTAGAGATCAGAGTTTTTCCTCTGGCTTAGTAAAAATCAGGCCAGTTGGAGAAAATTCACATCTGTTTTTGTGTGCCCACATTTTTCCTTTGCCAATCCAGATGAGCCTTTCACATTACTTCTTGCATGTTAAATACTAGTTATAATCGCTGTGCACAAATGCATGTTATATACATTCCATCATGGCGCTGACTTGTGAAGCCAGCATCCAGAACGGCTTTCAAGATGAAAAGAATTAGCGTGTCTGTATGTTACTAGTGATCTTTTATGATCACATGCTGCGCTACTAGCTTGAAACTAAATACGCAGCATGATTAGCTCTCATTAACATGAGATATTCCCTAACAAGGTTGTTAGCACCTTATGCATGTGTGTGTGCACGTGTGTGAGAAGAAAATGGGGTTTTAGCATGTTCATTAGCCCACCCTCCTACTTATTACTCACCCTTTCTCCCCCTACTCCCAACCTCAGTTGATCTTTACAAGACCTCCCTCCCCTTTCATTCTTTGCCTCCTCTCTCTTATCTCCAGCCGTGTTGCCCCTGACCCCCTTCAGCCCCCTTATTCCCACTAGTGTTAGGGTGGGTGGGGTTACGGGTGTTTGTGGAGGTGGACGGGTGCATCCATTGGGGGCTGCTGATCAAAGTCCCGAAGATCCCCAGGGAGGACATTTTCAGGGGCAGGAGGGAATTTAAACAGCAGTCTAAGCCAGGAAACCAGAGCTGAGGTGAGAGGCGAAGGGTTATTGTGGCTGTTTCAAACCCAAGAGAGGGGCAGCCCTGTCTTTAATCCCCCTAATGAAGGAGGGGATCTCACCAAGGCTGCTTTCACCTGTAAAGGCTCCTAATGTGGTTTGCATGGTGATAACCCTTGAAAGCTACTTTTTTTTTTAAAGGGCATTAGAAGTGTGAGATGTGAGAAATCTCTGGATTTGTAAAAGCAGCGTGAAGTGTATTGAGAATGACAGAAGCATCAGAAACAACAAAGTGGTCTCTCGAGGCTGACGATATCCAGTGTGTCTGTGCAGCAACTGTGTATTGATGCATGTGTGCCTGTCTTCTGAGCTGCCTCTCTTTTTCAAAGTGGCTGTGCATGTTGCAGGCCAGGGCGCAGCACTGGGTCTGTGTGGTTGTTACAGTGTATGTGTGTGTGATTTATTTATTTATTTTTGTTTTTGGCCTGTTGTGCGTCCGTATGTGTGTGTCCGTGTGTGTTCCATCACGTCAGGGACATGACAGGCGCGAACGCTGATTCAGTCTGGCGGTGGCAGTGTCTGAAAGCGCCAGGGAACCTACCGGGAGCAAATGATATTCATTGGTCTTAAACGCTCGGGTTGGCCGGCCGGCCTTGTTGCAACCACCGGTGTCATGTTACATTATGACCTGAAGATGACGGGGGACGACACTGCTCCAAAGGAGAGAGAGAGAGACAGAGAGAGGGAGGAGGAGGACAAGATGCAGGCGGGGAGGGATGAGGAGCGACGGCTGCTCTGCTGAGGTCATTCACAGCCCTAATCTACAGTTTGGTTTGCTGTGTTCATTTTTAGTGGACAGACAAAGTGCCAAAAACTCTGTTATCAGTATTTTCCCATTTTTATTTTGTATTTGTTTCTTGTTTATGAATTTAGTTTATTTGTTAGTCTTCTATGATCTAGTTTATTCTCTTTCGTTTTGTCTTTGTTAAATCGAGTTTGACAAGTCCAGTTTTGTGACAGATGAGGTTTAAACTTGATGCTGAGCTGAGTTACTTCCAGATAAAACAAAGACAAACAAAACCCGTGTGAGCTCGTAGTGCGTCAACAGGGGGTGCTGCACAGCAGTTAAATGTGCTGGTGCTTCACATGTGCTTTGAGAAAATCTTAACACAGCAAGTACTTTAGTGGTTATTTAACATATGGAAGTGTTTTATGAGTAATCTATTTTTAGATTGTCTTTGTATCTGTTGTGCGTGGCTTTTTCAGGGGCACGTCTCTCCCTTGCTCCTGCTCTCTCGCTGTATGTGTTCATTGCTAAAACACAGCATGGTTTTGAGGTCAGTTTGAAGTGTCTGGTATCTTCTGCATCTCTTTCTGCAGACTAACCTTGGCTTTTGTACCAAAAGATGAAACAGATCGCATTTTTAGATTACTCATTCATTAGGCTGCTGACAGCAGGATGTGCACAGTGTCAATAAAGACACTGCCAACATCTGTTCAAAAACACTCAATCTAAGAATTCCAGTGTTACTTCTGTTCTGTGAATATAAGCAGCTCCTTCTATGTACAAGAGAAGACACAGTTGTAATCCCACTGGGCCTAACTTCTACAGCTGCTTCACAGACAAAAGTTTTAGGTCCAGAGAGTGTTCATGTTTTTTTTTAACCTTAATGGGCTAATTTATTACTGATGTTGAAGTATGAAAATTGCTCTTAGAAGCCCTCACTGTAGTGTTAGATTCAGTGGCAAAAGCACTAAGAAATTGGGGGGGGGGATCTAAAATGAGCGAACGTCATTGTTGTAAAAATAAAAAAAGGGGAAACTATGCAGCTGGGTCGAAAGTGAAATAAAAAAGCATCTGTGCCAAAGAACAGAAATCTTTATCGAGACAAAACAATGGTGTCAAGCTAAAACAAAGGCAGTGTTTATTGGTTTGTGGCACTGAATGGTAGAGGTTTGATTGTGTACAGCAGGGAGGGAGAACAGCTGTGTGGCTTTATAAAGATGAGACACTGAGATCCTCCATTGTCAGTCCATACCTTGGGCATGGATCAGTTCTGACAAAGCGCCATTATGTGCCGTCACCTTGCTTGTGTGGTCAGATAATGAGGATGTTTTCATGGGCAAACAGACAAACAGACAGAGAGTCGTCGAATGAAACAATGCCATTGTGGAGTTTCGCTTGTATGGAAGCAGAATGAATGGATTTGTCTTCACTCTTCTGTGCAGTGATACAGTTTTTCTTTGGGTTGTTTGTGCCTCTGCCAATGTTGACAGGCTCAGTTTCATTCCTGGCCTTGGCTCGACTTTCTGCCAAAGCTTCTGCTGGAGTCTATTAAAGCACTGCACTACAGGACCTATCGCCTGCGACCATCAACTGTACAGATCCACACATCTCTGGACTTAGTGGAATATTGACAATAACGTGGGATTTCTGGGAGGAAATATGTCATATCAAGAAAAGTTTCATTCTAGATAATAAAACGATCTCTAGCCTTTGAATGTTGTTTGAGCAGATAATGATGGAGATAATTTAGTTTTTATAGCTGGATTAAACAACACTTGTGCAGCTCCATATTCAACTTAAGAGAGTTCAGAAAAAAAGCATAAATCCTGTAATGTGCTTACAGCACACAGCAGTAATTACTGATGCCAAAGTGACACGAAGGGAGGACGAATGAAACAAAGTGTATAACTGCATAAGAAAATGGGAAACATACCGTGTCTGCAGACGCATTTTGGAGTTGGACTAATGATGAGGTTGATGATTTTGTACTTTTAATCCCTCCATATTGTTTTTCTTTGAAAACTTTGCTTCTTTCCTTGCTGCACTTTTACTTTTTCCTTTAGTCCACATTCATCCCTCATTGTTTTCCTTCACTCTGGCAGATTTGACCTCTGTGTCGACCTCCAAATTAGTCCGGTGGATGAGCTAGCTCTAGCTAGCACCCCGGGTATCCTTCTCATGCACTCTGTGCACGTCTAGCACTAGCTGTTAACCAGAGCATCTCCTCAGCGCTGCAGCTGTGCCAACATCTGTGCTCTGTGTCTTTTTCGTCCACCCCATTCCCTCCAATAAGCTGCGATCCCTTTGATGGGTATGAATAAAGGAGGGAACAATTTGGATACTCTATTGCACAACATGCCCCTGGGACTGAACTCATCAATTATAGATGTGGCAGGATTCACTTTCTCATAAGTTTTCTTTTGCATTGAGTTTTGTCAAATGGGACAGAACATTCACTGTTCATACAAAAAAAAAAACTGCACTAGCCTTATTATAAGATTTTGTTCTGGTTTTTTTTCCTCCCATAAGATGGTATTCAGTGTGGAATGTAGAATTGCGCACAGTTTGTACCTTACTGTTGCCAAACTAGCAGGTGTTGTCAAGACCGTTCTGGTCATCTTTCAGAGTTAGTCTTAAAATGCTTTGCTGGTTCAAAAATAATAAAGTTCACAACATCTCCTAAATTCAGAAATGAATAAGGGAAAACATCTGAGTGACAGCCACAATAACACCTGACTGAAAATTTCAAACCAGCGCCAGCGAAAATTAATTTGACTGCTTTAGTGTGTCAGTAGTCACATTTCCATGAGGGAAAAGGATCGCAGTAGTGAGTGTGTATGAAACACACAGGATGAATGTAAAAGTGTTGTTCTGCTCAAAGACAGCTGCTAGAAAAGGGAGGTGGTCTTATCATCCGGGCCATCCTAATTTCAGGCCAGTCCAATGCACTGCCTGTAAATCCTTTGGGAGATTTGAGAAGGAATAAGAATTAATTTAAAGTGTTGGTCTTCCTGGATCGTTTTCCATCCATTCGATGCTGTTTTTCTCAGGTGAGGTTACTTCTTGTCACTGAACAGTGCATGGTACCTCAGTCATTTCTGTTTATTCGATATGATTACAGATTTGTAACTAAACTCAATATTAAGTACTTCAATCTGTAGATTTTTTTTTTACTTTTAATAAATGAAGTGCCACTTTTACATATGGTGGGTGACAGGCACACAGAGCAGACAGAGTTGGCTGGGGATTTAAAAAAGGGAATCTATGCTTCAAAATGTACTGGTCACTCTATAGTAAATACTCAGTGTCTCTTAGATAGAAAGTTGTGGTAAAAACCATTATGTTAACTGGCTGAGGCCAATGTGTTTCTAATGCAACATTCTTCAAAACAACAATTTACTGTTGGCCCAAATGTCAGGTTTTGCTTTTTGACTCATGTGGGCTTCATATGAATGTTCTTGATTAATTATTGTTTCTATCCAACAGGGATTTCATGTGGACTTTTCTTGGTAATTCATTCTTTCTGACATGAGGGATAATGCGGCTGATTTGAGACAGTCAGTCTATAATTTCATACAGTTTAGTTCCTTTTTGTTTTTAGAATACATATAGTGTTTGAGGATGTTCATTTCTTGCTCATTTTATAATCTCTCAAACCCAAATTTGTTTTCGTCTTTATGATGTTTAGCGTGTTGCACAACTGTGCACCTGCACACACCGTGAGGGTCGCAGAGTAAAAGACAGAAAATGAAAATGTTGTGTATAGTGGAGGCCTTTTAAACGCCAATTAATGTGGATGCTGTTTGCAATTGGCACAACTCATAAAGTGTGTTCTTTTTTTAGCCAAATTCTGGATCGTTTAGTAAAGTAATTAACAATCCTATTATCTCCTCACAGAATAAACATTTCATCACACTTCAAGTGATGCTCAATTGAAATAATGTTTTAATTGTACAGTAGCAGAGAACTTTACACAGATCATAGAGATGAAACAACCGCTGAGCTTTAAGTTTGAAAGGAGGAAAGCTGTTTGGAAATGTATCGTTTGTTTGTTAGGCTCCAAGAAAAGCACAGTCTTACCCTGCATGATACTGCACTTGGTAAGGTTACATGCTGGAAAGTCTGTTTGGCCCTGCACAAATTGGCATGTAGGTGGGACCATGTTAATATGGTGCGAGACTGCTAATGGCTTTATGATTGGATAATTAGAGGAAGGTGGGTAATTAGGAAAGTAGTCTGTGCTTGGCTTCCCTGTTGGAGGGAGTAGGAACAGGAAGGCTCCCTGCTGGCTGTTGAAGGGTGTTTATGTGTGTGAGCGGGAAAGTGTATGTTTTTGGATGTCATTGCTACCGGTTAATAATATAAATCCTCACTGTGCCAAGTTAAGATTCCAGACTTTTAAACAGGAGTTGAAGAAAACTAAAACCTCATACTAGATTACAGGATCTAGATACAGCTGTGTGATGCAGAAGTCTTTGTAGAGTGAATGTACAGCAGGAAAATACTAATGTTCATAGTGTTCAAATTTAGTTCATGTTTATATGAGGCAACATTTCTCTTTTTCCTCCCTATTTTTTTTACATGTGTTGTTTTAATTTTGATCGATATTTATTGTATTTATTTGCAGTTTTCCTTCTAATGAGCCGAGGATTGTTGAGCGATTTTATTTTCTCTTTGCTGTAATATTCAAAGAGGCCAACCCAAGAAAATTGGTTAAAAAAAAAAAGAAAAAAAAGAGTTAAACCAAAAGATAAAATAGAAGAAATCTGATCTGGTCACTGCGGTATCAAAAGCATATTTAGTGGTCTAACTTTATATCTTGCTAAATAATAGAACCGAGTCACGTGATCAAATCACCTAAATCGCTGACCACTTTTCAGAATGAGAATACACATACTATACTAATTCTGATGTGAATGAGTCAGGAAATCCTCCAGATTTTGCAGAATTCCAAATTTTCACAGCTCCTGGTCACCCTTACTTCACTGGTTCTCCCTGCTGCTTTTAGAGCGTGTTTTTAATCCTTGAGAAAATGACTGTGAAGCTAACGACTTCTCCCTCCGCCCGTCCACCATCTCCAGACATCATTAAAGCTAGGCTATAGCCCCGGGCTGCACATGAACCCCTTCTTCAAACTGTACACTTTATCCATAATTCAGCTATCTTCCCTGAATTATTCAAGCAAATAGTGGGGAAAATAATGGAGTTCACTGAATCTTACTTACACATAAAACTATTTTAATGTTGATTTGAATTTTTGAGGCTCTCTGATGGGGCGTGGGAGGGGGCTTAAGTAGCACATGTGGCCTCTTTTGCCTCAGTCTTGGTCAGGGGCAGAGGAAGACGCGTTGCACATAAACACTTTAGCACAGTGGTTGGTTGTAAATAAATAAATTCTTTACACATATATCCATGATCATGGAAATATAATGTCGATGTCTTACTAATGTGGAAGTACATGTAGAGGTTTGGTAGAAAACTGTTGTGAAGTGATAGCATGTGATTGTTGTCATGCATGTCACTTTAAGGTCATATGGCCTTATGAAATTGTGATTTTCCTCACATGCATTTCAGCAAAGAAAAAGCTCACCCTCCCTACCTATACTATACAAGCTGACACAACTTGATATCTGAATGTTAACTGCATGTGGAGATGTGGCGTGACATGGCGGGGCTCTGCCCCGGTATAACCCAGGTCTCCACAGGTTTACAGGGGACAGGGAGGTAAATGTACCTGGGCCACCGATTTAATACGCTATCAGAAAAGGGCTGAATTAACATTAGTTGCTTACTTACCATACGGTAAGGCTCGGTGTTAAATCATTTACTCCCTTTGGAGTGGGTGAGGCCATGCAACTTTTATGGCGGGAAAAGAATCAGAATTCCCCGGATAGGAGAAGGGTGGCTCATGCATAAATAAAGCATACAGTACATGTTAGCACTATAACCTTGCTCAGGGGTTTCGCTGGAAGCACAGAGTGCATTACTGAGAGGTTTTATACAGTATCATATAGAGGCTGTAAGTTCATGCTTTAAAATGGGGCCTTTGGTGTAGTGGGGGGCTGAAGTGGAAGAGAATGCATCTGAGGCAAACTCAGTAACTTGGGAAGACACACAGGAAAATGTCCCTGGGTCATACACGCATACACACACTGCGTGTTCCTTCTTCTGTTTGCCCTCACTCATTTTGACTCTCCATTTTTTGCCTTTGATAACACACATATGCAGACGTGCACACTCACCTATGCCAATGCTGCTGTAACTTCTCATTCACCAGTTTGTGGCACTTTTAGAGACATGGAATGGAAAAAACAACACAGCGAGTATGATGACAAGAATCAAACAAACACAATTTAGATGTTGGGATTTGGTTCAGCACCTATCAAAAAATAACACTTGTGCTGTTCATGGGCATTTATGAACGAGGGATGATCTTGCACCACTCCAGTAGCTTCACCTGTTTCCAGAGTTTAACCATTTATTGTAACTCACTATATCTATATAGTTGAACAGGAGGGAGAGGGAAACGGGACAGGGTCACAGGAGGAATGGCTTGGTGTATGCAGGAGGAGTGAGGGATAGGATGACTGGGGTGTAAAGACCAGCAGAGAGAAGCGAGCAAAAGATCACAGCAAGGTGGAGAGGAATGAGGCCCAGACGTGAGAACTAATTTGACACATTTGCCCAGAATTCCTGCACCGTCTGCCACTATCAACACATTTACCCTCTTTGTCTTGTTATCAAGGGAGATGAGGCCTCTGAGGTCCACTATCGGTCTGGCAGATCAAAGAAGGTGCTTTCCAATAGAGGCAGTCATCCAAATGCACATCTATCAGTATCTCTATTCATGAAGGAGAAAGAGATAAGGCTAAAGAAAAGCGAGACTCATTTTTCTTCAATAGGTGGAGGTAAAATGTGAGTATATTGTGTTCATCATATTAGAAGCATATGAGGCTTCGCTGGTTTCTGCCTGCCATCTGTTGAGATCACAGCGTTTCTTTATGATCTCCGATTTTCTTCCCTGATTGCCTGTGTTTTACAGTGCGCAAAGCCTCTTAAACTTGATTTCTGTTGTCAACACTTTTATCTTTGGTTTGAAAAGTGCAGTAATGATGAAGTCCATTAGGGCTACTCTTAAGATAAACACCAGTACACACACTGACTTTGATCCTGTTTATAGATCCAGTCCATTTCCACTTTGTTACCCATCCTCTTTACCATCACAGACTCTCACAGCAACAACATTTAATATTTAATATTTAGTCATTTTATTGTGGGGAATTGTATTTAAAGTTTAACAGATTCTAGGATTTCCACAAGTTTTTAAAAAAGACTTTGTTTGAAATCCTAATGTTTGGCTCCAAGTGTTTCTCTCCACACTAGTGAAGAAACTGAACTTGTGTCTTTGTACATTTGAAAGTCACTTAGTTGCTTTAATTTGTGCCTAAAACCTTAGTGGCAAATGTTCTTTTACCTTTACCTCCCTTCAGTATGTGGCAGTATAGAATATACCTCTTTAAAAAACACATATTTCATTGACTTTGCTTCTTGTCTTCTGATAAATCAAAGTAAACATGCTAAAGGATATAGTCTCTAGTGTCTTTGACTATATACTCAAACTGTCTGACTGTCACCAGAATTCACAAAGGTCACCATGTCTGTACCTAATTGCGTGGAAATCCATTTAAAAATTCTCAAGATGTTTCAGTCTGTTCCACAAACTTCAACTTGTTGGTGGTGCCAGATAAAAAGTCAGGGGATTATCGAAACTGATTTGATGAATCTTTTTTTAACAAACCGGACAAATAAGCTTATAAGTGTGAGGACATTTGTGAAGGTTTTGGCCTGCCTTTGATAGGGATCAACAAACAAAAACTTTATCCTCTGGAACTAGACGTATCTGCACAAAATTGAATGCAACCGATCTATAGACATGTGCTGTGGCACCAGGCCAACTTGTGATGAAGGCTCGCAGGAGCATATTTTCATTCTGTATCCCCAAATTAGAGTTTGTAATTAACTGCTTCAAATCTTTGATACTGTGTGTTTTCCTCTTACACTGTTAGATTATTAAGAAAGTTAAAGAGTGCAGAGCCCAGAAATATCTGTGCTGAGTGAATTCCATGACTGATTGCATCCAAAGACTAAAACTGGAGGGGCTTTGTCACTCCATCTACATGTTCTCACTAGCCGAGCCTCCTATTAGCAACCTTTGTCTTGCCTAATGAGATATTCACTGTGAAATGTTAATTACTAAACACCGGGCCGAGTGGCTTCCAGTACTGACCCCATTCTGATTGAACTTAATAACAATTACTGTAGTTCTCTGTAAAAGTGGGTTAGGAGAAATGAGGTTGTACTGAGACAAGCAGCTCAACTATTGTAACAAAGGAGAAATCCATTGTCCAAGTTTTAGAATCATATTTGAGGCCTTTTTTTTAAACAAAAAGCTGATCTATTTATTGAGAAAATATCCAAAAACACATCATAACAACGACTAGGCAGGTGTGTATAAAGATTTTGTTGGTGGTTTAAAAGAGTAGGTGCACAAACACATTCTTCTACGTCTGTTAGTCAGAAATGTAGGATGTGCGTTAGTCTATACCTGAAGGTCTCAGTGAGAATCTATGTGTGTGTACGTGTGTGTTTTCCATCAGATCAACAGTTATTTTCTCCTCTCTGTATGACTCTAAATCCACACGGATCTGCATGAATCCGGCCCTGTGCTCTTCGTAATGGCAAAGACCTTCCCTGTTGGCTCAGCCATGAATAACAGTAATTGTTCAACCCACTCCCCGTCTATTCCCTTTGTGTCCCTGCCAGCTGGCATCTGGTGCCCGCCGACAATAATATTCACCCTCCGCCCCTGCCATCATGTCCCCTCACTACACACAAACACAGCCAGAGTGACACTGTGGTGCACCCTCCTACTGTATGTGCCTGTTGTCACGTGACCTCCCAGCTGTCTCCACATCATCCCCTCAGTCCCCATGTACGCTTTGACAATGCTACAAGCATATACACAAAGCCAACCACATGCATCTCTACAGCATTATTTGAAGGTGTGTACACCTGTTAATGTATGCACACGCACACAGACACCAGAAAGACGCCCACTAATGTCAGAGGATGGCAAATACCTGCGAATTGGCCAAAACCCGTCTACACACATGCATGGATTTGTGTAGCCGTGGAAAACTTTTTATACAACTCACTCATGCATGCACACACACACATACACACTGAGCTCCCTCCTGTCCTCTCAACCCCCACTCCAACGTTTTCCAAATGATCTCATCAGATTAGCCCCAGATTGCTAGCTATTACAGCCTCACTACTTATTTAGCAATTTAGCTTGGGGGAAAATTGCCCCCGCTTGATGGCTAATTTTCAGAGGTGACATTTTGCCACATTGGACTGCAGTGCTGAGGGGCCTGTTGTTGGATAGACAGGGGGTCCAGTTGTAGTAGAGCCATTAGGACTAAATGATCCCCTCTGACTTGATTTACTGACAGGAGTCTTCACATTGTAACAAGTGTGGACAGAGCAGTGAGCAAGGTGAGGGTGCAATAGTTGCTGAGACCACAGTGCCTTCGTGTCCTGCAGATTCTGCCTTACTCTCATCACTCCGTCTTATCTTTGTCACGTGTTATGTGTGCTGCTAGCAGTCCAAATATTCTTCCCTTTGGCTTTTTAATTTTTTAGTAGAGCGCTGGTATGTGCTGCACTATATTTTTCAATATTCCCAATGTAAAAGAAGTGGTTTATCAAATTTTGGGGCACATGGTACTTAAAAAGGCCAACCAAATTCAGATGTTAATTGGGAAGCGACTCTCTTTCCAGTTAATTCAGAACACCTAACTGCAGTGATCAGTTTTAGACGTTTTTGGTTAAGTTGATTTACATTTATGCAGACAGGTGTCTTTGTTATTTTGTTCATTTTATTCATAACAAAGGTGAAAGTCTGAATAACAGAAACAACTGTCCGTGTAATTTTTACATAGGCCTGAATAAATAGTTAAGAGAATATTGAACTTTTATCACTGACAGTTGTTAAAGCGCTCGCACCATCACTGCCAGTGTTAGCGCTTCGGTTGCCGCCACCCACACTAAGAATATATTTAACCCTGATTTTATAAGGTGCATTGGCTAATCGACATCTGCTGCACCGAAAGGGATATGTTATGGTGATCTCAGTGTGCATCAGTGATCCCTGGTGAGTTATGAACTGACCATGATTACGGCCCAGCAACTGCAGGAAATCCGTTTGAGGCTGTAAAATATAAAACCATGACATTATAAATATGCAGGCCATTAAAAACAGCCAGATGACATTGCCAAAAATAACCCTAACACACTGTCCAAGGCAGAAATATGGATTATCGCCTAATGCAATACAATTCTCTTTATATCTTTCATGATCTGGAAAACTCCCTCTGCTCTCATTTATAATGAATGGAAAAACCTTATGCACAGTGTGTTTTATGCTATCATGATGATGTCCACGGAGGGTAGCTTTATTGCTGTCTGTGTTTGAGTGTGTTGGTGTGTGTTTGTCCCAGTTGCCTTTGAAATGGTTTGTCATTGGCTATACTAGATAAACAGGCATTTAAGCCCGAACAAATATTGTAATCACAAGTCTTGTATTGTCTCATTTGACATGTCCATAGCTGGCACAACAACTGATCGGTTAGCAGCAGCCGTTATTCTCATTGTTGATGTAAAAATTATTATAAAAATGGAAAATCAGCTTATTACAGCTTATATCCCTTTCACATCTTCTCAAGTCTTTTTTTTTACATTTATCAGACCTGATGTGCACCTGCCCATCATTAAAAAAAAGAATATTTCATTTATTTATTAACCCATTTACTTTTGCAAGCTCTCTCTATTTTTTTTTGTTATTGTGATCTGAACAGCTTATTGACATCACATTTATTTCACAAATAAAATTTTGGGACCTGGTTGGAAGTGAGTGGCTAACGCTACAATAGGGGAGGGCTCAGCATCCCACCCTTGTCCTCCTGTACATCAGCTCCTGCAGTTAACCCATTCTGACCACTGCACTCCACCACAACAGATAACATGGCATGATTCAATGTCACATATGTATAATAAGTTATAAAAACCTATAAAAGACATTTTTTATCTTGCTAAATATCTTTTAAAGGGATTAAGGTCTTGTGAGTCGGATGAGCATCTTGCACTGGAGCCGTCTTCATCTTCTGTGTGTGGGTGTTTGTGTGAATGGAAAGAAATATTCTAGTGTCCTGGAAAAAAATGGTACAGTGTAAGCAGAGTGTTTAAGTTTGGTTTGCCACATTCTGAATTTAAAAAATGCTGGTTGTCTTTGATAACCAACAAATTCAGCCAGGCTTTGTAAACAGATTCCAGAGGTTGGAGGGTAATTTCTTAATTATGTGAGGGCTTCACCTCACTCCACTTATTCTTTGTGAATCAGACTTAAGACAGTGAAAAACAGAAAAATGGAGATAGCGGCATCCTTTATGCACACTGATTAGCCACACTGAGGCATTAGTAGAAGCAAAATAGCAGCATTATGGCCTTAATGATGACCAATTTGAGGACCCCTGAGGACCCCAGCTGTGTCCAGGGCCAGACGTATTGGCCCATGATGAGCTAAACCAAGCCTATTTACCCGTGCTCTTTTTCCCCGGCCTGTAACAGCCAGTCACACACAAACACATATGCATAATGGAGAAATAATGGAATCTTCTAATAATTTGTTTGGGCCAGGGAGGAAAGCAGAGGGACGGGGAGTCAGAGGCTGGCTTTCTAAATGACATGGCTCTGTGGCCTAACACGATTAGAATTTAAACTATGAGACAGCCGCCAAGCCCTTTTTTTCTGGGGTCGAGATGAAATATTGAGATTGCTGCCATGGCTTTTGCTCTCTTCCGAGCTTCCCGCGACATTCCTTCATTCTGACACTTGTCTGCCAATCAAAGTGACGGACAGCTAACACTGGGAGAACAAAGACGAGGGCTGCCGAGCCAGTTTGCCTTAGTCCGTTTGGTGAGGGAGCTTGAGTGACACCTCAACACTCGAAGACACACGACTCTGCTGAGGTGATGTCCTGCAGTTTATTTAGTGGTAAAATCATGTGGTGGAAACACTGTCAGACCCTGAGAGCTCATGTGCTGCAGCTGCTGATGGCCATTTCTTTGGATTTTACTCTGTCCAGTGCATGTTACAGCCTGCCCACGCTATTCTTTTTTAGTTCTCCCTGCTCTCTCTGTTTTGCTCTACACAGTCTGTTATATTCTATTATATACATGGTGTATTTTATTCTGTTTTAATTCCATTGTACTAATTTCCCTTTTGCCCAGTTTATTTTATTATATTAAACCCTGTTTTTACTGTTCGGTTCCATTCGGTCTAACCCTTTCATGTGTTATGTTCTGTTTTGTCTATTCTTTTCTAGCCTGGGCAATTCTACATCATGTATTCTCCTGCATTATATTTTGCCTGATCTGTTCTAGCCTTCTCTGTTCCATTCAAGCATGGTGTATTCTACAATATTCAGTTTTTCCACTATTCTGTTAATTCTAAGTTCTGTATATTTTGTTCTAGTCTGATGTATTCTATTAAATTCTGTTCTATTCTGCCTGGTCTTTTCTGTTCTATTCTATCTGCCTACTGTATTTTAATCTCAACATTTAAAATCTAAGTTGTCATCACACCCATCCATCTATGATCTGTAACTGCTTAGCCTTTTCAGGGTTGCAGGGGTCTGGAGCCTATCCCAGCTGTCACTGGGCGAGAGGTGGGGTACAGGTCACCAGTTTATCTCAGTTCTTCTCAACACAGGCATTTTAAGGAAAAATGGGTTTGATTAAACGAGGTGTAGCATAAATGGGGGTCGGAATTTACTCCACTCGTTTTTTTTACTTTACTTTATGTCTATCTCTTCCTCTCTCTCTCTCTGTCTAATGCTGGAGTATGAACCACAGACACAGTGTTTGGCAAAGAAGTAGAAGCTCATGATTATTTGAATATTTTCTCCCTCATGAATAATACAAAATATCGCTTGCTGGACGCGGCTCTGAATCCGTGTGTGAGTGTGTGTTTGTGTTTGCATTTGACAACGTTAAGGGTTTGTGAGATGTGTGCATACCTATGTTAAAGCACGAACAAGGAACCACGCAAGTGCATAATGATCTCTGCATCTTTTTTGCACATGTGCTTATTTTGTCTAAGCATTATTGTATGTGTGTGTGAGTTTGTAGAGGTTAAAAGGTTGCCTCTCCACCCTCTACATTTCCAGTCTGCCAGTGAACATATGTTTGTCTCTGTGATCTTTTGGCCCACGAGCCATGCAGGCTCGCAGTGTGTGTGTCCCCTCAGACTCTACCACTGCCAGGAGAGCAAACATGTTGATGTGGAGTCTGAGTGAAGACGAGAGGCCGCATTCAAAGTGCAGCTGCAGCAGCGACTTGAAGGATAGATGCTTGAGGTTTAAAGCCCCACTCTGCTGTTGCTGTACAAGACCCTTCTATCCACAAATGGTGGTCTGCCTTAAAATTGTGGTTCATGTAGTAGAGTGTTTATGATCCAGATTTGATTGTGGATCATGTGGGGTTTAGTACATGGGCTGCGATTGAATTATCACACGTGGATTGATTTTTAGACAGAAAATCTGGTTTATATTTATTATTTTGGTTACTATAGTTATACAGTAGCTATTCCAGTTGTAGCTAATGATTCTGGTGTCACATTTCCTGCATAAGATGTTGCCTTAACTTGAGTGTGGCATCTGTATTTGGGCCCAAATAGTATGTTCAATGTTTTTGCCACGGTTGGCTGAATTTAGTTAACTGTGTATTGTGAGCCTTTGTAATATATGTGTGTGTGTGTGTGTGTGTGTGTGGGCAGGTGTAACGAACATGAACCTATAAATATCCAATTTATGAAAGACTTGTAAACCTGTAATCCTGTAAACTTTAGATGTTTTTAGTTGTTTAACCTCTGAAATTTCTACAGACTCTTTACTTTTCACCCACAACATAGCATAGGTACTTTCAGTGTAAATTTGATTTGAGACGTGAATATTGTAATAGTTTTAGGGATTAATAATTGTGTTAAAGAGGTGCCATATGTTGGACTTGGTCAATCAATTTATGCTAATTCATTTTATAAAAGGTCACAAAATGACAATGAATTATTTCCTTTGATGTTTAAGACTGTCAGCTTATTTTGGATTCTTTGTAGATGCAACCGACATGAGCAGGCTGCTGATTTCAGCGATGGCATTATATAAAGGCAGCTATATTGACATTCCAACCAAGTACAGCAATGGTAAATCATACGTGTCCAGCAACAGAGCATATAACAACGAAAGAGCCAAGTATTCCCCTTGATGTAAGTGATGAGGATTAAAGCAGAGCTAAAAGGAGGGTCAGTGCGGCATGCTTGGTAGTGTTTAAGGTTTGGCTGCTAATTTGACACAGGCAGCTATACGGCAGAGACATGGTTAGTTGACTTTAAAATAGATTACTTGTGGCCAGCATTTGGTTTGCGCTGGCTTCGTCATTGTAGACATTGCTTCAGGGTAGACAGCTGGAAGTAGTGACGAAGTTGGATACTGTAGCTTCAATAATAGAAATTAGAGCTATGACAGTATGTCATTAATGCACATTCACAGTCACATTGCACTAGCCGCTGTTGGCACAAGCTGATAATCGTTTTATTTTTAATTATATGGATTTCACATTGGCATATTTAGTTTGACAGACTAACTGCGCTTTTTGGTCATCGCATCTTTTTTAAACAATGTGAATATATAATTTTTGACCTTAAAAATATTGGCTATTATCATTGTACCCTTGGCAGTGACTTACTGAAGTGTGGACAATACCAAATCCCCCGTTTGCTTGAAAAGACACAGTTAAATCCCCAAAGACATCCTGAACTTTTGCTTAAAGGATCATTTTCTTTTCAGAATGACCGTTTAGTTTTCAGTTTTGAAGTGTTTAATCACTATAGTTATTGTATTTGAGTTTACTGGACTCATAGGAACACTCATGTGAGTCATATAAAACTTCTTGTCTCCAGAACTCCTTCCAAACTGAGGCGTTTGCCCACTTCAGAGAGCTGTTTTGATAGAGACATCCAGCCTGCTTTCAGTGGAAGTCATGTCACATTTGTACTAACTTGGCCTCAATATGGTCAGAGAGGAAGAGAAGGGATAAAACAGTGGGCTAGAGGAAGAAAGAGGAGAGAGCGAGCGATGGCCAGAACACAAGAAAAGAGCTTTTTCTTATTCATCTGATTCTCATTTGGATGTAAATTGCAGGCTGATGTCACAGCAGTGCAGTATGTTGCTGGGTAATCACAGAGGAATCCAGGAGAATGAAGGCAGAAACAAAGTGTTCGACAGGTGCACAACAGAGCACCTCAATAGAGCTGTTGCTTTATCTGCGCTATCTGTGTCACCAGTGACAGAACATGGTTGGCAGTGCTCATACACGCTGTCATAAGACACAAGCCTCAGGTTCAATCTGAAGCTCAGACACTGAGGCCGGAGCAGCTGTTAGTGCCAGCAGCTAACTCTCTTTTCTTTCTCCTTGCTTCACACTCCCGTTCAAATGCGTCCCCACCCTCACCCTCATTCTCATTCTGCTCTTTCACTTGTTCCCTTTTCTCGCTGCTTCGCTTCTTTTTTCAATCCAGCAACACTGCCCCACCACCACACCACCCAAATCAGCCCACAACTGGGCAATGTGCCACCGCCCCAGCCATCACATCTGCTGATGATAAGTTTAATTTCACTCAATTGCTGTTCATTAACGAATAATGATGCACAGCCCGTTTATTTGCAGTGCAAAGGCAAAAAATTTGACATGTAATTGTTTACCACTTGTAAATCAGTGTGATGCTGATTTCCCCCACAGGCACAAACGCACACATACACACGGTCCTTCTCAGTCATGTCCCCATCTGATGTTGTCAAAGGTGGATTGTGGATTTTTGGTTGGGGCCAGCGTACGGCTAAGTGACTGTGAGAGCCCCCAGTAATCCCACTGTTCAATATGGGGCCCGCTGGGGCCCAACGAAAGATGTAATGGGATCCCTCTGTACGCCTGCTTCCTCTGCAGGGTTAGAGATTAACACTAGTGTCATATTCGGCTCTGTGTGCCAGAGCTGGACCTCTATGTCACACTCCTTAACAAGCCTGAACATTTCAGAGGCTTGGGACCATATATCTACATAGATTACCACAGTTTTTGCTTAGGATTTAAACTTTTTTATTTTAGCGGCGAGCCTTTTTTAGCAGAGCATATCTTTTCCTGCAAAATTCAACAACTGAACAAAGATTGTACAATTTGTACATATTGAAACGGCTATAATTGAATCAGGCAGTAATGCTCTAAAATATGCAAGGTTGGGCCTTACTGTATTTCTTGTATTGATACAAGCGACCCGCCAAAACAGCAACCGTCATAACGCTTTCCTCCTGTGTCTTCTTTTTCCAGGCCTGTCTTCTCTGCCAGAGTGCAAAGGGCCTACAGCATCATTTCCTTTAAGTTGATGACGTCTGTGGAAAAACAGAACAACAGCAGAAGAAAAGGCCCGTGTTGATGGCAGCTGATGCCGTGTCGAACCCGGGATAAAAATGGTGACTTGCTCAAACTTCACTTCACACGGCTGAACACACAGGATGGATTAGCATAACAGTCTAAATGTCAGTCAGTCATGTTTTTTTGTGAGAGGTTACAGTTGCACATTTCAATTGCCACTTATTTGAGTGAACAAAGCACACACACACACACACAGAGGCAGGCATAAAGAGAAATAAAAAATAAGGAGATACAAAGCTGCCAAAACTTGCTGCCAGCAGTTCTGGAGCCACTAAAACAGCCAGCTTTGACCAGTTTCAGTGGCAGCAATAACAGAGAGAGAGAGAGGGAGAGAGAGCTGTGGCTTCTTAGTAGAAACCCAGTCTGCTGCAGTTTGGCAAACCCCTGGACCTTTACAGTGTGAGAGTGTGTGACGTGTGTGTGTGTGTGTGTGCGTGGAGTCTTCAGTGCTGGAGAGACTTCAGAGAAAAGAGAAAGTGTGTATCTGTGTGTCAGTGCATGGCCACAGTAGTCTGGCAGAGCAAACTTGCATACATGCACAAAGGGACTTGGTGGTGGGAAAACTCCTTTAAACACGTGTGTGTGTGTGCACACACACAGCCAGGAGTCAGCTGTCTACCCCTGCTTCTCAGCTCATTAAACCAAATCCCAGGGACTGGACTAAAGAATTTAAATGAGAACCCCCCCTCCTTTGATGTTGTGACCCTTTACTCACCGTGGCTGCACAAGCCTCTAACAGGTACAACGCACGCTCCTCCATTTGGTGCTGTGTGTGGCCTTTCTTTGCACCTTTGGGCGTCACACCCGCAGTCCGAGATAACGCCAGTGACAATGAGGGGGACATTTTGCCAGGGCTCTGGCCTTAGGGAGTAGTAATTAAGCTTTAAACCCTAAACTTGTGTAAGTGTAAATCCAACAAAAATCCCCGTAACTGGCAGTCTCACCCTGCCCATTGCAGAGCCAGGTCATGGAAACTAGATAACAGCAGTGTTTATAGGAATTACATATTTATGTGGGGTAACGTGGTCTGTCCATCTTCATGTTCTCGTGCAAGAGAAAGAGGGGTGAGAGAGTTCTTTGTGATTTCAGTGGAGCAACCGTTTTGCAAAGGAGACGGATTCTCTTATTTACCTTAGTGGGTCAAGACACATGACATCGCTTGAATTCTGTGACCTTCACAGCCCCTTGTTGAACTTCAGAAATTCAGTGTCCTACATGTTGCTCTGGGAATCGCTTAGCTTTTCTCTGAAGTATATATTTATGTTTTTACTAAAGAGAAGATGAGAAATTTGTCAAACATTTTATGTTTTTTGGGGGGGTCAATAAACAAATTCTTTACAGTGAGTGAGCAGTTGTCTCCAGCAGGAATTATAAAATCATTCAAAATTTCCTCAATGCAATTTTTAGATTCAGCCATCATACCATTATGCTTGTTATGATGGTTGCTCAGAATTCCCTTTCATTATTTTTATTAGAAACTTTATTGGTCGTCATTGAGCATATATAGGTGTTGAATATACGCTACAGTGAAATTCATTCTTTACATGTGAAGCAGCCACAGGGGGCACCCAGAGAGCTAGCGCTGAGCGTGTCGCTCAAGGGTGCACCTGGTGCATGGGCTGGGATTTCATCGTGGGGAATTCAGCATCGCAGCGTGATGTTCTACCCTTTGAGCCTCCAGACAAACTGTAAAACCTCTCTAGAAGTTTGAGAACAGTCAAGAACTCACAGAAGCAGCTGTATAGAAACACTTTTTTAATTCTCTTTTCCAGCAACCGTGATTTTTCCTTGTTCACCATTTGCCAGAATGTTTTTTGGAAGAGGCCATCGCTGGCTGTTTCTTCATGAAAGTATCCTTCCCCCAAAAAACCCCTCAGCCAGGCATCATCCAGCGGCCTTCGCTCTCTGTATCGGCTTTTTGTCAGGGATTTGCCTCCTCAATCCCACAAATCAACAGAGGATAGATGCCTATTGTACCTAATCAAAGCACTTCCTCCTTGGGTAATCCCTCAATTTGAGCAGGAAGAAAAGCCCAGTGAAGGGGGAATGTTCTGGATCAATCCTATGAAGGGCCCATATTATACACTCTCATTTAGATTTCACCAAAGAGACACAGCCAGCCAGTTCTTAACCCCCCTAGTCTCCCCTTCAACCACCTCCAACTGCTCCCCTTTCTGTTTGTGTTTATCTTTATTTTACTCCCCTTTCTCTCTTTATTAATCTGTTTTTCCTTTGGTGTTATTGTCAGCGAGTGTCCTGGTGTGCCGGCTGGTTAGCACGTGGCAGCTCTTTCAGACTGTCTTGTTTACTGGAGGAAGGTTGAGGATGATTGACTTGTGACTGGCGAAAGCTGGTTCGTGCAGTGGATGTAGGATGACAGGAGTGTCAACCTAGATGTTTTAGTCAGCCTGTAAACAAAGGCCTATCAGGCTTTCATTTAGGAGGAGGAGATGTTAATACACTCGCCATGTTCAGGGCCTCAGTGGGAACTTCAATGTCTATTTGGCCATTCAGGTTCCAATAAGTAGGACATCTTTTTAAATTGCTTCCATTTGTGATGCATGTTTATGGCTTTTCTCAAGCCGTGAAAGACTGGAGATCATAAAGAATATTTTACTCTTTATTATAATCTCAATATAGGGAAATTATTGCGACCTGAAGTCATTCAATCATTATTTACACACGTTAGATCTGTATTTTCTTAGTAGCACATTATTGTGTAAGCTACATTCTCAAGATGACCCAAAAAATGATGAAGGATTTGCAGTAACCGAATCGGTCAGTCATGTCTAGTGCCATCATTTGACATACAGTAGAATACTGTAGATTTGTAGATGATTTCTGCTCTTATATTTGAGTTTAATCAATGATAAAAAAAGAAATGTACCTGTGCTGGCGACCACACTCAAAAGCGTGGTGATACGAAATCCATCACAGAGAGAGACTCGACACGATAACCATACAAATAGTTAGGAATATTGGCACAGGTTTATATCCAGTTTGCTTTCTTGCACAGCCATCTCTGCATTATGTGGCTTCAAATGTTTCATTGTCAGATAGGGAAACAAGAAGATGTCGGATACTTCATTCCTGAAAAAAGGAAAGGCAGAGGCTTCCAGGTGTTCGACCATTAGCCCTTATCTGTGATCTGCTTCACTCAGCTGAGTTAACCCAGGAAATTTAGGCCGTAAACTAAAAACAGCAGTGTTAATGACAATTATTGCCACTTTTGTGAATTTGTCATTTCGGAATGAAATGGTAAAGCGAATCACAAGATTAGTTTAAGTGGGAAATTTCACAAACCTTACTTTTAACTAGAATAAAGCTGTCCTTACTGTACCGTCTCACTAGTTGGAAGTGCTGCCAACACCTCTATAAAAAAAGCACATAAAATTAAAGCTATTTCCATTTTCAGAGTGGGCCCTGCAACCGTGTCCTCCACTCAGGCTTTCCTAATAAGTTGCTATGTCTAGACACTAACAGATGTTTCTGTTGTGTCTCTTAGATGTTTAAGTAGTTTTTGGGCTCCAAGACAGCTGCTGTTGGTTTCTGTGGGGCTTTGACGATGTATGTTTTGTGAAAAGATCCACGCGCTTTGTTGAAGTAACCAGAATAAATATAGAAAAAATACATCAAATATATTGTTCTGACAGTCCACCTCTTTTGACTCAACAGCCTATTACTACATCTAATGCCTATATAATGACAAACGTTGCTTTTTTGAGACCCTTGATCTTGCTGCCTCAAAATATCTCTTTTCTTCAACGATTCACTGATGCTGTGTAACCCAAACTCAGGGTTTTGTACATGGCAGTTGCATCAATGGAGATCACTGAACAGAGCTGACAGAACATAACCTTTACCAGAGTTCTGAGGTTACTGTTCTCAGGCGGAGGAAGTCAAAATAGATGAGTGGATTAAGTGAGAGCCAGCGTCCCTAGAGACTCATTAGAATAGGGGCAGAATAAGGAGAGAGAAAGAGAAGAGGACCGATCCCAGCTGGACGACTTCCCTTCATATCTGACCTCATCACCAAGAAGGACTTCACGGACGTCCATCTGGACAGGTGCTCAGACCAGACAACAGACGAAGTGCAGCAAATTGAGCAATCAGATTAGATTTAATGTAAGTTAATACAGCTTTCTGAAATAGTTTGTTTCCAAGTTATTAAATGTGTCTCTAATTATATTAATAGTTAATATATAATATAAATATTCTCGCAGTGAAACTACTGGTAAATGGTAATCATGAACTTTTTCTTTTTAGACACCTTAAGTAAACCTTTGACAAAGTGTTGGCTTGCTCATCCTCTGTTGATACACACGCTTAATATTTTTTAGTGAGGAAACGTGCGTGACAACCATAGCATGCATACAGCATGTTTTTCAAAATTACTTTCACATAATAGAAAATATTGTAGATCATTATTGTGACATGCAGTTTAGTTGCTGGATATTCATCGCTTTCACAGACTGAGAGTGCATGCGTATATCTGAACTCTCCAGCGAGCAGCGGTGCTCTAGTATGAGATGGCAGCAATGTGTGGCCTGGATTGTGATGATGTGATGGACGATGTGAGTAATTCTCATTAACCAAAAAATGCCACATTGAATTTATTGCTTTTTAAAGCGGTATAGTTACCTGTGTTTGCCATGGTTGAACACAGCCCTATGTGCAAGCACTTTTATTCCCACATTACGCTATCCCCATATATATGCCTTGTGAAACAGAACACATGACTGCTTTATTTTTCTGCTTGCTGGCACTTCCACTCAGTGCTGTAAATTTTTAGTCCAACTCCTCCTTCTCTTACTGCAGCTTCCTCCATTTAGAAGTTTTTTTTCTTTCCCCTGTTCTGGCCACAGGGTAAGACCTAAACCACCGTCTTCGTCTAAACACTATCCTCTCCTCCACCGAGTATGGCTCTCTCTGCTCTCTGGGGCCCGCAAGTGTCCCAATCCCTTCTTCTGGCCTTGGTTTCTAACCTAGATCAAATGTTAGGGTTTAAAAAGCTAAAGTTTGATGTGGATGAGCAACTGCCTATGAAACACTTTAATCCGCAATGCTGTAATGTATTTAATTTCACACCCTCTGATGGTCTTGCCCCCTCTTAGGATTACCCAAAGGAAGATGGGGGTGGGTGCACAAGGGCAAGGCAGAAAAGGAGGGGGGCAGTTAGTGAAGCAGTTTGTAAGCAGAACAAGACTTAAGGCAGAAACAGTGTACGAAAGAGAGGCAACCGGGAACTGCACGAGGGGAGGTGGGGAGCGATAGTGAGAAACTGAACAAAGATGCACGAAAGAGTCAAAGTCGGAGTGAGTCTGGAGGAAAGCAGTGAAAAAGTGAGGAAAAAGCATTTCCAAAAGCAGGGAGGAATCTTGACACGGAGCTGGCTTCACAGAGGAGAAGCAGAATAAAGAAGAATGCTACTTTACAATTTGGAATGCTTGTATTCAAATAGGAGGTCGGAGCTTTGGAGCCCGAAGAATGCAGCTATATCTGCATTGTCACATCCCCCTTGCTTGGATAAGGGGAAAAGACACCCTGGCAAATCCCATTGTAGAGCTTGGGAGCTTCATAAAAGTTAAGGAGCGATGGATATAGTCTTGGCCTCCTTATGAGATGAGGATCTATCTGGCCTGGCTTCGGAAGCCCTAGACGCATACGCAGGGATATTGGAGGCAATAATTCCCCGGGACGGGAGCACACACAGGCTCCTTTATATCGCCCCCTAATATCCAATTTATGGGCTCAGGCCCTCCGCCAGAGCAGCCCCCGAGAACTTAGAATGCACAAACGCCAGCGTGAGATGGAATTAGGGCCAAGTTCTCTTTTCTTCTGTTTGCCAAAAGTTTGAGGCTTACAGAAATATGAAACTGTTTTTCTCTCTCCCCTCCTCCCCTTCTTCCCTTCCCTGCCCTCCCCTCTCCTCCCCCCTCTCTTCTGTCCGTTAACCCAATTCATCCATTAAATAGACAAGAAACTGAAAGCAATAAATAATTTGGGCCAGGGATGGAAAATGACTCGATGTTGTGTGGTTTTGGATAATATATGGCAAGCTTTTCCAACACAGTGAGTAGGAAATGTTGTAAACAAGCATCGCTGATTGGAAATAATATGCAGTCGTTAAATATATTGGGTTTTCTCTGAAATTTGTCGGGCTGAGGGCATTGTGGCCGTGCCAAAGATATGCACATAACAGCGGTGTGATTATTTACAGGAAAGACGAGGGTGAAGGGAGGCTATCGTGCTCAGATGAGTGGGGATTTATTTAGGTTTCTGGTGAAAAAGTAAAAGTTAGAAAGTGTATACATGCTTAAGAGGCATGATAGTCCCCCTCTGCTGATCCTCCTTATCCTCTCCTTAGCCTCCCTAAGCAGTATGTGACACACACACACACACACACTTTACCTCCACCATTGCTGGATGAATCTCCTGTGAACCTTGCCAGCCTCCTTTGCCTGTGGATGTATTTACTCATAACAAGGGCTTAGGCCAATAAGAATATATGGTGATTTATACTGTGACCAGCAGGGGATTGTGTTGCCCTGATGCTTTAAGTATTTTACACTTTGTTTAACTCCCTGACACCTCCATGGATAAAATCCCCCATTTGTAACAACTCTTATCTCTGCCTGCTCGCAATTCAACGCAAAGCAATGACAAAACAAAGTGTAATCGACAATCGACGCAACAGGGAGGCAAGGGATGGTTCCCCAGCTGCTTACACCCCATCGAAGTCAAAATACAGCTGCACATAAATGTTTTTGAACCTTTTAAAAAACCTTCAGTTGCTGCATAAATTCGGTGTCAATTGTGGTCAGATTTGATTTCCTAAAACTAGAAACACAGAACCAAATTAAATAAATAAGACTAAACATTATATTTTTATATTTTTGTTGAAAAAATTATAAATTTCTAAATATTTGTGTGTGGCTAAATGTGTTTATGTGAAGCCAACAATAACTTACACTAAACGCTTTGGTAGCACACTGGGTAATAGGAGGGTAACATTTTAAAAATAAGGTAATAAATGAATGAACTAAGGGGATAATATCTTGGTAATAATAATGTTATGGAGTATAACTTTACCAATAAGGTAATGGTAATATTTTACTTGTATTATTGTAACAGGATTATTGTGTCAGTAGTAAAATATTAATAAAGTAATAGGGTAACTAGCACCAAGAGCTTATGTAACAACTAGAAACACTAATAGTAATTTCTGTATAATAAGCATGAAACAGAACTTTTAATCAAAGAACTTGGTGGAAACATGTATAGTGAGAAAGATGAACAGCATGGCTGCACTGCAGAAGTCCCTTTGTCACCGTTGTAGAATAGGTCATATGCAGTGGCCTCTCTGTGTCAGCGGATGGATACTTTGTCTAAATTAATTTAGTTAATTGGTAATATAATTGGGATTTTGCTAGGATTGTGATCAGGACTTTGACTTGGCCTCTTCAGAACTTTAAATTTCTTTGCTTTTACCATTTTTGTGCAGAACAACTTGTGTGTATAAATAAGGTTGTTGCCTTCAGTTCACAAATGGATACTTCTTTAACATTCTTTAACTTAACGCTTTTCTGTAGATTCACAAATTATAGCTTCAATGATGCCAACCTGTCCTAGTGCAGAGGCAGCAAAGTAGGTGCAAATTACGATACTGCCACCACCGTTGTTGAGTCATTGCTAATTATAACACTTCTCATTCAAGCCAGGAAGTTTTACTTTGCTTTACTTTACTCATCCATCCATAGAACATTCTTCCAACAGTTGCAAACTGTCAGCAGGCCGCAATATTCTCTTTGGGGAGCAGTGACGTCCTCCTCTGCCATGCACACCATTGCTGTTTAATGTTCTACAGATGGTGGACTTGTGAACTATTTCCTATTGGCTGCTCCAAGGAGGTCTTTATTTTCCAGGATGTGATCTTGTAGTTCCTTGTGACTTCCTGGACGTTCACCTTGCACTTAGTGTGGTCTTTGTTGGTCAACCACCTCTGTGGAGAATAACAATGGTGTAAAATATTACCTATTTGAGAGCTGCCTGACAGTCTGGTCAGACTGGTCGAGCCAAAACTCTATGAAATTCTTATGTAAACCTTTCCAGCCTGGTGAGCATTAACAACTTTTTCCCTAAGACCTTTAAAATTAAGCAAACCATAACCCACGTAAGCAAACTTGTTGCTAAGATCAGGCTTTGACAGGGAAGACCCAGATTTATCTTCTTTAAATAAAGCAGGGCCTCCCAGACTCGCACCTAATTTTCAGCTCTTGAATCGCCTGACTCAAATTTCCCCTTCAAATGCACTGACAATCCTAGAAGTTCACATACTGTTGCCACACAAAACAATTTAACTGGATAATTTGTTGACAATAAACAAGTCTATTTTTTTACATTTTTTCCCTTTATTTAATTGTAGGCCTTGTATGAAAATCAGAGTAAATATGCAGACAATTATGCAGAAACGGAAAATTCTAAAGGGTCTGCAAACTTTCAGGCACCGTTGTAGCAGGAAATAGTGATGGATTTGCCCCTTTATATTATATCTTTTCATAAAAAAAAAAAGAACAGCATCAGTTGTTTGAGTAAATGCACAAGTGACAAAGCCCTAATGATTCTGACAGCAGGAAGGAGGAAGCCAGGTGATGTAGTTAGAGAGCGATAAAGTCTGTTCAGGGAGGAGGTTGGGATGGATTTTTACCACAGGCGATCACTGTTCCGTTCCAGTTTCCTCCTGCCAGTGAACGCTGCTTTTTTCTTCTCATCATGACTGCATAAACCAATGATGATTACTGTAACCGCTATAATAAAGGTCCCTAATCTTAACAAAATAGACACTTCAACCCGAAACAAATTCTTTTCATAACCTCAAGCTGCTTTTGTGCCCAAACCCTTAACCATAGCCACGTGAGATCTGAAAACACTGATGGTTGTGTTCTAGATGACATTCAGCAAAAAAGATTTTCTATTGTACATTGTGAAATTATTGTTGTGGAACTTTGTTACATGAGCTTCTACTGATATACTGAGATATGTAAAAACACTGAATTATATATCTCAATAGTAATTAGTTGTCATCACGCTCTAAGCTCACTTTTCTCTGTTTGACATCAGTGGAAAGTCAGTCGTACGGGGTTTCGACCGCTTGCCTGATAAAAGCTGCCATTTTGGGCTTTGTGACATTGTCATTGAGACTGACTTTTTAATTTTATTGACCAAATGATTACTCAGCTAGTTGACAAAAATAATAGATTAATCAGTGATGAAAATACTATATAAATGTATAGCTCACACATCTTGCTGCTATGCTTTGAGGATGTTTTTATTCTTCATCATACTACTTTATGACCTGGACACATGCAGTTTTTGTTACTTCTTCCTCTGTTTATATTGGAAGACACATGACTTAAGACATGTTTCTACTAGGATAATAATTAACTTTGTAACAAACAACTTGAAGCCTCAGACAAGCACTGCTGGGGATCCGTCTTCATTTACCACGTCGTTCTAGCCAAAATCTCAAAATGGCATCACATTTGAGAACTAGATGCTGAGATGCCCATATTATCCATCTACCTCCCCGCAAAGGTCAAGCAGAGTGTGCCCAAGTCATAAAAATCCCCCATCTCATTATTTGAGCATTTCTTCGGTCGGTGGCAGGAGTGCAGTGCAGTGGAAAAAGAATGATATATTGGTGCTGTTCAATAGTCGATCTATAATGACTGTGTTGTTGGGCTTTCACTTTAGAATAATTTATATCCTTGCTGATCAATAACTAATCTTGGGCATAGTCAGCACTGAAATAAAGAGGAGAATGATGATGGCAGGGGGAGAGGCTCTGCTGGAATGTGTGGGAAACTGATGCCCCCCACCTCCCTCACTTCCCACACTCACACACACAAACACACATAGACACACAGTGGCATGTACACAGCCATAAAGTAGATCATTACTAAACCTAAAAAGTTTGGTGTGCAGGTGCACATTTTCCAGAGTAATGATTGATGTTGTGTAATACTTTAATAGTTCAGGTTTAATTGGTTTAATTAAAATGGGCCCCTCATTATTTTTGTACGTGGGTGTGCATGTTAAAACATCTTTGTGTGCACAAGTGAGCAACTGCACAGAGTTTGTGTGTTTTATGTTTATGTGTGTACCTGTGTGTGCATGCTATGTGTGTGAGTGTTGGCCTGTGGAGCTGAGGGGGCTGAACCCTCTGCCCTCAGATTAGCCCCTGGTTGATAGGATTAGGCTCTAATGACTGGGACTTGGAAGACAAAGGGAGTTTCTGCAAAGAGGCTTAGATATGGAAGAATTAGCAGCAACCTTCCATTGCTCTTTCTTTCACTCTTTTTTTTTCTTTTTTTGCTTTTTTCTTGCCTTGTTCACTCTTTCTCTCCTTCTCTTTCTGTCTTTATGACCTTTCCTCTCATTGTCTCTTGCAAACACATTGTTTCTGGATCACTTGTGACACTTGAAAGCTCTCCTCCAGCATTCTCGCCCTGGTCACTGACCAATCTGAGGACTTACGCACCTGTAAAAATCAAAAGTACTGTAATGCAAACATTCCCAAGGAATTTTGGTAGTAATGGTATATTATTGTCATATTTAAAGCTCTTAAATCTGCTTTCAAAAATCTGTCTGTGTACTGCCGCATTGTGCTAACTAGCAGTTTGAGTTCTACTGGCATCTAAATACATTTTTATGCTTTTAAATGTTATGGCAAGGTCCCAAATATTTGCATGCTTTTGTGGCATTTAGTTCTAAAGCTGGATTTTCTAAAAACCTCTAAATCTAAAATAAATTTGCTCTCGTAACATTATGCTTTTTAAATGTTTTAAAGAAAACAAATTAACAGCCGTGATAACACTGTTCTTAGTCCATTGAGAGTGAGACTTTACATTGGCTCCAGAAAAAAAACATAATTCTAACCCTCAACAGAAGAATCAAACAGTTTGAAGCTCTTTGATACGATTCAATGCCGTCAAATTACTGTCAATACCCAACAGTGCTGCAGTGCCAATAGGTCCGGGTTTTTCGATAGCTGCTCTTATTAGCTTCTATGCTAAATGGTCTGATGCTCCAAGGCCCTGCTCAGGTTCTAATTGCCCTGGTCTCAGATGCTCTTTGAGAGGGAGCGCCAGCTGAAACGCAACACAACAACTGCAAAAGAGAGGGATTTAGGAGATTTTCTGCCAGCTTACGTAAGAAGAGAAGAGACCAGCTCCTTTAGGTTGGAGCTGAGACACTGCATGTGTGTTTATGTGCAAAGATAAAACCACTGGTGGATGAAACCATTAGAGGAGTATTGCTCAATAAGCCTTGGTATTTTAATTTGGAGCAGAGTGCGTGTGTGTGTGTTGTGTTTGTAGAGCGTTTGTGTGAGTCGTAGTACAGGGCTGTGTTAGTGATGTCTGCAAAGATGAAAAACAGCCAGGGGAGAACGGCGAAGGAGCCCAAAATAAAGGAGGGGCGGGGTGGATGTCGAGATTTGTTTGGAAAGTCATGTATGGTGGTGTGAGTCCGAGGTCCAAGTGTTGGTTTACTGAGCCCCAGCTGGGCTCTAATCCCTCCGACTTCATAAACCTGACTGGGCAGAGCAGGCAAAAGCACTGGCATTAGCACGAAGGAAGCACAGTGAGGTTGTCCACAAGCCAATCTCCTGTCAGTCTTAATCCAGTTATTGAGCTGTTTATTTAGTTTATTTAGTTTCTTGCCAAAGTAATCACCTCAAGTTTATCATTTAGAAAACAAAGAGGGCCCTCTCTGCATTGGTGTTACACTTCTACCAGCCAAGAATGTAAGTGACCTACTATCCTTTCACAACAACTGGGAGATGTTTAATTTTGCAATTTTAATTATTCTGTAGTAGCCTTTTCTTAACTCGTTTTAGAGTACACCTGCCCCAAATACTCCTAAAAAAGAAATAAAACACACACTAAGCGGCTGATTAGTGGACTAATTTGGCTTGATGTCAATACTTTACTCTGATTGTCAGTGAACTTTTCAAAGGCTGGATGCCGCGGTGGGATCTGTGAGCCAGCCGCAGTGCACATGTCAGAGGCCGCTGCACGGAGAAATCCTCAAAGCCAAATCAACCGCATTTACAGTGTAATAATGGTGACATCATGCCGGTCTCCTAACTATCCCCTGAGTTATGTTGAGTCCAATTTGCCCTAAAATGCGTACATGCATATGCTCAAGCGCATACACACACACACACACACACACACACACACACACACACACACACACACACACACACACACAGAGTTCTCCCCTGCGTTGTACACTGGCAGCCTGTTGGCTTTTATCTTGTGCTGGGCAGTAGATGAGGACCATATGCAGTCTTTGTGCAATTATAGTGTGGTGAATTGGTAGAACAACACAAGGGTGTTTTAACGGAGCAGTAAATGCAGGTAAGGGCCTTTATTAAGCCAGATCAGGTTGCACTGATGTTGTCTGATGCAGACTGACTCGCAGACAGTATGTTTTTAGGCCTGTGTTTGCATTCAGCCACAATTTATGTGCATTGCATGATAGATAATGTGGTTGTTAAAGAATGGGAGTAGACATACCTGTGTTTCTCAGAGGAACGTTTGGGTTCATGGGGGATGACAATGTGTCTGCAAGAGCATGTGTCACGCACACACACAATTTACCTGTCTGAATGTCTGAGGGAAATTGCATGTGATCTGTAATGGTTTTGGATATGTGACCCCACCACACTCTTTTCTAGTGCTGGGTAGGTGAAAGGTCAATCTCTAAAATGGGTACGTGCAGCTCTCTGATGTTGACTCCCTCAGGAGATTCAGATTAACCCTGCTCCTAAATCACCAGTCGATTTATATTTCCACATGTAGCAACAAGAAGCCATTACAGGCACAGGTCAAAACGTACTTGCAAATAATTGTGAAACTTGGTACAACTACATTTGTGTTACAGGTGGACAGTCACAAACAAGCAAAAGTACAAAATTCTTAGCACAATTACACACCATGCACAATGGGCCCTGTCAGTCTCATACTGTATTTTGTTGGGTTGTTATCAATTACACATTTTGGGTGAAGCTGTTTGCTAATGGAGTAAAAACTACAATATTTCCCTCTGCAGTTGAAGCATAAAATAGTTTAAAAAAAGCACTTAAGTAATGTACACACGCTTAAGGACAGTACTCAGTTATGAGCTCTACTTTAGACGTAGAGAACGATTTGATTTTAGATTATTTTCCAGGGTTTAGTAAAAATAAGAAGAACGAGGGATATAAACCCCTGCTGCACTGGAGGTTCTGGTGGTTTAGCGGTGCGGAGCAAATCCAGGCACAGTGTAATCATTGCTAACATGTCAATTCAGACTGATTACCTCTGTCACTGTTTCTGCGTGGTAATAGTGTTTTTTCCGCTTTCGGAAAGCACTAGTGGTCAGCTCGATTTCTCCCTTTGTTGAATTACAGAAATAGTCTGTTTTCCAGCTCAGATGTGTTTATTCAAGATGTTATATAACATGAAAACAAATTATCATACGTTTGCAAAGACAGAGGAAAACTATGCAGTGAATTATTTTATTAATGATTTAGTTTATTACATCTAATTCTTTTAAATAATTAAAAAAAATTAAGTGGCCGAAGATTCTTCACTTGAGATTTGTCTAAAACTGTACATTTCTAGACAACACCTGGATTGTTGAAAAAAATATTTTTTTGTGGAAAAACTGTATGTATTCACCATAAATGTTAACTTAGTGTTCTATATGTATGGAAGTAATAATAGCTGATCCATGTACATTTTTTTTGTAATAGTTAATCCTCACACACTCACTGACCATCTCAGATGAGGAGCTTAAGTCCCTTGATTAAACAAAACATATAAATTGACGCTTAGACTTGTTAACAGATTTATAGAAAACAAAACTCTTTATGGTAAAGACTGCAGATATAAATGGTCCAAAATTCAAGTTAATCACTTTTTATGTCCTTGCAAAGTTAATGACTCTTTACAACAGAAATCTTGAAATTTACAGGTTCTGTCTGCATTTAGAAATTCAAGGATAAAGCAGAAAAGTGGAGGGAAGAATAATTATGTGAGGCAGGTGTGGTATAATGTGTGATAAACAAAGGAGGAAAGAACAGGCGACAGAACAAAGAGTATAAAGATAGAAGTGTCAAACATTAGCGTGCGGCAAGTCGTCTGTTGTTGTCTTTTGATGGTTATGACACTTGTGATAATTAACAAAAGCTAAGCGGAATAAATTTACAGCAAATCACACTACCTTTATTCTTTGACAGTTTGCATGTGGCTTTAGAAGAACTTTTAACAGAAAACAAGTTTCATTTTTCTAGAAGCCTTGGTGGATTTTCTTTTCTTTCTTTATTTTTGGTTACTCAGGAGTAGAATAATTGGTTTGAAAGAGTGCAGCAAAGCCACAGTTAGTGCACCACAGAAGCAGCCCTCTGCATTGACATTTGCTGTTATGACAGGAATTTATGCTTTGAAAGCTTCTTTATTGGGATCCCGCAGGGCCGTACAGTATACAAAGGATCTTAGACCAAATGATGTGACCGCTGACCTCTTCATGAACTTCGATAGAGATAACTTTGTTTAGTAGAGACGGCTGTAGGTTCACTAGCAACCACTGCAGTCAATCAGTATGTTTGGTAATCTGATTCACTGTGGCCAGGATGGACGAGTGCCCCGCTGCTGAACCGGAGTCTGATTTTCCCAGCTGACTAGAATATATTTTCCAGTCCGTGTCATAACGATCAGCAAAACCTACCTTTTCTCCTGGGTATATTGTTAAGATGCAGGCCAAGCTGCAGGTTATTCGGCATCAACCAACACCTGTAGAACAGCGCGCACAGAAACATCTCTTCTTTGGTGCTTTGGTTGTTTGAGAATACATTTTAAGATTCTGCATTGGGTCATAAATCAGTAGCAGACGTTAGCTTGAACACTTGTCGGACCTGGTACCTCTGGTCTTTTGTTTATTCCCCGTGCTCAGATAAGGAACAACATGGACAATTGTTAGTGTGCACATACAGTCCTTGCTTCTGCCAAAAATTAACCAGATAAATAAAGCCACATCTTTTGAGCTTGGTCCATCATCCATCTTTTTGTAAACTGAGATGTCTGTTCCTCACACTGCTGTGTTTGTCTTTCTCTTTTTACAGAGGTAGATGCACAACAAAGCTTCCTTTTATCTGCTTTCCATTGTAATTTACAGAAAGTGTCATATGATAACAGGGAAACAAAGGTTAATCTGAAACACTTTACACCAGCAATTAATCAATTTACACAGTTTTACAATTTACAGAAAGAAGTGAAATATTCTAACTTTTATAAACCTTAGTTGCCACACTGTGAGTAGTGCAGACTGGTTTTGTGATGTGTGTGTGTGTGTGTGTGTGCTTTCATGGTGACCATGTGTTTACTGCAGGCTGAGAGATACAAATCAGCCACAAGCCAAACGCTGGCTGTGGTAGAGGTTTTTTATATTCTCCCAGCCGCTTGGACAAGAAACCAGCCATCATGTGGGGGAATGGTTTCGCTATTAAAACCTTTAAAAAGAAAGGGGGGTCCATCTGGTATTTAAGCTCTAACACTTCACTCCATTTGCTTTCTTGTAATTTTTTGCTGAAATTAGATGTGGACAAATTTGAATTACATATGAAACTAAACAAAAAAACAAGTTGCGCTTGAAATTCAGAGCACAATGAAATTGATTTGCTTGGGTTATTTAAAGAAAATCCAGTAACTAACACAACAGAATCGTTTGATTAAAACTCCTGAGACTTTCAGCACAGTAACATGCTGCATGCGAAGGTGTAACGTGAAGCTGTGCTATTGAAATATTGAGCTGTGAACTTCACAAATGTTTCTAACCCACACTGAACATTACATTTAGAATCCAGGTCCTTCATATCGCTCCCTTATAGCTGATGTTAGCTGTTTCCCTTCTGGGGCTTGCTGGTTTATTACCACTAGGCTATGCTGTGCTCCCAGGCCACTCTCCGCTGCAGCCTAAACTCACACCCATCCAGGAAAAGATGAATCTTCACACCTCCTCTCCAGCCTTCCCTCACTCCTCCCTTCCTATCGCTCTGTTTTTTTCGGTCTTTTCCCCTCCTCCTGGTTCTATAGCTCGCCTCCAACACCCAGCTTTTTCCACTCGTTCTCTCCTCATCGCCATCCTTCATCTCCCTGCTTTGCCGCTCTCCTTTTTTCTCACTTTTCCTCCCTCCCTCCCTTTCTCTCTCTAAGGTGCTGATCAATTCACAGTCTCCCTGGGAGGTGTGACAACCCTCCCTCCCACCGTCCTCACCCATCCACCCACTGCCACGCTTACCCCTCCTCACTGAATGGTGCGACTGGCCGACATGTGACACTCCTTACCCCTTTCCTCACCCAATCCTTCACCCCTTGATTTCTAGGGGTGAGGTGAGCTCATGTGATGATGATGACGATGATGATGATGATGATGATGATGATGATGATACTCTTTGCCTCTCCTATTTTTCCTTCCTCCTCTTTTCCCCTTCGTCTTGCCTCCTCCTGTCTCAGCAAAAGTGTCTGCGATGCCATTAGCACACCTGAAATAATAACAGTGGTGACAAATGCTGCTGGAAGGGGAGGGCGGGGAGAGAGGAAGGGGGAGGTGTGTGTGACGGTGATGAGCTCTCTATCTGTCTGTGGGGTTAATTCAGACTCAGCAGCCTTACAGAGTAAAAGTGGAGCATCTGACCTGGTGGCCAGTGGCACAATGTGAAAATTGACTAGCAGCATTCAGCTGAAGTTATTACAAACCTCTGTGTGTGTGTGTGTGTGTGTGTGTGTGTGTGTGTGTGTGTGCATTTGAAAGTTGGTGGGTCTATACAGTATGTGTGCATCTCTACTGTAAAGCAGCTGTTCGTCACACATGTGTGTATATACTATAAGTGTGATGCAGTGATGCCAGTGTGACTATCCAAACAGCTCGTGTATGTGTGTGTGTGTGTCCAGTCTGTCATTTGCGTGTCTTTATCACGAATCCATATGTTCACATTAATGCAACACCTACACAACTGTATAGAAAGAAACCAACTGTTTCTTTCTTATTTTTATGGCATAACTGAGCTGAACAAAGGCTCAAATTACGCTTGTATGTTGCAAACACTAAGTTCTCAGTTATACTTTTACATAGAGTAACATCTGCAAATGCAGTGTTCTGCAGAAATGTTGCATAATTTGCATGTCAAAGTCCCTATTAAATTTGCGTCAATTTAGTTTATTTTTTTTATTTGGAATTTGTTCGTACTGCAGATGTGTTTGAGCTCAAAGGGCAGGCCAGGCTCAATATGTCACTTTGACACCAAATTAAATGAGCACCCATCCTTGTTATGTCTGCGCTCAAGCTTCATATTTAATTAAAAAATTAAATAAATGTGCAATAAATGGAAACACACCAGACAGCACAATTATAGATTTTATTAGCACATGAAACTGTTGACATGATAACTATTTAATTTCTCAACAGGTTCAGACTGTTTATTTTGCACTCAGTGTTGCATGCATAAAATAAAAAAATTGTAACAACAGAAGTAGACAGTTTGGCCGCAGACCTCTATTGCAGAGCTTTAACTTTTGCCTCTTTTGAATCTTAATTACACGACTCTCCCATTGGCGTTCTGCAGAACGTGTAATTCCCAGCAGCTCCGGTAGAAGGCGCAAATGATTAAGCATTAATGTGTGTGAGAGACGGGAGCAGCTCAGATGAAACGTTTGGGCCACACTGCAGGATCCAGCAGGGAAGTGAAGTGAACACTCCCAGAGGAAAAGAGTTACCCTTAATAAAACGTGTAGCTGATTTCAGCCTCCCTCAGATTACATTATTTCCTCTATAGAAAAGATATGTTTTTTAAGGCATAAAGCCAAAAGCTGTGGTGCAGGCATTTTTGGTTTTTCTAATGTAAATTACTCCAGAGATGTTGGTCTTTTAAAACAACCATCACATCTCTCCGAATATCACATCCCATCCTCCTGTTACAACAATGTGAGGCACATTTCAGCTTATATATTCTAAAATATTTTCCAAGAATTTTAATGATAATTTACAATTTGTAAGTCAGTCCACAATGTGCTTTTTATGTGGCTTCGTGCTATAGGTGAAATATTCCACCTCATAATAAAACGCACTGCACAAACTTTTAGGGAAAAAAATGCCAAAGAAATCATTTGCTCTCGGAAGCTGAACGTCTTTTTCTGACTGAATAATTTCAGACTGGGGCTCTCAGCGCTTACACGCACCCTAATGAACCCGACTGGATCTTCTGACAGGTGATGATATACTAGATGTTTCATATAATTAGATACGCTGTGAAAACTTCCCAGCAGCTCGATCCGTCTCTGCGCACTGCGCCAGTGACACAGAGCAGAGAGACCCGGTGGCCCTTCCTGCGGATCCCAACACGTTTGGGCGCAGAGCTGCGGGGCTGCAAAAAAGTTTGACCTCAGTTTGACTCCCGGGCTGCCGGTTAGTCACCACGGCCACAGACAAACAGTCATACAAGCGATCACGGATAATCGGGCTGTGATTTACATTATTGAGTCTGAGCTGTTTCAGATTTTTCACGTTTTTAATTGTTATTAAATAATATTAATATTTCATCTCAGCTTAAAATACCTGCTGGTGACTTAAAATAGTGACAAAGTGTCTCTATTTGTGTGTGTTTTTCTAAAGGCTGTAATCTCTTTGTCTCCACAGAACAAAAGTCAAGGCGCGCTGTCCGTTTAATAAGACTTTCATTTGCTTCAGCCCTTAAACGTGCTGTCAATTTGCATGCAGCCGTTTGAAAGTAATACGTGCTGATTTTATTGAAACGACTCGAGCATTGCCGTCAACGCAAAGCGGATTAAACAGAAATGACGGCATTTGCCCCCCTCCCTGCCCTCTTTGAGAAAGCCAAAATGCGCTGACCCTCACGAAAAAGCAACTCCAGAGGAGAAAGTGGAGCTCCAGTTTGCTTTTGTGGAGCCTAATTGAAGTAGCTTAATTGCTTTATGATGCCGCAGTAGTTATTTTACAGCGGGCAGGCGCTGCTTTTGTGGCAATTTAGCCTTATTTCTTTCCAATTACTCTCTAAAATGCAGTGTACCTCATGGTGCACAGAGCTGTTGTGTCCTGTTTCCCCAAACCCACTAATTTATCTGAAAGTGGAATTAAACAATAGTTTTTCACTTCATTCAAATAACTTTCCTTTAAATAATAGATCAGTGGTAATGATGAGCAGTTTTAGCATTTTAAAATTACTTAAAATAAGGAGGAGACACGAAAAGCTTGTACTTACCAATGAATGAGTGAATGAACAAACTCGACGAGCAAATGAAAGCAGTTTATTATGTGCTCCTGTCCCTGTGCGTAAAAGTCCGTGCGTCCTGCGCGGCTTCAAGGCTTCTCTGCTGTCCGCGCCCCGGAGCCTCTCCGGCCGGACTGCGGGAGGCTTTGATCGTCATTTCATGCCTGTAATATTGTCCCATCGGATCCCACCGCTCGGCTTTTACCACACGAATCGCCGGCGAATGTGTGAAGCCGCATTATCATGTTATGACACCGTTTCTGGCACCGGGGCAGGTGATCGATGAGTGCACGGAAGGGAAAGAAAAAAAAAACTTCAGAACGGGCTGTCACCGAGCAGCAACAGCTCATGAACATTATAAGGGGGATTATGTGGCTCTTGCACACACTTTCTGTTCATTTGGGAAAGAAATAAAAAGTTGGCTAAACTTTGAGTTTGTGGTCGTTGTGTGGAAAACAGCCACAAAAATAAACAACAATCTCCTGGGAGTTCTTGAAATCCCTTATCCGCAGTCAAACTAATCCCAACTATATAACTTATTCCGTTTTATAGAGTAATATCTCAGTTTATTCAGCTTTTGAGGTAGTTTAACTCATTTTTTTAATTTAAAAAACCCTAATGAATGGCACGTCGTTATATCTCGGTGCAAAATCGAATACAATGAAAACGTAGCACATTTAAACTCTTTTATTAATTTACACCCACACACTACTCAGATCGTTACTTTTATTTTTATAAATTAGTCGAATCTACGTTCCCCCCTTCGTAAATTACAGCTCATAAATATTTGACCAAACTTTTACAATTTCCCCTCCGCAAAACGAGGGAACACTGAAGTGATAGATTCACTTCAAGTAGAATTAATAACATCTCAGAGGGAAAGTTAATCTAACTTTCTTTGAGTCTAAATCTCAAAGTGTTCAGTAGGACTCTGTGGTGAGCAGTGAGACGTGTGAAAGAAAATTGGTGTGTGGGTGAGATCCTGGTCAAATATTCTGCGCTCGCTGGATTTACAGCCCGCAGAAGCTGTCGGGAAACACGGCGTGTGTGTGTTTGCTATTCGCGGACGACGTTTTGTTTTGCGCCTCAAAGCAAATGTGGCCTAAACCCTGATCAATCAGCCCCGGATCGATCATGTGGGGAGCCAATAGGGGGCTCCTATATCTGTGCCTGCCTGCCATTGGACAGACGGGCAGAGTGGAGCGAGCCATTCAGCGCTGCTGTGGGGGAGAGAGACGGACGACATGTGAACTGTTATTTAGAGAGAAGAGATGCTTCGAAAAGCTGCAGCGGCGTTTTAATGACTGATTTCAGGACTCGCTCTTCACGCCGTGATCCGTGCCAATTTGTGAACTAATTAATTACTCTGCTTTCACACAGAAAACATCCTCGTCTTGACATTAAATAAAACCACTGCTCCCCCAAAACTTGGGGAAAAAAGTTGCATTTGTCGTCGTCTTTATGTGGACTTTTTTACGCCGTGCATTTCCAATAGCCAGTGCACACCAGTGCAGCTGTGGAAAGCCAATAGGCTGCATTTAAGTTAATAACGTGCTGCAAGAGGCCCCAAACCTGCAGGACTGGATGCTTGGCTACAACGTACAGTGTGGTTTTCATGCAGACATGAGGCTGACAGTCTTCCAGAAACTTAACCAGACTTTTGAAATGAACTAGTTTTTGGGCATCGTCAGTTCAATCCAGTCCGGCTTTAATCTACGGTCCAGACCAGATGGGCTCCTGAGACCAAACCTGACAATATCCTACATCAAAGTTGGAAACAGGTTCAGTACGTCGTCGGTGAACTATTTACAAGCAGAGAAGTTGCTGCAGGCGTCATCCGCGACACCGAGACGTTTCACTGCTTTCCAAACGAGTCCAAACTAAAGAATCAAGTCAGCTTGTGAGGACGAGGGATACAGTGGGAATCGCTGGGTATTCTGTGTTTATCCCTGCGTTGTTTGAGCTCACAGTGCGGCTGGCTGGGCTCGCAGGGTCCTCCCACCCCCCTCCTCTCCGCACGACTTGCTGCAGCCCGGTGCGTTGTGTAAGACGCGACCTGTTATGGCCACCACTACTTCCGGGTTTCAGCAGTCTGGTCCAGATCCTCCGCTCCTCCTCAGCTCAACACACACATCCATTGTACACAAACGGGCAGGCGGCTCACGCATACACGCGCACTCACCCACATACGCACGCACGCACACACACACACACGTATGCGCACACATGCACAGCATCGATCGTGGCTCCTTTAAGAAAGCCTAAGCCAGAATTATCACCCCACCTCCTCTTGATCTCCACTAGACGCTTTTGCATAAGAAAATCAAGCCGGGAGCCGAGAGTGATCAAAGAAAACGAGAGGAGAGCTGCTTCATTTTTTAACTGTGATTGTGACCATTAACATTTAGGTGGTGCCGATCCCGTGGAGACGCGCGTCGGACCATCATTCATCCGGTACTTTTGACAAGCCCTCGCGTTTTGACTGACAGGCGGAGTGGCAAAAAGCCATGAGAGTCGCCAGTTTTGTTTGAGGGACTATTTTATTTTCACCCTGGTTTTGGAAAAGGAGTCTGGCGCCGCTGCCCTGAGGACAGCCGAGGACCTAGTCGCAGCGCCTGGGCTAAACTTGTGCAGCAAACGGGGTCTGGCTCCAGCGTTCCGTGGAAAAAAGGCATACGGGATTTTGGCTGAAACATCTTCTCATTTACTTGGATTTTCTTTCTTCATTTCGTCTCCACCCTGGCCTCAGAGGAGATTTATCTAAACTGAAAGGACGACCAGGGAGTGAGGAGGGTTATGGCGCAACGGGTACGTAGGGCTATCCCCCCTGAAAAAAAGTTTCTCTAAGTCTGCTGTGCTTGAATGCAATCCTGCACTGTAACGTGGCTTAATGACACACATACCCGTACGGACACACACTCGCGGCCAAAGTTTCTGCTGTCTTCCTGACACATGGAGACACAATTTCACGTTTGGCGTCTGTTGGCACGGTATTACGCGCGGACGCTCTCGTTTGCGCCACAAACCGAGCCACCGAGGGACATTAGAAGCGTGATCATATCTCATATGTGCTATGTTTTTTAGATTAGTTGTGACAGGCCAGTTACTGGAAGCGAAATGGGGGGAGGGCATAGAGGCAAAACAAATCTCCACATTTCTCTTCACACTGTTCCGTCAAGATATTCACCGGAGCATTCATGAGTAAAACTAAAATCCGAATTTCGGCACAGTTCTGCTTCATGCGTCGGCTTTGCGTTGCAAAGTGTCCTAAAACACCTAATTATAGTCCGAATGCAAGTGAGACAGTTTCGTAATGAGGCTGTGACAAACGCTTTGATTCATGCACTCAGGGCTGCTTCAGAACAGCGGCTGGGTCTCCACACGGACACTAACCAGTGGAAAAGCAGAGATGTTAGAGACATACCGGACAGATTTAGCTGCTCAGCCTGGCACAGGAGCTGCCCCACGCTGGGGTTTGCACCTCTTTGCCTTCAGGGTGGAAATGCTCAGATAAAACTGATAATGTGTTTTACTCTTCCTCCAGCACTTGTTTGCCAGTTTTAGAGAAACCCACAAATAATTCAGACACATTTTTTTTCAATCTGTTAAAAAGTGCCAAACTTCAAATAAACATTTTTATTTCGGCTCTAAATTAACGTCCGTGCGTTTTAACCAACCAGCTGCGTGTCCAATAACCACCAAACGGACATTGTAAACACGGGACTATATTATTTTACTCGGGACTGACATGAAAAGTTTGAACGTGGAGCTCCAGTTTAACACGGTCAGAAAAACCCAACGCGCATTAACTTGCTTTTAGTTGCATGCACCAGTGTGTGTGTGATATAGTGACAGACAGATGCGTAAAAAGATGCTGCACAGTTATGAGCCTTTAAAATTCGAGAACACAAGTAAAGATGTTAGTTACTGTACAGTGTGTCCGCTGGACACCAGGTACTGGCTGATAAAACCCCAGTGCTGCCTGCTCACTTGTATCCACAATAAAAACGGAGCCAGGTTCCTCTAGATTTACCCGTTTTTATTCCACGTAATTTTCAGCATATTGAATAATTCACATAATTTTTTTCTACTGAGCTACAAGGGTCAACGTGCATATGTTGAGTACCAAACTATTTTTTTAACTGTGAGTAAATGCTGCAGTTTTCCTGTGGTAAACGGTGTCTTGTCGAACAAGTCACTTCAGTCAAACTTAGAACATCCAAAAGGATAAAATTTAAACAACTTATTTCTCTTGTTCTGCAGGTTTTACAAGTGTCACTAACGTAGAAAAGAGCAATAAAAGGGGGGCAGCTCAGTGTGCGTGCATCAGGAAACCACTTTTAATTTAGACAATAAAGTCTTGGAAATTAAGAACAGATTTTTCCTTATTTTTAAAAAGCAAAAGCAAACTTCCAGCTTCGTTTTAACAACTCCTGTAACATTTCCCTGACTTACAGAAAACTCACGAGCACAGTGTGACATTTTCTTATCATGTGTTTTCACTGTGGACCGCGTGTTTGTTGTGTGCAGTACGAAGACTTGCCCCACTACGCCATGGACGGGGTGGGCATCCCGACCACCATGTACGGAGACCCGCACGGCGCCCGGTCCATGCAGGCGGTGCACCTCAACCACGGGCCCCAGCTGCACTCTCACCAGTACCCGCACACCGCCCACACCAACACCATGCCTCCCAGCATGGGCTCCTCCGTTAACGACGCTCTCAAGAGAGATAAAGACGCTATATATGGGTAGGTGCAAGCCTCCGGTCCGCGGGGAAACTCGCTCTGTAGCGAGCAGGCGTGTATCCAGGCCCGGAGGGGCCAGCCGGGGTGGGCTAGTGTGTGTCAAGACAGTTCCATAACAGGGAAAACACCGAGTTAGTGCTTAGGACAGCTGTGTGTCCCGGTGAAGCATTTCAGCAAAACGCTGGAGCCCAACGTGCTGCACAGGCGCTCGGAGAGAAAGTGGCTGCGCGGATTTTGGGTCTTCCTTTGTTTGGCACAGTTTGGAATATTGTGCTTTTAAAATGGGTCCTGATTAACACATGGTTCTGCTGGGGCAACTACTGAACGCACAGTGCAGGACCACCGAGAAATAGAGTTCTGAAGGCCATCTCACATCTACCCTGCTGTTTAGTATTTCACTGCAAAATGTATTTTGACGCATAAAAATAATTATGAGACAGTCACGTTAAATTAGAAAATGTTTTTTAAAATTTGATTCTACGTAAAAATAAAACTTTGATCTTTCATTTTAAGCAAAATATGTATCCCCTCTTTTGAAGAACACCCCAGACTTCAGCAAATAAAAAATACATGACATTTAAGGGATATCCCACATATGTATGTAATTTGTTAATTTACAGAAATAATTTTCAACAGTCGAGTCGTTATATTTTCACGGTGGACTTTAACGCCATATTGACACAACCTCAGCATTACAGGCTGTGCATATTCACTAATTTCCTGAATGTGAAATCATACATAATAAGTACGCACATTCTGACGCCCTCAGCTTCACAGTTTATTTCCTTCTTCTTTTTTTTTTTTTTTGCCAAACGCACGCGTCTGTCCGAACGGAGACCTGTGCAAGAAATTGTTTGACTTACTCTAAAGCTTTTATGCTATTAGGCGCGCCTAGATTTAATCACAGAAGTCTGCCCGCTGTTTGCAGCCTTTCTCCGAGCCTCTGCATAATATAATAGAATGGGCTGCAGCAGCAGCAGCAGTCCCCATGGGCGAGTTGTGGAAGAGTAGCTGGCTGGCTAAATCTAGCCCGGAGTAGTCCTGACCCCGGCGCTGTTCTCTCTGGTGACATTTGCTATTGTGTGTGTTCCCAGGCACCCCCTGTTCCCCTTGCTTGCACTGATTTTTGAGAAATGTGAATTAGCGACTTGCACCCCCAGAGAGCCCGGGGTGGCGGGAGGAGACGTCTGTTCATCGGAATCTTTCAATGAAGACATAGCAGTGTTTGCAAAACAGGTCAGCAGAGTTTGACTTTTTTAGATCTGCATGCTGGGGCTGGTTGGGCTCCTCTTACCTGCGTCTACAACGTGCGCAGGTCTCACTTTTGTGCGTAAAGTTAAATCTGATTTGAAAGAAACTAAAAGGTTCTTTTACCAGTTTAAAAAAGTTTCAAATGTTTTTAGTGTTTGCAGTGCGTAAAGTGGAAATGAATGTTGCATTATTAAATACACGGATGTTAGAATTAATACTACATTACATAACTCTGAATTAGGTTGTACTCATGTATTTTATGAAAATGTTTTTGCTTTTAGATTCGGGCAGAAAAGCCTTTATTTTCATCGAATCCAGAATTGGATAATCTGGTAAGAAACACATTTTTTTCATTTGCCAAATTGGATTTCTAATCTTTCTCACAGAGTTTTGAATGTACCAGCTGTTGTTTGCATGTATCTCGGCAGGCTGTACATATGTGTCAGAGAGCCATGTGGTGCTGAAATTTTAAAGCATGATTGGAGGTGATGTTCCTCTTTTTGGGCTGTTTGATATCATGATTGCCCCCGGTTGTATCTTTAGATGAAGGGCCGCTGTTAGACAGCTGTCACAAACCTTTGAACTCTGCCTGGAAACTTATTCTATTCATGCTTTTCACTTTGCACAGTCTGCTACGCTGAGTGTGATATGAGAGTAACGTTTTCCTCACGACTAGTTGGTGCCTAATAGATCTCTGACTCTGAGGCTTATTGCAGCGCCAGCCTGTACTCTGCGCCTGCTCTCCATATTGCAATAACATCCAAGTTTAATATCAGTTCCACATAAAATCCATTCATATGAATATTTTCCTGCTCCGCACTTACTTGTATTGAGAAAAACGTTTCTGTTTAATATCAAGAAATGTGTGCCGCTCGTTTTTTATTTTTTATCATCATTATTATTATTTTTTTATTTTTCAGATGATTCAAGCCATTCAAGTTTTACGATTTCATCTTCTGGAGCTGGAGAAGGTAATATTCTGTCGCCATTTCTGTCCACTGTGCCACTTCAGAACTATGGGCTGTATTTGCATAAATGTATTTTTGCTAGTCGGTTATAATTAGCGTCAAAATCAATCATGGGGCCATTTCTCTTCCGCGTTTAATCACGACGCAAGCTGTTACAACTGGAACGGATATCTCTGTGCCCAAATCTCCCCGCATGTTTTAATGAAGTTTAATGCTGGCAGAAATTGCATGCAAGGTGAAACATATAGGCGAACTTTGCGGGTTTCAGAACTGATTCTTTGTGGAGGGCAAAAGGCCCCAGGCAGCCATCTGTGGATCGAGGGACTAGTGGGTGTGAAACTCTGATTTGTCTCCGCATGAGATGGATTACAGTAGCATGTACAGTCAACTTTATTCTGAACTTTACCATTATGAAACGTGATCAAAGCTGTTGAAAGTTTCAGCTCTGTGCGTGCACTGCTCTCCCGCAGTGCGCAGGGCACGTACATAAAAGATGTAAATTGTGCAGCTCGTAAAGAGACTCACTCAGTGAAGTTTCACGTGGATTCCGTATTTCCAGCCCGTGCACGTCGCAGGACGCGGTGGCAGTGATAATGTAATAAGTAGGCAAAATGAAACGGTTTACCTTAAATGTCAGTCAAGCGGGTCACTCTCCTCTAATGGCCACTACCCGGGGCACCGATGATGAATTTAACACGGGTGTTGAGTGCGTTGTAGCCCCTGAGCCCTCTTGTCACTGTCAATTTTCGACGATATCTCTATTTTCCTGGGTAAAAAAATAAAGTTACTAACACACGGAGCGCACTGCCAACACGGCGCAACATGGCACGGGAACAGGACACACCTTAGCCCCAAGGAGACTAAACTAGTGGTCATATTTTAGTGTTTTTTTTTTTTTTGTGATTTCACCACAACAATGGAGTAATGTGTCTAATTGTTTAAAAGAAAGGGCATAAATACATTTCTGGTTACATTAAATAATTTATGACAGGGCCGAGCCAATAACGAGTCGTCCTTATCAGGCTTCTGTTTAGTCTTTTAAAATATTTCAATATTTTAGATGCAACAACTGCGCTGTGATCTTCAAATTGCCTAAATATTCTTTGGGGCTCTTTTGCATTTCAAAGGCTGTCGTGTGTGTGTGTGTGTGTGTGTGTGTGTGTGTGTGTGTGTGTGAGAGAGAGAGAGAGAGAGGGAGAGAGAGTTGGGGAGTTGTTGTGGTTGCACATGTCACTGTTGTATGTTGATGTCCCTTTTGGGTGAGTGTGTGACGCCTCTGCCTCCTCTCTGTGTAGGTACACGAGCTGTGTGATAATTTCTGTCACCGGTACATCAGCTGCTTGAAAGGCAAGATGCCCATCGACTTGGTCATAGACGACAGGGAGGGCGGGTCCAAATCAGACAGCGAGGAAATCACAAGATCATCGGTGGCCCTTGATCAGGTACGTTTGTCCCTCACTCTCTCTTTTCTCCCTTTGTGTGTGTGTGTGTGTGTGTGTGTGTGCGCGCGCGCGCGCTCTCTCCCCCTCCCTGCTGGCTATTCAGCTATTCTGGGTCACTACTCTGCTGCGCTGTTATTTGCATATGATTAGGGCCGTTTTACATTCCATCCGTCGGAATGAAAAAAAAAATTCTGAATAATGTTGCTATTATTGGCCCATTAAGACTTGAACCCGGAACCGACCTGGGAAGATTAGCTCGGAAAAGCATCGCCACAAACTTGACCTGTTTCATGTCGATTTTAATTTAGTGCCTCTCGCAATTTTTCTCTTCTGCCTGTGTCTTTTTGAACCTAAACGAAACGCTATCAACTCCTCTGTGCTGTGGAGCCCTGGAGAGAGGAGCAGCAGCAGCAGCAGGATGGGCTGCAGACTGGGTTTAGGTGCCTTGGTTTTCTCAACTGTAGAGTTCACGGTTCATTACGCGTCTTGTCAGTATTTTTCCTTAGACATGAGTGCACATTGCTTATGGAGACCCGTCCGCTCCTCCTCCTCCGTTATTTCGCTCAGAGCGCACAGATTCAGCGCCAGTAAGGTGGTTTATTTTCCAAAGCTAGAAGCAGCGGGTATTAAAGGTAGATTAGGGAGTGTTTCCTTTTGTGCAGATATCAGAGATAACCACAGCCTTCATTATGTGCTCCACTGACTGTTGGCACTCCGGGGACATTGTAGTGTGCGCACAGGCATGACCCTAATGGTCCATACACCGCCGCTAAATAATGATAACAGCAACCGATGATTAGAATTATGCAAATCTGGGATTTCGGCCATTAATAGCTGGAGTCATATGTGCAGGAGACAGTTGAAGGCTATGAGACAACGTTCCAATAAGTTAAACTATCGCAGAGTTTAAGGAATACGTTAGCAGAGCGCTGGCTGAGTTATGTATACCGATGAGAGGAAAAAACAATCAAGTGTCCAAATGAAAGGGATTAGTCGGATAGTCCGACATAAAAATTAATGAAGCAGTAAGGCTAAATAATTTAAATCCGCGGACTTCCATATGGTTGAGTGGCCGGTCTGAGTACAGAGGGACAGCCACCGCCTTTTATGTTCGGGGCTGAATGGCAGGACCAGGAGCGGGCTGGGGCCCGAGTGGGAAGACCCCCGCCCCGCCGGCGCTGCGCACGCACTCTGCCATCCCAGGCCATGTGTCTGATTATGGAAATGAGAAAGATCACCCGGAAGATAATACTTCATTTAATCCAGAAACAGAATTAAATAACACAGACGCCACTTGTGCATTTAAGTGTCTCTTTGAATCTTGTTGTATTCTCTCGGGTATTCAGCTGTCAAAAGTTTTTTCTTTATTTTAATTTTATTTTTTTATAGATAGGTCAGGGTGTGGAATGGCGCCTTATGGTATATAGATAAGGAAATAGGGTGCGTTAAAACCCTTGGGTTCCTAGGTATATGAAGAAAATTATGTTGTGCTCGGGGCACTGATGCAAATCTTTAATTGACTGTAAGATGAAGACATGGCCTATTTTCATGATTGTCGCCACTGACGTTTAGTTAATTCAGGGGGAATTTATACAAGTTTATGTTTATGCTGAAAGAATAATAGAAATGACCCACAGACACAAGTTGCTTTAAAATGCAGGCAAAAGTTTTTGACAGATGTGTAACACTGAGGCATGGGCTGATGTTCCAGTAGGATAACATAGACTCTCCACAGCAGGCAGGCTGTGTATAAATGGGCATATCCAAACAGGCTGAGGGTGCATGCTTCTCACTGCTGAATACTTATATTGTCAATCTAATGGCCCTGCACTCCCTGACTTACATGCAGCTGAATATATAGTTTTTGAATTTTGTGGGCTATTTCTGTGTGACATCTTATCTACAGTTGTTAGGCAGTGACACCCTTAACGAATCTGCATTGTGTGTGCATTATCTCTTTCCATATGTATTTTTAATATATGCCCTCGGGCATAAAGTTGAAGTGGACTGGAAAAAAATGCTGAAAATTTGCACAAAAGAACAATGTTAACAAGACGGAGAAAGCAGGCTCATTTATTCATAAACCAATTTATTCCAGTAAGGCGACTGTAGCAAAGGAGGAAAAAAATGTCAGAGGAAAAAAAAATACTTTGAATTTATTAAACTCAACAATCCAACAACGCTGACTTTCTTGCTGCATGATACATCCTTGCGTCATACCAGTAATTGTCTGACTATTCTTTACGTTGTTTTGTTAGCCTGCCTATAAAGGCAAGTATGGAGGGACGCGGAGCGCCCCTTTCAAACGAAAGCATAGCATAGCTCAAAGGTGAAAAAGTCAGAGAGGCTCTGCACCGGCTTGTGAATGCAGCTCAGCCAGTTTGGGCTCCCCCTCCTGTGTTTCTGAGAGTTGTTCTGTGTCGGTGTGTGTGTGTGTGTGTGCAAATGTGCATGCATCCGTCTACAAGTGGATGCATATATGTGTACGTCGTGTGTGTATGCTGCTTGTGTGTGTGTGTGTGTGTGTGTGTGTGTGTGTGTGTGTGTGTGTGTGTGTGTGTGTGTGTGTGTGTGTGTGTGTGTGTGTGTGTGTGTGTGTGTGTGTTCAGGCTGGCCTGATAAATGCAGCACCCGCCTCAGGTGCTATGTGAGTGGAGTGACTGGTAAGCACCAGTTGGACTTTCTTAACCCTTTCTCTGCCGCTCCCTGGAGAGATTCCCACCGTGTTTGCCTCATTTGTTCATTTGAGAGGCACTTTTCAGTTGCTCCGTCGCACGTGCACATTAAGCATTAATGGCCTAATGAAATGCAGCTATTCCCCGTGAATTTTTCAGAGCCTTTTAATGTGCAAAGGGTCAACATGGCTGCATCTGTCTGCGTCCTCCAGTTGTGGAGGAGCAGTCGTTCTCCTGAGCTTTTTGCTGAGCGCACACCCCAGCCCAAAGAAGCGGGAGGCATTTCCACGCGGCTGTACGTCATTTGCACATTTTCCTTTAATTGCACAGAGAGCACGGGGAGGGGGAGCAGCAATTTGCTAATGAACTCCAAGGGCCCAGGCTCTCCGCTGTAGAGCAGAACACTACTAATAGTGCTGAGGACTCACTCCAAGTCTCAAGAGCTCCTTTACTTGATTGAGCCATGCAGGCTGAAGTGGGGCTGGAAATAATTGAAATTTCCCTCAAAAATATTCTCCACCTGACTTTTTGTGGATGTGATGGTCTTAAATCAATATGAATGCTGAGCAGTTGTTCTGTGGAGTTAATTCAGTGGAGAGGTGGTTTTGTATCAGAGAGGCTTTATCAAAGTGGCATTCTCAGAACGTGATTATTTGGCTGTTGAAGTCATGGCAAAAGAATGCGACACAGCTTACAATTTGAAATAACATCTATACATTAGGGCTCTGTAGCTGTTGTTATGTTCTGCGCTATCTTTCTTAAACAAACCCAGCTTGTGTTAGCTTAGTGTTGTGGTCACTGTGTAAGAATTTACTCTTGATAGTGCTATCGCAGTATCTTTCCCCAACAATTGGCACTGTTATACCATACAAGTGCTGGTTTCCAGGTCAGTGAGACCCAGCAGTGTTAGTTTAGGTAACTCTGGCGGTCAAAGAGTGACCCCTAAACCCCCACTCACCCACCCGACCCCCTTTCTAACTCAATGGAAGCCCTGACTGCTGGGGTCAGCCACTATTTTCCCTAATCAGTACATTGCTATCGCTAATCTATCCGTTTCTCGTTGAAGTATGGATCCAGTTACACCCGACTTGACAGGCACGCAACTCGTTTTTTTTTTTTTCCCCCATTCCTTCTACTTCCTACAGTGGCTTGCTGCTGATCCTAATACAAACTTTTGAATCATCACGGTGATTGTTGGTAATAGCAGCTTTTGTAGTTGAATAGAGGAGAGGTTTGACCCCCACTCACCCCTCCCTTCTCAACACCCCCTCCTCCCTCCCCTCCTCTGAACTCCCCTCCTTTTTTTTCCATTGAGGAGTGAATGCGGGGCGGCTGTTAAGGATTCAACAAGTGATACAAAGAGGCGACCACGTGACTTGTGTGTTTCTTAGCCTCTTCATTATTGTGGTGGAATAGCAAGTAGGGGTGATTCTGATTAAGCAAATCAAGGCCAGAGTGACTTCAAAGTATATGAACACCAGGAGAGGCTTGTATGACTTTATATATATTTTCAGACGTCCGCAGTACACTTGTGTGTGTGTTTTTTGTTTTTTTTTTTAGTTCTCGATTTGCTTTTTATTTTAATTTTTTTTGTTGATTCATTAGTTGTTCCTAAATCATACATTATTGCTGCAAACTAGCATTTAGTGAAGCCGCACTGTGTCCCAGAGGGCCTTAAGATCCCAGTTGCAAATAAAGTTCTTGGCTAGTGTCTCATGTTACTTATGATGGGCGGCCATGTCTGTCCCGGAGGCCTGTTGCGGTTTCTTTGGCTAAGTAAACAATAACCTGGCTTAACACTTGTGTACATAGCTAATGGAAAGTTCCTCTCCCCCTTAACCCCCTGTGAGCCCCGGACAATGGCCACCGTCACAAACAGCCCGTCTCCAAGGAATCCACAGAGATCCTCCCAGCGCGGCGGGTGCAAGTCGAGCTAGGCTAGGCTAACGAAGAAACCGCAGCAAAACATGTCATTAAGAAATTACGCCTGCCTTTTCATTCACAACTGTAAAAAGGAATATGCTTTGTTTGGGGTTAGATAGCGCGGAGGGGAGAGCACTCGAGTTAATGTTTTTGTTTGGGTTTCAGCTCACACAGAATAAACAAGAGTCTGCAGCGAGAGCTGAAGTGGAAGAGGCCACAGAGGAAGAAAACGAGTTTGTCCGTTTCCACGAGTGTCATCTAAATGGACTTTGAAAGCTCTGTTAATTATCTTAAACATGTAATTATCCTTGGTTGTCTCTGTGAGGTTAACCCACCCGTTTTATAAAGCCGATTGAAGAGTACCTGACGGCTCTTCAATGTAGCATACTTTACTTACTCAAGAGACCAACTCCAGTTTTCTCTCTTACCCCCTTCAGCAATTAAAAGGTTATTTCTTCCTCTTTCTTTGTCTATTGTGAAGAGTTAAGGAACAAGGGGTGTGTAGAACAGAATGGGACGTAGGGGAGGGGTTTTTTGTGCTCTTCTTTTTTTTCTTTTTTTTTTGTGCACCATGCATACCATTATCAGCCTCTCTTTTCATTTTGGATGCACTAATATTGTAGCGAGGGGAGGAGAGGGGTGGAGAGAGCAGAGGTAGTTCGCCAAGCACTCACCCGGCCGGTTATCAGACACGCAGATCCTGCTTTATCTAGTCACAGTGGAATGCAACGTAAACAAGAGTTTACAATAACTGGCCTTTCAGCCCCTTTGACTAACAGCTGGGAGGGAGAATGTGTCCGGAGTTATTGCAGGCCATCTCGCTGCTGCTGCTGCTGCAACACATGGCATTCTCCCAGATTTCAACTTGAGGAAACGGCGCTGCTTCAAAGGTCAAAAATGGTGTTAGAGAAAACAACCACAGAGAACAGATGCACCAAAGCATTCTGGGGGATGGAGTAGCCCAACTGTCATCTCTGATTCAGACGTACCACCGCTGAAGAATGTATGCGTGTGGGGTTATTTGGATATTTATGTCTGTGCTGTTAGGTATGCACATATGATTATTCCTGCATGCTTGCTGGCACTGAGTGAAAAGTAAATTTCCACATCACAAAAGATACTTTAGAGTGAGGGGGGAAAGGGAAAGGTGGGGGTCCAAAGCACAACAACCTTAACCATTTTCTTTATTATCGCAAATGAATTGGCAAGGCAAAATTTCTTGCCTGAGCGCTTGTATGATATGGGGGCCTGGCACAGTGAGAAAGGGAAGCCCCCTCCTCGCATCTTATACACGACACAATGAAAATGCATTGGATTGGAATGCCTCACTGATCATAGTGGAATCAGAATTTCCAGCAAGGAAAATCTTTTCATGGCGAATTAGAGTGGTGGAGAGAAGAAAATGGTAATGAAAAACGAAAAAAAGGGGGGGAAAGGTATGCATGGCTCACAAACAGGGTTCCCTCGGCTTGGTGCGGCAGATTTAAGAACTTTAGCTAAAGCTAGGCAGAATAGGATGTGGAAAATTGAATTTACTAAACAATTAAGCATTGAATAATCTACATCCTGCACAGGAGAGAGCGCGAGAGAGGGAGAGATGGAGTGAGAGAGAGAGTGAGACTACGGCAGCTCATTAAGGGGACAGAATAAATCAAGTGTGTAGCTGTGTATGCAGAGGGACAGCTTCCTCTTTCTCTCTTTCCTCCAGCTTTGTGTTTATGCATCTGTTCAGTTTGTAATTTGCATATCCCACTTCTTCAAGGTGGACCTCTATATTGTGTTCTGTGTTCTTGTTGGCACAAGGTGTGTGCATTTTTTTTTTTGTCGTTGTATGACTTGTGGTCAAGGTGTGTGCTTTTGTTAAATAGGGACTATAAGTATGGTTGTTCAGTGATGTGTTTGCCTACTGTAGATTAAAAGTTTTTGTTTGCATGGGTGTGTGTGTTGCGTGTGTGTGTATACACAAGCCAAGGGAGCGAAAAAGCATTTTAATCCGTTTGTGCATGGGTGTGCGTGCACGCTCCAAGACCTGCGTGCACTGGTATGTGTGTGGGTTTTGTGATCCATCAGCCGTGTGTGTATTAATTGCGTGTTAGATCAGTGCTGGGCCTGTTCCATCCAAGGGCGGCCTGTGATTATAAATAAACTCCCCGTCCCTGTGGAGATGCCACCGGGCTCGCTCTGAGCCCCGCCCCCTTTCCCATGGGGCCTCAGCGGCCACCTCCCAGCAGGCGAACCGCTCTTTTGTTCAATTACAGCTAATACGGTAGTTTGCCATTTCCCCCTCCACTTTCTAATTATATTTTCAAGTGGAATTTGTTACAAAATTAAAACAAAAAGGGGGGGAAAAAAACCTCTGTGCCATTTGCTCACTGAGGCCCAAGTTTTTTAATAGTCGCCGTACGACATCCCCGGAGTGCTGTGCTATTCTTTTTCACAGAGCTTTGAATAAACAAGTTCTGCTCATTTTTTAAAAAAGCTGCACTTTTCGAAGAGCTGGAAAAGCCACGGTTAACTGTTTGCGTGCTGAGCATGTGGTCCGGATTACCTCACTTCTGATGTTCTCTGGAGTTACTCGGTCATGCACGGGTGTTTCATTTTTCAGTGTTCCACAGTCAGCAAAAAAGAATTTGTAAGAGGTGGAAAACAAGATCCTCTTGGAATCTTATCGCTGTAAAAATCAGCGTTTATCTACTCCATCACCATCCCAGTCATGCTTTTGTGTAGAGCAGAGTGTTTCCTCTTTATTGTAAAGCCTCAAAGCCTAATTTGGAAAACAACGATTATATCGTCCATGTAAGCACTGGATTATAATTTCATAGCCCAGGAACATCAAATGAGCTCTAATAAGCCCCAAATGTGTTGAATTTGCTGACTGGTATGTTCTTTTCTGTTATTTTACTCCCTCTACACTTAGTTTTAAACAAACCCTGTGTCATGAATCATGTCTTTTTATTATAATGCTAAACTCGACTCCAAATCCTCCTCATAGAGCTAATGCTGCTCATAGTGTACCAATTGAAACCAGTTATTCCCCCGTGGGTTGCTCCCCTCTCCCTCCTCTCTCTTCCTCAATGTTGGTTTCTATCACTCATTTCGTCACGTAGCCCTAAAAGCGTGATGCAAACACCACATTGCCCCTTGATATCTGCTTCATTTGATTTGTCAGACCAAAGATAGGCTCACGCGGGCGGTAGAGAAGGTTCGAGCAAGTGTTTGTATGCTTTGTTGCTTGTTTGTGATAGCTAACTTCGTATGATAAGACATTAGGTTCCATTTTCTTCTGTTTTGAAGTCTCTTTTCTCTCCTGTCCTCATCTCCTAATGTTGCTTTTTCAGAGGCACTGAGAGATAAGAGGTAACATCTGTTTTAGTTTCAATAATATGTCACAGCTTTGTATGGAGAAGAGTGATTGGAGAGTGTGTGTGTGTTTTCTTTTTGTTTTTGTAAAGCTGTGTGTGCGCTATATATGTACATGAATATAAGCATTGTGCTTATAGCTCTGTGATCTTCATTTATATTTGTGTGTGTGTGTGCGCGCCTTCTATTATATTTTTTGTGAACAGTACTCTATGTGAGTGTCTTTCCTTTATTCTCCTGTCTGGACCATTTGCTCTCTGCCACACGGTGTGCAGCTGACAGTCATCTGGTCTAACACTGTCCACTATATACACACACACACACACACACACACACACACACACACACACACACACACACACACACACACACACACACACACACACAGAGTACTATATATAAACCCAGGTTTCCTGAGTCTAGTCAGCTACTTGTGTTTGATCACACAAACAAGGAGGTTTAACATCAGGACAGTTATTTTTCCTAAACTTGAAGACAAAGGAATGGCCTCTCACTCTGTGGTAAAACTGCAACTTTTTCATTTTTTGTTTGTTGGTCTTCAGTTTTGATGACAACTTACAGTGTGCGATTGAGAACAGAGTATTGTAGCATGTTTCCTTTTGTCTCAGCTTCGCAGAAGAATCTCAAATCTACGTTACAAAACTGAGGATTTATACTTGTGTAGCAATACTTTGAATTATTTACCTCTCTGTCCCCCTCTTTCTGGTCTGCTTGGATGACATCACTCCCTGGCGCTTGCTGCGGCCTATCTTAAGTTGTAGCTGTTTTGTATTTTCATCTGCTAGTGGTTTGAGCCAAATGGAGGCAGCAGTGGATTGCATGCCTCAGAAAGCTGGGAACTAATTCAACATGTTTGCATTCTATTCATCGGGGCCTTTCTCCTCATCGAGACACAATAATCCTCATTTCCTAAGACTGTTGTTGTGGCTCAGACACTCTGTGGGACTGGGCAGATGAATTTTATTTAGTGTAGTGTTGTATTTTTGTCCGTTACGTGTGTGGGTTGCCTTTTACACAATGTACAGTACAGGTGGACTTTTCTTTTTAATAAACATCAACTAAATGTGCAGTGTTTAAAAAAAAAAAAACAAAAAAGTTTACATAAATTAACGGACTGACCTCCTGTTCGCTCCCTCCCTCTCAGACGTCCTGGAACAGAGATCATGACGACACAGCATCCACACGCTCTGGAGGAACACCAGGACCATCCAGTGGTGGACACACATCACACAGTGGAGACAACAGCAGCGAACAGGGTAGGATGTCTGCATCTTCTCTCTCTTTCTTTTTTTTTTTTTTTAACCAATCCGAGCATACAAAAGTGAGGACGGGGACACGGTGTAAATGTAGTTCAAGATGCAGAGTATTTTAAATCATATATTGGAAGTAAAGATAGAAAACATCATTATTGAGTCTGTTTAGCACAGCTCGTGAATTGCTGCAGGGGTCAGAGATCACAGTTAGGTTTATACTAGCATTTCTGGACCTGGGAGGGACACATGGGCAGAGCAGACGTGTGGGGCATGGCTGGTACCTGTGTCTAAAGAGCAGTTTCTGCCTTTTCCTTTAGCATGCTTTTTTTTTTTCTTTTGCATTGTGGATTATTCTTCAGCTTTGGTGCCTGAGGAATATTGATGCTGTGGTGTGAAAACCACCGGGAAGCTGTGATCCCCATTTTCACGTTTCACTATTGTTTAAAGCATTACATGCAATTTGCGCTTCAGTTTTCTAGATAATCGTATTAACTAAATATGCTAAATATAAACTCAATTCTAATGACTTACTAGATAATCAAATGTATTGATTAGGTGTTTTGCCTTAGATGTAAAGGCTCTAATACACTAGTCTACACTCCCTTATTGACCATACTGTACATCTCTGCGGAGCCTTGGTGTGTATGCATTTTTCAGAAAGGTTGTGTGTGTTTATGTGTGTTAAACGAGAAGCAGCAGTGGGAGAATGGGTTGTTGGTGGTGGGGCACTACAAACAAACTGTAGGCAAAAAAGCAACTTCATATATTATTGAAGGCGATGTCAAGGCGAGCAGTTTGCAGGGTTGCCAGTGCCAGGAGGCAGAGCCTGGGTGGGAGCAAAGAGCGGCGCCATGGCTTCCACTCCAACGAGCAGCCATTTATATAGTCACCACACACTCTCTGTCTCTTTGTCTCTCTTCTGTCTCACACCGAGTCTCATGCTCTCTCTTTCCGTCTTTCAAACACATTCTTTTTCTCTCACATACCGGTTTTCTTTCTTTCTCACTCTTCAATAATGCTCAGCAGAGGAGCTGAGGGACTGAGAGGTGAGACATGAGTTGAGATAAAAATAAAAGACAGAGACAGATGATATGGAAGAGGAGGGCAGAGTGACGAAAAAAAGAGTGGCATTACAGTGGAACAAGGCAAGACAAAGCTATGTTGTGTATGTGTTCATGCTTCTGATTGGTCGCTTTAATGAGCGTGCTCTGTGCCGAGTTCGGGCTCCTGCTTCTGTGAACTTTGCCCTCTATTGACCAAACTGACACTTCATTTTTCACATCTTTCCAATTATAGGGCCACTCCATATGTTGGCCCACCTCCTTTCACTGCCTCTGTCTCTTTCTCATCATCATCATCATCATCATCATCATCATCTCTTTCTCTCTCTCTCCCTCTCTCTCAATCTCCTCATATCATCTCCCTCCATATTTTCTGTGTCAGTGTAATGAATGAGGTGCTTTGATTTGTCCAAACAGTTGGGGGCTAAATACTATTTGTGCATGTAGGTATGAGGGTACGTGCAGGTCTTTGAAACTGTTGGCTAAATGAGGAGAGTTGGAGAGAGTAACACTCATCATAAATGTACCTAAAATCTGTCTAGAACTTTTCTAAATGTATTTCTCTGTCTATGATCTCAAGCTGATGGAGTTATTGCATCATTATTTTATGTAAAACACTTCAGCATCTGTGAACCATTTAGTGAAACATTATTGATTTTTCTCAATGTTATCATTTCGCTATAAAGTTGCACAGCCTTTCATTATGAGCTTTCGTTCCCACTCATATTATAGCTGTTGTAGCTGGAGTGGACGCCTCTTTAGCTCTAGCTGCACATCATTCGTTTTCGTGTAAGACTTAACCATTAAACTGATTAAAAGTTCTGGTTTTCACATACTTTTTGGTTGTGTAGTATTCATATTATGTGATAATTTTTTAATTCAGGTCTTTTTAGCTTTAGGTAGCACTAAACGGCTCTGTCCGGGTCTTTCTGAAGGCTGATACCCAGGAGTTGGCCTGTACATGCATGTGAGTGTGGGCTTGTCTTTACAGCCTTCTGTGGATCAAAAATTGTTTTAATACCATTGTTGTGAAGACATTTTGGCTGGTCCACACAACTTCAAAGGGCTTTTTGAGATTCAAGACTGTGTTTTAGAGTCATGGTTAGAATTAGGTTTAGGTTGGGGTTAGGCATTCAGTGGTGATGGAGAGGGGAAGGGGCTGGAGATCGTAATATGTCAAGGAGTGTCCTCACAAGTATAGAAAGACAAACGTGTGTGTGTGTGTGTGTGTGTAAATATTGCTTTGTTTACGTGGGCGCACACACAGTGGAAAGCATCAGGATGCAGTGACAACAGTAAATACTGGGGGACATCTTGGACTGGTTTCAGGTCTATATGGGTTTAGAGCTATCACTGCCACGTCATATTGGCTCTGGCAAATTGTGTGTCAGTCACTGGGTAATCCCAGTAAGCTGGTTCTTTATCGGTTTGGCGTTTTGCTCTCTCTCCAGACAGTTTCACCCCACTGTCTCTCCTCCCTCTCTCTCTCTTTCATCTTCGCATCCTCCCTCTCTTCTCCAGTTTTCCCTTGTCTCCCACCTACTCTCACTTCTCTCTCTTTCATTTTGCTTTCACTCGGTTTCCTTCTCCTCGTGTATCCCCATGCTTTCCTCTCCCTCCTCCCCCTTTTTTCTTCCATGCCTCCCACTCGCTCTAAAACACCACCTTTGTTTATCCTTCTTCCTTTGCTTTCTCTAGCCTCTTTGTTGCTCTCCTTCTTCCCCAAATGTCTCTTTCATTTTTTACATTTCTACTTTTCTTTACCTGCTTTTCATGTTGTCATCTTTTTCTCTCATCTCCACTGGTTTATCCGACTCTTTCATTTCCCCTTTCCCTTTACTCTCCCCTTACTCTCCCTCACTCTTTGTTTTCCACTTCCTCTCCTTACACCCCCTTCTTTGTTTCTTTCTCTTACCACTTTCTTTATTTCCCTTTCTTTGCCTTTCTCTGTTATTTCTAATCTTATTTTCCCGGACCTCTTCCTTTTTCCTACTTTTTACAGATTGCTTTCTCTCTGACCTTTCCTCTCGTGCTCTCTCCCCCATTTCCTTATTTTTTTTCTCCTCTGCCTGTAGAGCTGCTCACCTAATGGCCATCTCTCTGTCCATCCATCCTTCCATCTACCTCCTTCACTTCTTCTCCCCCGTCTCACTCTTTCCACACCACCACTCTTGGTCTCAATTTTTTTCACATTCCTCCATGTTTCAGTCTCTATAGCTCACTCCACATTTTCCCCCTTCATCCTTCCATCCTCTGCCTCTAGCATAGCGAAACAGGTCTGAGGGAGGATGCTGGATGGTCGCGGGTCCTTAACTAGTGAACTCCATTCTCCTCTCTCCTCTCTCTCTCAGCCTTTTTCTGAGGCTATTCCCGAGACAAACACATGCTCTGCTGTGCCCTCTCCTCTGAACAGTTCACTGCCCACTGGTAAAAAAAATCCACATCTCTACCCGAAAACGTAGCACTTGCAATTTTAAGAGCTGTAAGAATCACAAGGCGGCCTTCACGTTATGTAATATCAGATGTCTCTTTGTTGTGAAGCTCAACTGCAAGAGAAAACATTCTTTCCAAAGCTAAATAATCGATAATGTCATATTTAATGATAACTTTTGGGCTTTTTACTTGTCAGCAGATGTTTTGCAGTGCTTTGTCAGGGTCCCAGTGACAATGTGAGCCATTAAAAAAAGATTACTTTTTTTTTATTTTTGCATGTGGTGACAGTGCTCACATGCTGAGCTTAGTTTATGGTGTTTATGCTTTGACCACAATGCCGATGGTATTTTTTAGCACTGAATTCCATTGGCAGTTGCAAAAATATGAAGGGAGGATCACATTTGCTTCACACATGTCATTAAAATCAGTCCTGGGTGTCTCCTCTCTCCCCAAAGAGCAGACAAAGAAGAAAGCCTCTTATTTTTCTCCTCCCTTTCTCTGGGATATCTTTGTAAACATCCAGCAAGCTTCGACATGGAGAGTCGAAGAGCAGCCCTGTAGTTAATTAGTCCCACTCTATTAGCCCATCTGTTTGCTAGCTAGTTCCTACCAACAAGCCTCATTGTTTAATACCCAGAAGTCCTTTGGTGAAGCCTCGTTGTAGCTGTTTTGCCTTGATCGGGCTTTTCTGTGAAGAGCAGCACTCGAAGGGCAGAGGAAAAGCTAACGGATCATATAAGTCTGCATTGGGGGTACGGTGGAGGGGTCCCTCACGGACACGAGCGGGCCTTCTCTTTTTCTCCCACTATAAAGTACTCCTCTTTGCCTGTGTGAATTTGTAAGGACACCCCTTGGCTTCTCCGAAGGCCTGGCGTGTGAGGGAAACAGAATAACATTCAGGCAATGAATCGGGCAGCTGCAGCGATGTAGATGTGAGTTGAGCAGAGAGTGTTTGCTATGTTTTCCAAAGCTACAGGGTTCCCCTCTCTCCTTGTCAGAAACATCCAGGGAGCGAGGCGATGACTGATGATATTAGATATGTATCACCAATTACCCCAGACCGTTTGTAAAGAGTACAGTGTGCTGTGCCAAGGCAAATAGCTCCCCGTAAGGCTATGTGTTAGTGTCTGCATACATTTCTAGTGTCTGAGTAGTGGCCTGAGATTTCGGGTTGGTTGGTCTGATTTCTAGCTCTGAGGGTTTTTTTTCCTCAGTTAGTGTAATTGGACGAAGGCTCAACATGAAATTTATGCTGATATTTGCTATTTGTTTGACCTAAGCTGTACATATGTGTATGTCCAACATATGTAGTTAATTTTTTGCTGCACATGTTCCAGCCTGTACTGTGAAATTCCTGCATATTTATTTCTACTTCTACATGATTATAGTGAATAGTTGAATGAATAAGTGAGCCCTGTAAAATGTGAAATAAAACAAATAAGGTTGGTAATACTTAGCCATTGCGGATAGAGGCAAAAGACAGGTGACACTGTGACCACTACAGAAGGAAACATTTGCACAAATAGTTGCTATTTAGAATCCCAGCTGGGATGATCTAGGTGGAGGATGTGGCTTCTTCTTCAGGATGTGGCTCTAAAAACATTTGGGTAGTCAGCTTTCCTGGTTTCCTGGGTGTATTTGAATGTCATGTTCTGACACAGCTTCCGCCCGTTCATTCTGTGTCCGTGTACATAACTTCAAATGGCTCTGAATCCCCCATCGATCAGGCTGGCATATTCCTGTCGTTGTCCTCCATCCATTCATCCATCCATCTACACTCTGACCTCTGTGCCCTCGAACAAGGTCAGGCCACAGAGAAGCTGTTGCTTTCTGTTGTCTCATTGGCCAGTCTCCAGGGCTGAGGCGGACAAACAGGGACACGGACAGGGTTGCCAGGCAATCAGCAGCTAGATTGGGCTTGTCCAACCGGACTGCTTCACGTGGCCCCCTCAAAGTCACCGATTAATTGGTCTGATTGTCCAGTAGACTGGAAGAGAGAACTGTGTGTGTCTGTGTGCTATGTGTATTCCCTTCTCTGAGTTGCTTTTCTCTCTCAAAAAATAAATCTGTTACCATAATGAGTTCAAGACTCATCATTGAGACAATTAGCACCACTTTCATAAGTACGTACAGTAAAGCTTGAACTGATCTTCTGCTTTGTCATTAGGAATGTGTATTGTTGCAGTGGCACACATACAGTGACGACTCTGAGGATATAATAGTTACAGGTTTGGACAGTGCTGTATTGTTACATTATTGTGGGCTGCACTCACAGCTAATTAGTAATTGTATAGTAACCAAAACCTAGTACAAAAGAGAGTCATTTGTGGACATATATTTATGCTTGCCCAAACATTAAAATTGCATAGATCTGCAAACAGAAATATAGAACATATGAGAAGTACTTGTTTTTCTTTTTTCTGGTGAGGTTGTGTAGATGTTCTCTAGACGTTACTGTGGAAAATCCCTGGTCCTGTAATTGTCTTACTGGTGTCCAGCGTTCCCGGTAATCTGTTTATATGTGAGGCTCTGTGGGTAGATAAAAGGCATGTGGCTCCCTTGATTAGTCTGCAGTCTGTATTACTGGAGGTGTGTGTGTAAGTACAGTAGCTGGCAGACACAAACACGATTCTCGCTTTGATTTCCTCAGAGCCTGAACACGGGGGGGGGGGGAGTTAAAGAGAGAAAAAAAAGTGGGGCGAAAAAAGACAAAACATCAAAATGAGGGAGTAAGATAAAGAGGAAGGGAGCAAATCTCTCCGTGAATGCTGTGAAAGCATTTTGATGCTGACTGGAGCTCTGTGCATGTGTTAGAAAAACCTGTAGTAAGTGAGGAGAAGAGGAAGACCGAGCAGCCATCCCTGATGAGGCCGACTCAGCGATGTTTGGGAGCCCTTAAAGGAACATGCACCGCTGCCAGCAAAAAGCAGAATCGTCTCTGCCAGTTCAGAGGTGAAAGACTTTTGGCCAGGTCACTTTCAGCTCACTCCCTTAGGAGTTAAAGTGCATTTAAGCATGTGTCCAATGCATTTCAGAAAACAGTTTCATACCTGCAGGGTCACAATAGCATATACCTAACTTTCTGTTCACATGCTGCACATTCAGTACCTGATGGGCATAATTACATCTCAAAACAGCCTGAGAAGTTCTTCAACAACTCGGCATTGCTGGTAGCAGTGTTTATTCAGACTCAACTGGATTTACTGCATCTCAAACATTATTATCTGCCGTTACCTGGGAAAAGAGATGTTTGGTGTTTGAGTATCCAATCACGACCAGCTTCTGTCAGATTCTCTGAGATCTTTATGACATCGCTGTACCGCACAGCCGACAAGTTGGCCAACATGTAGTGACATGATAGCCCTTGATGACTTTTTATTGCCTCGTGGGCAGTAGGCAAACTCAAGAGTGGCCTGAGTTTGCCCCTCCAAAAAAAAAAAAAAAAAAGAAATTGTATCAGGTTCCCACAGCGAGGGGCCAGTTTGCTTTTAGGATTAAGGCTGGTGTCTCGCGGCCACTGGGGTCGTGTGGTAGCAAGAGTCAGAAACCGAGTAAACAAAGTGACTTACACACCCTACACCCTCTCCTCTGCCTCCTTTCACACATGAGCAGTTCTTCTGCTTTATCTAACTTTGTTGTTTTATGGGTTCAGTGAACATCTCATCTGTGAGAATGTAATAGTCATAAAACTGTTTGATAAGGTGTCAGAGGCTATTTGACTGTTTGACTTTGGGATTTATGTGCTGTGTGATGCTGAGTTTGTTTACATATGATCATAATGTTAGGTTCACATTTGTACATATTGTCTCTGTGACTTTATTGTCTCTCATAGCGTCTTTGTCTATTTTCTCATTATTTTCTCTCACCACATCCTTGTGTTTGACTTTCTTTAATGAATGCCTTCCCATTTTCAATGTTTCCCCTGCGCCCTCTGTTACTTTAAATTTCGCCTGAATTCATTCAGTCGGTCTCTCTCTGTCTGTTGGTTACATGTGCGCATGTTTGCATGACCAAAGAAATGCAAAGTCTAGCCCAGACCATTACAATATGTCTTGTGTGCACAATTTACATGAAATCCATATTCATTCGTGACGTGTGGACACAAAATAGCTGCTTCTCCCTGCCTTCCTCTGTTTCTCTTTTGCCTTCATTTGGCCTTTGTGCTGGCTTAAGATTTTTTCAGAAAGTCTTTCAAGTGAAAACACTGCAGTCTTTTCTGTATTATATGTCGTATACAGCTGCATGTATTGCAGCTTATTGTTTCATTTTTTTAATCTATAAATGCACTTGAATCACACCATGAAGTTTGGTTTTTCTCCAAAACAGCAACAGGCACTCAATTGAAAAGAAAAAAAGGTTCTACTTCATTTGCTCCAGTGAGGGAAGGCAAGCGGGAGGGAAATGTATCTTTAGCTCTCATGTTATAATTGTGGCACGCTAATGATGTAGACACATTCTCGCTGTCTGTTTACAGGAAGCGCTCTTCTTTAATTTGCGACTGGCGTGAATGCCAAATGCCTATATCTAATTACTGGTGTTTGCTAAAAGATACTATTTACACACACTTTTTGCCTTGTAGAGGTCTCTTGTGTGTCGGGGTGGAGAGATTAAGACAAGAAAAGTTAAGTGTGTAAATGTGGTAACGTTTTGGTTTTTTTTTTTCAAATTTTTTCGGCAACATTTTTTGTCTTTGTGTAGAAAAAAATTGAATAAAAGGATTTAATTCCATAGATGAAGTTTTTATGACTTAGCACTGTAAAATGGAAGATCTTGTTTGAAAAGTGTTAACCAAGGACTTGAATCAGGTTTATTTTGGTATAAAGCACCATAATTTGCACCATTGTTGTGTAATCATGTCCTAAAAGAAGATGCTACTTTTGTCAAATTACTGGATATCTTCTTTTGGAACGAAATTCTGAAGCTTTGATTTGCAAATGTAAACATGTTGAAATGTAGTAATGCACTTGTCATGTAAATGAATAGGATAAAAAGTTGAGGCACACTCATAATTAGTGTGTGTGTGTGTAGGGTCTGCTGTTCTTGCCGTGAGAAATGTGCAAAATGCTGACAAAGTTGGAATTTGTCACTATTTGTGCTCTTCTGTATTCAATTGAGCTCCAAATTGCCTGGAATCACATGCACAGCACACACACACTGGAGTTCCTGCAGACCAAAATTGCCCTGGTTCCTAATCGTGGCCAGTACAGGTTCATAGGGAATCTGACAGTGAAATCACAGCGGCTCATCACTGACGTGTCACAACGCATTACATCTGGCTGATAAAACAACCTCAAACTCTCCCCTCTCTTTCTGTCTTATTTCTCTTGCTGCTGCCTGTATCTCCCTCCGCCTCCTCCTCCCTTGAAGAGGAGCTGAGCTCAGGGCCCAGGAGGCCTCTGATCAGATAGATGTTAACTTCACAGGGAAAACACTGATAGCACGCTGGAGAATTCAGACAATCGCTGCTGCCAGTGGATGACAGGAGTGAAGGACCGCGTGAGCTTTTCCCTTCAGTATGTGGTTGTAAAACACACTTTTTAAAAGGTATTACATTTAGATGGCTATGAAGGGGGAGCACTGTAATTTGGCCAATAAATGATATGGTGGAGGAATGAGCGTTATAAAAGAAGGGATCGGGGAGAGCAAATAGATGGGGTATTAGCACTTAGTTTAGTAGAGAAGCATTGTTTGGCCCCTTGGCAGACACGAGAACACACACACAAATAGGCAACTCTGTCTCTCTGGCACACACACACACACACACACAGACACACACACACACACACACACACACACACACACACAACAACACCAATGTTTATTTAAGCTTTTGATAAAGAGATTAGCCCCATCATCCTACGCTCTTAAGCTAGCCGAGGGGGTCCGCGTTCAGGAAATCCTGGCTTTCCTGACACATGGGCTTATAGGAGAACCTGGCTCAAGCAACACTTATATGATATTAATACCATTCCTAATGGTCAGATTAACACGAGTCGCTGGTGAAATGAGGGCACTGCTATTACAGAAAGCTGTAAAGTTACAGTTGCAGAGAAAAAGATGGAAACGAGGCGGAGGTGGAAAAGCCGTGCCAGCTGGGCTTGTCTTTTTTAAACATTTTATAATTATTAGCCCTATCGCAGTGGTTTGAGTCCAGCTTAAAGCTACAAACAGCGAAGTGCTAATTTTAGCCTCCAAAGAGGATAAGGATAAATAGCTTGCTGCCAGTTTGCCATATGTTCCCCTGCTGATTATATTGTGTCAGGAATATTTTCACCCCACCCCCATCCCTACCCCAAACATATACACAGAAACACAGTCACATATGTTGTTTCCGCACTTATGATGCAGGGAGATGGCTTTATCTCAACATGTATTGATGCAAACAAAGTGCTGTTTTATGAAAAAAAAATCATATATTTTTAAATATTACATAATCAAAGCCCGTAAAAATGTTTTATTACCCCTAAAAAAAAGTTGCACAAATTATTTGCCTGTGATTTCCAGGAAATTGTTGTTGCTGCAGTAATGGTGTCCTCAACCAGTGGTCTGTTTTTATTCACTATAGCTTCCAGCTGCAAGATAACATTTGGCCTCTTCTGTAATCTCCTGCAACTTGCTTTATATTCTCACTTGTAAATGTGAGCCCTGTAGAAGAATAAAAAATGAGTTTTTGCTCTCCGTCAACACACACGCATACGTTCACATGTAAATGCAACGCACACTCACCACAGCCACTCTCTATTATACTCTCTCTCTCTCCCTCAAATTGAAATAATTCAATTTATGGACACAGTTCCAGACCTCCCTGGCTAAGACCATTATGCATGGAGCCCCCCTTTTCTAACAAAAGAATGGGAGAATTTACCAGCCGGCTCGCCAAACGACACCCACACAAAGCCAATTTCATGCCAGGAAAACACCAGCAGAAGCACAATTTTTGGTCAAAACCTTCATCCCAAAGGATTGTCTGTATTATTGAAAATGGGTTGATGCTACTTTAAATTTTATTATTTTTTTAACCTTGATATCACACATGCAACTCCCTTAGCTACTAACATTCAAACATGACTTCTATATACAGGTGTTCCCCCATATAACCATAAGAGCGAATGCTGTCAGACCTCTTGCATTTGTAAATGCTTTGACTGTATCATCTAGCTGCAGATTCTTACAGAAAACATGTGTTTGCTGTACGAATGCAACACCTATCTGTGCCAATATTTGGTTTCAGTTTGGCCGATAATGTCTGTAAAAAGCTAAAAGCTGAGCAATATCACGGATGATGTGGTGAGTTGTGATCCAATGTAACCTGGGATGCAGCAGGTTGGAGGTGAAGCATGTTAACTGGGCCAAAGCCTGACCCAAGGCTGACCCAGACCAAACATGCTGCCCCCTGAGGCCCCCTTCCTTTGGTCCTTTTGTCATGGATACCTGCTTTAGGGATTCAACGGAAAGATAAAGACCTCAGCAGGTTTTCTAAGAGTTTAGAGAACCAGTGAAGAGAGGTCGAGGTTGCAAATAAACACGCAGGTAAACACAGGAGCAGCATGGTGGGCCGAGAGCATTATGGGCATTTACTTTGTGTGTTTGCAGAGTAACTAAAAGCATGCCACTTGCGGTGCACACACTTGTGAAAGGCACATTTGGATGTAACCCGATCGTGCATTCTCGCTTCGAGCCAGTGAAACTCAAAGAGATGAGCAGGGACTTGGGGCTGAGATTCTCACTAGTGATAACCTTTGGAGTTAAGGCCTGAGTGGCAGTGTTAGAAACACACACACACACACAGCTTTTATATATCGTACACACTAGCTCTCACGGGCTGTCCAAGGTCTTTGTTCCACTGAGATTGTCCTGAGCAGCAAAGGGTCATTCTCTTACAGGAAGTCACCCCCAGAGAGACCTGTCTCTTTCAGGAAATGACTTGGGGAGGGGACTGGTTGATGAGAGCAGCAGCGACCACGGGGGGTATATCACTCTCATCCACACGAGCCCCATGCATTGCAGGAAGTAGGCCTGCTGTAAACTTAGTCACTTCCTCTTCCTCTGGCCCTGTCCCGAAAACCTTATCGGGGCTGTTGTGCATGCACAGGCTGATAGGACTACAAATCCCCCACATCCCTACTACACCACATCCTGTGCCTATCGGGGACACGCTGACAAGTAGGGGAGGAAGTGAAGATGCAGCATTAGTTAGAATAAGACATTTTAAAGGTTAATTTAATACTTCAGCTTGTTTTTTTGTTTTTTTTAACTTTATTTTACTGATGTGGAAAGCAGAAAATCGCCTCAAAGCCTAAAATGTAAATGCTACAACTCGACAAACAAAAATAAAAGAGTAGGTTGTGGCTCAGATAATGACTTATCTTGTTTTTCTATCCACCTCTTCAGTAACAGGAGCTTATGGGTGCAGACTATATTATACTCCTTCATAGTACTAAAATCTTGTGTTTATAAAAGAAAACTCACTGGAAGCTAATGCACTATTATTAGCTTGTGCCACCGCAGGGTTAGCGTGCCGGTATTATCTAACTACATACTGCAGTTTGGCTGGCGCTGATAGGTTGGCATGAGTGGGAAATCCTTGTGTATTATAAGTGCTTATCAGGGGCTGTGTCCTGCAGATACTTACCATGTGGAAAAATGCACACATGGCCGAGAGTTGTACACGTTTACTCGGTAAAATAAACTGGAAAACCTTAGTTTGGTTAATGGAACCACACCCCAAACATGAAGAGATGATTACAGAGAGAACAAACTTATTGTTGTTACTGAAATGATACACTTGCACTTTATTTCAGTTAATTAAACTGTTGGTTTTGATAGGTCTGAAAAAAAACTGTACAACAAATGCTGCAACGTGTAATTTCACTAAATGTAGCCTATTGTAAAAGATGCAAAGATCATATGAAAGGATGTATTTTCAGTAAATTCATGTTGGCTAAAAATGATACCTTCATACTTAGGGCTCCTGTAAGTTAAGAAGCATCTCTGTGTGAGGAAAGATGTGTTTACAGTGAGCTTGAGTTTGCCGACACGGATGTTTTGATGGCTCCTATGAGTACATCTAGTTTTCGTGTGCCACAAATATATATATTTAACTGAACTGTATTCCACATCAGTGTTTAAATAGGATGTTTTTTCCTTGAGTTTAGGTGAAGGTTCCCTCTTTTTTTGTCTGTCATCTGCACTGAAGGACTTTGGGACGCCCTTCAGCACATCAGCTGGCTTTTGGAAAAGAGCGCGGTGCCATTGTGCTGTTAAGTGCTCTTAGCTTTTGTTATAGTCCTTGTCCTCTCTACCATCCCCTCCCCCCTTCCCCCTGTTCCTCCATAGTCCATTTGACCCCCCCACACACACACACACACACACACTCTTCAGTGTTAGTTATGCACCAAGTTTGACTGAAGCTCGATGAGTCGAAGGTGGCAAAAGCCATCTGAGAAGCAGTGAAACAATTGAGAGAGAGGGAGAAAAGGCACAATTTTAAGAATCTCACAATTTTTCTGTTTGTGTGTGAGAACTTCCCTTCACTGAGGCGAAGAATCTGTGGGCCCCCTCACAAGTACTCCCATTTGAACTGAGTCTGGCCTTCTATCTTCAGGTTAGAAAAAAAAACTGCAACACAAAGGCAAGAGGGGAAAAATCAATAGTTACACAGCAAAAGTGCTCAACATGAAAGGCTGAATTCATCGCCCTACACTTTCATTTTAGCTTGTACCATCAGTCTCTTTTCTCCTTCCTTCTTACTCTCTCGACTGATCTGGAAGTGGGAATAAAAGGGAGTCGCTGTGTGTGTGTGTGTGTGTGTGCGTGCGTGCACGTGTGCGTTTCTGTGTGTGAAGGCATACTGGAGTTGAATGTCGTGTCGGTGCCCTGCGCTTGAGGCAGTTTCCAGCGTGTCAGGCAGCCTGTGGTGATGACCCTTTACGGGAAAATGGCACAGAGAGAGCAGTCACATTTACACTGACATTTTTGCCATCACCTATGGCTATGTCAACAGGCCTGCTCCCCCCTTCACACACACACAGCCAACAATGAAAGGGCCTCAGCCATAACACAGATACACAGAAACAATTTGACAGAGAAAATGACCATTAACATCAGCCGGATGTGTAATATTTTTTAAGAGATTAATCATAAGGGTCTACAAAATGTGAGAGATGTCAGCACAGCTTTCCAAATTCCAGCGAATCTGTCTTCAGATTGTTTCCTAATTATCAGTCGTGAAAAGATATTAACTTTACAGCCACATGAAATCACAGGCCATTTAAATTGCTGGAGAAACATTTTCCATTAATAAACATTAGCTGTCTAACTGTTGCAGAGGCATCTGTGCAAGTGTGTGTTACCTGCAGATATTGAAACAAAATGCACAAACACAAACAAACCCCTCGGACAAAAGCCGCACAAATCCAATCAACCCAAGGTTTTGACATTTTTAACGAAATAACTGGCTTGTTTGTGTTTAGTTTAAAATTGTTGTTAGTTAAACATATTCCCTGTGTCTGACTTCATGATCTCGTCCTCATCAGATCACCACAAATGAGATAATTGCTCCAAACTTGGCTCAGATTCTCAAAACAAGTAGTCTCCAGTGTCCTTTAATTACAAATAACCATTGTAAATGACTCACCATTTACTGTCATTATTGAATCTGTCACCGCTGATCCACAAAACTGTCATCATTCAAAGTAACTGGCTTTGTTACTGCAAAGCACTTGTTATTTACTGTAATTACTTCAATGGAATTGTCTTTGATTACAGGAAGCAATTACTTAGCTCTCCCCTGATTGTTTACCTGGCAAGCCCCTCGTTTTGTTTTTCTTTTTGTATTAATGACAACTTTCTCTGTTAACTGAATCTATTTACTCATTATTCTGTAGCCAGTGTGTTCTACAGATATTTGTCTGTGCGTCAGAGTGATCTAATCCAAATGAGTGGGCTGAAGTTTTAAGAAAGATCTTGGAAAAAAAATTGGAGTGTCTCACAGGCAAAGGCAGGAAGGGAAGTCTAGACTAGCCATATTGTTTTGTCGACAGCGCATGTCATTATCTGCAGAATAGTTAAGGGTATTTCTCTCCTGCTCCTCCTCCTAAGGCATAAAAGGCAGCCGAAGCAGCGCTGGCCACAAAGTGTGTGTTGTATTGAAGTACGTGTGTGTGTGTGTGTGTGTGTTGGTTTAGGATATATTGGTGTATCATTATTGGAACGTTGCCTCACGGAAGACCCTAGGAATAGGTTCATGGGAGTGTGTTCATGGGTATCTGCTTTCAGTGCAGTAAAGTGAGAAAGACTTTTGAAAATGTGCCCACACTAGGGACTTGCATTGCAAGGAATTCTTGCATTTTCAGAATATTTGGAAGTAGGAGGAGCTTCAGAGCCATGCAAAAGGAACCCCCCACTGCCTGCAACCCCTGTTAAGTCCCCCTCCCCATGTCTTGAGCTTATGAATGGCCTGAATACAATAAACGCCACTTTTTTCTTTTCTCCCACCCTCTTGTGAGCCTTTCTTTACCCCTCTGAGGATTTCTGGGAATGTAATGTATGTGTGTGTGTGTGTGAGAGGGAGAGACACAGATAGCGAGAAGAAGAGCACTTTAGAGATTCTCCATCAGGATGTGTGTGTGTTTTGGTGTATCATGTTTTGAGTGAATTTCTCGCCTCACCAATATCCCATGTGGACAGGGATAGCAGGCCCCTAAGGCCTGGGCCTTGCCTCGGCAGCCAACCCAGAGTCATGTGAGCTTTCTTGGGTGTGAAACTCTAGGAGTGGCCCACAAGAGATCAGCTCTAGGTCACTCACACTCGCAGTGAAAGCAACAAATGGCCCTTAGCCATAAAGTCAAAAGGCCGATCTTCACCACTTCTCCTTCTCTGTCCATCCACGGCCTATAAAAGCTCGCAAAAACATCTTGCACTATAGTTCTGAAACGTTTGGCCATATGTGGAAGATTCCTCTAACAGGATCCCACTTGTGACATCTGGCATAAAGCTAGTACTCATAACCCGTATTCTTCAGTTCAACAGTGCTGCTCTTAAATAAAATATTATTAGAAAGCAAAATGTCATAATTCTGTGGCGTTATGCTGGAAGCAACGTGTCTGACAAGATCGCAATTCTGGTGAATCTGTGGCTGTTAATTTTCCAGGCAGCGGAAAAATGGCTGACACCTCAGAATGGTACGTGTGCCCGCGCAGAGGGGGCAGGTGGTACCAATCTCTGTCTTATGCTGAGAGATGGCTCATAATCAGATCATAACAGATTAGCCTAGATACTGCTTGATAATGTCAGGGTATGCCTTGAGACAGAGATGTAGAGAAGTGATAAAGACAAGGAGAGAAAGATGAAGAGAGAAGGTGTCATTAGTACTCGCTAGTTGGAGAGCTAGATTGAACACGTCTAAAGTGAGCATATCGAACAATCTCAGCCCAGATCACCTCATAATTTAACCGTGTTTAATCAGCGAAATATCATTTGCCTCTTTCTGTTTGATTTACAAAGAAGGAAAACTTCAAACATACAGTAGAGAAAGATAACAATGCCTCATTCTTACATCCCCAACACTCTGCAAATATCCTCCAACCCCACACTCCAATAGGCAAAGAGAAAGAGGAGAGTAATGAAGTAGGAAGGAGGGGAAGGCAAGAATGAAACATGAAGTGGCAGACAGGCTTAAATAAAAGCCATCCAAGCTGAATGAGCATAGAAGAGCCTGTTTAGCAAATGCTAATGAAAGTAGTAGCATTGCATGAAGAAAGCTAGCCTACTTTTTACGTCATTATCTGTTTGCTCACAGTGTGTGTTTGTGTGCAAGTGTGTATTTGTGTATACAGCATGTGAGGGGACTGATAAAATATTCCTTCCCTTAGTTGGCCCCGGGGCATTTCAACTGCCCCTGGCTCCTTCCAGTCACTGGCCTGCTCACTAATTGCCACACACACACACACACACACACACACACACACAACATTCTGCGGCTGGAAGCATGCATTAAAAAAAGACAGAGACAGACACACATACAGGCGAATGCACATCCATGCATGCATTCTTCACACACGAACATGCACCCCCGCCTGCTATGCATTGATTCACCCCTCCTCATCCCAGCCCCTCCTCTAACTAGTTGCAAAGACGTTGTCATGGCCGATCAGTGGGCCAGGCCCAGAGTTGTGCCTGTGGCTTTTCCTCGTGGGGAGGCTGGAGCTTGCTAGGCTAGCTGCTCCTCGCTGTATGTATGCAGCCCAGGGTTACTGCCTGCTGATGCTCTTAATGAGCCTGGCTGTCTCTGTATAGTGACTGACTGATTCATTGGCTGACTGGCTTACTGGCTGGACGGACTGACTGACTGACTGACTTTCTTATTGCCTGACTGGCTTGTTGTCAGTTGTCATTTTCACATATTCACTCCCCAAATTCTCACATCTCAGCTATTTCTGTCCATATCACAGTAGTGGAAGAAGTTCTCAGATTATTTGCATTGTTAAAGGCTGCAATGGCACAATGAAGAAATGCTTTGTTACAAGTAAAGGTCCTATCCTCAAATTTTTACTTGAGTAAGCAGTGTTGGCTCAAAAAAACCCTCGAAGAATCAAAAGTGAAGCATAACTGTTCACAATGTGTTCACTTTCATTATTGAAAGCGATGAACACCTTGATGCATCTGTGTTTTCACATGATGCCATTTTCAAAAGATCTCTGGATGCCAAGCAAACTTGGAGAATACAGCATTATTTTAAGAATTCATAGCAATTAATTTGTCAGAACTGTCTAATTTTACAAACAGAAGCTTTTGGAATAAATTTACATATGCTCTAATTGGAGAAAATGGGTACGTATAGGATTCAGGTGCATCATTTTCACTGTTTTCAGTTCTGTTTTTGATGCTAAAAAAACTCTAAAATAGAGAAATAAATGATCTCCGTTACAGTGGACGTGCCCCGACAGACTGTCCTGTTTGATTTTTTTTTTTTTTTTACTGATTAACTCTCTAGTATTTCTCTAGTGGCTTGAGTTCAAGCTTCCACTTCTTTTCCTTTTCTCCTCTGTATGAATTAGATTTATTCCACATCCCTCATACGTCCTCTTTTTACTCTTCTTTACCAGCTTTCATTTGCCTTCATTCCTTGTTTTTCCTCTCTGTCTATTTCGCATGCTGAGGTAAGACCGTTGACATTTCCCCAACATGGCTGCCAGACACAGCCTCGACACCTTTCTTGCCTCACCCTCGCTGCTCTCTCGGCTCTCTCCCCTCGCTTGCACAGCTTAAAGAAAAGCAGAAATTAGCCCCAGACCTTGCAGAGGTGATTGGTATCAAATTGCAGTGAAAATGGAAATGCCAATAAAATTGACAGCCCTTTCCCAGCCCTCCTCCTTCCTTTTCCCCTTCTAGGTAAAGGAAGTGTCTATAGGTCAGACTTGCTTAGAAGCATTTGGGAAGAGTGAGGAACGGAGGGAATATTATGAGCTGTTAGGGTTTCCCTCTCTAACCTAGGGCCCAAATTCTGTCATGTCAGGGCTAGAAGTTTGATTTTTTTGTCAGTTTACTGAATAACAAGTATGCACTCTCATTAAGTCATGTTAAGTAGAGATTTACTGCAGGCTGCTATGTGATTAATTATTGATCAGATAGACATCTTTGGGCTTGTTTAATAGCCTGATTTGTAATGGTTAAAGATTGCAATGGCTGGTTACATAACATTTTATTCATCGCAAATCAATTCATGTCACTACTTGGTAATGTAGCTCATGTAGTGCAGATGATATTAGAGTCAGATGAAGGCTTAACGGCAATAGTAGGTCCGGTTTGAAATTATGCGACACAACGGAAGCAAAAGAGTTCAGGAAACACACCCCGAATCAGACACTTTCTTGTGACAGTTTTTCTGTGAGCACCTACACTTTCTCTGCGTCCTTTGTGCTCTCTTTTCCTTGTTCCCCCTTCTCTCTATGCTTCTCACGATTTTTCACCTCTTCCTGAGCCTGCCTTCTCGCCCACTTTTCCCCACTTGCTCACTTGCATGCATACTCATTCACTCCTTCACTCGCTCACTGAGCTGGTGCTCGGGCCGTTTGCTTCCGTTTTCCCAACTCGCACGGGACAAGCCCCCAGGTTTGTTATTGTAGGCTTTGCTGAACATGAGCCGGTCTTTACAACGGATTGAGAGCATTTGCTTCCAATGAAAATCTGGTCTAAGATTACAGGGCCTCGACTCGTCTCACCCCTCTTTTCCACCAGACAGAGAGACATAAAGGGAGTGAAAAAGAGAGCAAGAGACGGAGGGGTGGGTGTATTTTAGCCCTTAAACAGTAGGCAGAAAAAAAAACTCACTTGTTAAACCCAGGCTGCATTTGTCCGGGGCTAATAATGTAACTGAAGCTTGCAATGTGAGCGTGTTCTCAGACAGAGCGGGATCGAGGAGCCGGGTGGACGGGGTACATTTTCTGAAATGGTTAGCCAATTAATCAATTCATGGATCATTTATTTCACAAACCCTAATTGATTAATTGTTGAGTAAAATGTTTCTGTCTTTAACATTTTGGGGTTTTCAAGTGTGGAAATAATGAACTTGACAGCATCACCTAAGGCTCTGGGGAATTATGATGGGAATTTTTCATTATTTTTATTTCATACTCCAGGACTGCACGAGGCCATAGCTGAGTGTAGACATGAGACTGGAAGTGTGTGTCTGTGTACAATTAAAGCATTATCCTGTATACTAACCAGAGGTTGCAGACTTGGTTAAAAGCACTTGAATCCAATTTCTGACCTGACAGTAGCCAAACCTGCCACCAGCTTTACATGCATGCGTGCATTATTAATGTGCATTTGCTGGTGTTTGCATAAGTATTGCACAGTCTATGAAAAGCAAGCTCTTGTTTTAGCCCTCCCCCACCCGCCACAGCATCACCTCCACTTCCACACGAGGTTCATTAAAAAAAGGCTTCAATATGTGTGCATATGTATCTCCTTCTGCCAGAACAGTTGGAGAGAGAGAGACTGAGAGCCAGCCAAGAGTGTTGTTTCGTATGGATCGCTGAGAGCCCCTCTCTCCTAATGGTGTATATAATTCAGGTGCCCTCCAGGCATGCTTTCAGGAATTCTTTTGCCTGAGGTAATGGGGAGCAAAGGCCTCGGTTTTAGGCCCTTGATTATTCCATTGATGTGGCAGGCTGGAAAAAAGTCATCTCCAACCGGATTAGCGCCAACATCCCCATTAATTATCGATGAATCGGGGGTTTAGGGTTTAGCTAGGTGCTGGGTGTCACCCTCTGCAACTTAGCGGAGTGCAGGCCCACTTGAATGCAGTTATCTACTCCCGCCACAGCGAATAGACCTAGAAGCTTTAGAAGTGCTTTGTGTGTAATCAATAAATAACTGGATCCAATTCAGTGCACTGCTTCAGCGTTTTTTTTATTTCTTCTTCTTCCCTTCCCCACACGTCTAGTCGACAGAAGCAGTATGGGACACAAATCAGTTATCAGCCAATGAAAATTTTAGTAGTGAGGGTGCTACTTGTTTACTTCGCCTCATGTTTCTTTTATGATTATCATCTTCATTGAGGGCGGCTCACATTTTTGAATAATGATAATAACAATTAGGCTTTTCACAGCCGCAGATGGAGGGAGCCTCTTTCTCTCCACTGAGCAGTATAGAATGCGTGCAATAATTGGGTAGTTTTGAATGTGTGTGCGTGTGTGTGTGGGTTCATGTTGCTGAGTCTGAATGCAAAGAATAGGCCTGCGGAGCATCTTCCTTTCACTTTTCCTCTGTGCTCAAATACTCTAAGCTGTCTCAGTGTTCCCCTTAGGTGAGGTTAACTGGCCTTAATAGAGCCTTATCGAAGCCCTACAGGTTGCTGTAAGCAGCCATGACGCCATTGTTATGAAAAGCAGCTAGCTTTGTTAGTGCTGTTTGTGCCTCTGACTTCTTTTTTCCACCTATTTTCCTTTTTATTTTCTGCCTTCCCCCTCCTCGCAACCTCCCCCTTTGTAGTGCCGTGTTACTCTTTCCACCTCAGGTAAAATGGCAGAATGCGCCGGGGCGACGCTTCAATAACTATTTTCCCCTCAGGATAATAAAGACTAAATCTCTCTGTCATTTTCAATTCTGCACAGGCTTGGATGGGAGAGTGGGGAAATGCGACCTTACAAGTCCTTTGTGCTCCCCTTCTCCCTCTCTTTTCGCAGAAAGATGCGAGTGCTTGCTGTGTTTTCAAGTGGCGGGGGAAGAAGAATGAAAGGCAGGGTTATTTATAAATGTATTAAAAATGAATGCATTTATGAGGTGCTGTTTTCCAGCCATTCTCTACTTGCCATTGTTGTCTCTATACCCCTCCATCTGTGCATACAAAGCCCTCCAGAATTCCTTCAAAATCGCATTTATTCCCTTTGAACGCAGAGGCACAACAAATTCAGGAAGTAAACAAACAGTGTGTCTGATCTCCGCTGTCTCTTCCGGTTCTTGTCATGTGACAGGTGATGGCCTGGACAACAGCGTGGCTTCACCGAGCACCGGTGATGACGATGACCCGGATAAAGAAAAGAAACGCAACAAGAAGAGAGGGATCTTCCCTAAGGTGGCCACCAACATCATGAGAGCATGGCTCTTCCAGCACCTAACAGTGAGTTGATTGAAACAGCATTTGTTCTCAGTTTCACATCACATGTGCAGACTAGACCTCATGCCACACCCACAGGCTTTCTTACTGTTCTACACACACACACACTTTTTATTCCTTTTCTCCCTTCTTATTTGACGCAAATACACTCTCACAAAAAGGAACATACACACACACAGAGACACTGATGCTCACATACACTTTACCAGAGCCCCCCTCTATCCCACAACGTATCCCAGTTTGTACGGTGAACACTTCAAAGACACACGCCGGTGTAATCTGCTGGTGATCTTAGCAGCCTGCGCTCCCGCTCCTCATCTGCTGAAACCGAATAAGGTTGAAGCCAAGGAGAGACGCCCCCGGCCACAACTGCTGCAGATACATAGATGAACCTTATTAAGAACAAATCTGTCATTATTTAAGAGATGCCTGAGATGCTGCAAAGGCCTGTGGTTTGGCTTTATTTTTGCTCCATTATTGCTGAGAATACCAATGCAGTTAGCACCAGCTGACAATCACAAATTGTCTAAGGGGAATATGGTGTGGGAAAAATTTTATTTAGAAACTGGAAGATATTGGAAGATTTACAGAGTTAATTTTAAAATGGAGCTAATGATAAGGATGCTGTCTATTATAAAAGTTTATTAATTTTAAACATGATCAGGAAAAAAAAACCTGTCTCAATATTGGCATAATGAGGTAAAATGCCGTTTTTAGGGCCTCTTTCAGACGTAAAGCAAGCGTTTCAGTGTTACACAAAATTGTGTGGCACTGAGTGAAATTCCAGATTAGAACTAGACTCTTGTGTTATGTTAAGGAAACATGCTTCAAACTTCAGCCAGACTTGCGTCACACACATTCTGCCTTTGTCAGGAGTTTGTCGAGAACATGATCCACTTTAGCTGAGTGGGTGTTGGTTTGAATTGCACAAGTCAACAGGGAGGATGCTAGGGAAAGTAATTTGGTTGTTGGGCCTTGGATAGTCCATAGGCTCCACTTTTTGTACCATTACTTGTAACCTGTCACTGAAGTCTGGTGGTATGCGTGGTACACTGCCTATGTCTGCTTTAACGGTGTTGATGCCTACATACACGCTAACATTTTGCCATCAACACTATACTTTGTATGTATATCCACAAACCTCTCACAAGCTTCCTTAAACATTTTGTTTCTCTTTAAGCACTCCCCTCTCTATATGACCCTCACCACCTCCTTCAAAAACCATCAGCTCTCCATCACCCTGCACACACACACACACACAGACATTTGTAACTCTATACTTTTGAGGACACTCATTCACGTAATGTAATCCCTAGCCCCTTACCTGCACCCTAATCTGCACAACTAAATCCCTAAACCTAAACCCTTACACTAACCCTAACCTAATTCTAACCCTGACCCTAAAACCCAGTCTTGACTTGCAAAAATAGTGAGGACCGGCCAAAATGTCCTCAGTTTACAAAAATGTCCTCACTATGTTGTTAAAACACGAAATATGTTCCTCACTAAGTAGTATCTACAGGAACACACACACACACACACACACAGTAACCTCTCCTCCAACTTCCTGACCTCAACCCATACACCCTCAAAACCTTCGGGCCCACAGAGGAAAGGTGTTTGAAACATACATACATCCTGTCTGTGGAAACACAGTCCAGAACACTCGTAGTATAAAACACACACACACACACACACACACACACACACACACAGCAACACAACTACTGTGTCATATTACACTATGAGTTTGGCGTATGGGTGGCTTCTGCACTGTTAAATCTCAAACAGGGTGAAAGTATATAAGTGAGTATCAGGGGAGCAAGAGAGAGGAGGAGGTGAAGAAAAGAAGGCAAGGAGATGAAGTGTGGGATAAGAAGGATTCATGATCCATCTTTTGACTGTGATCCCTCTCTTAGGAAAAAAGAGAGAAGGAAAAAACATTCATACACACAATGTCACAAAGAGTAACTTGCTTTATGGCACAAAACAAGACGAAGCTCCTGTTCTGTAAGCGCAAACCTAAACCCAAAAGGTTGATGGAAAAATCCCTTCCAATAAGTTTATCCTCCTCAGTGAAGCCAAACAAAAACGAAAACCAGGCAGAGACGAGCGACATTGTCTTTGTTTATTGGAAATGTGGTCTTAATTCTGAAAAACGCTGGCATAAAAAAATACCACTGGTGTCAGATAAATACTTGCAGTGGTCTCACTTGTTTACCCTAATCATTCTTTGTTGTCACTATTAATTTAATCACCATATGTCTGTGTATATAAGTGGTACACATAGCACCTCTAATGTAAAAACATTTACAGTATCTCTTACACCAGCAGTATGTTTCACTGTCTCTGCTGGTACAAACATAAGCACAGACAGATGATACATCATAAACTATCCTGTCTTTGTTTCACAGAGGAACAGAGGATGCGAATCTGGGCCTTTTAGAGATAGACACAATCTCAATTAGGCACATGCGGATGCTGGTATGCACACACATGGATGACACAGCTCTGTGGCACCAAACATGCCAGAATAAGGCAGCCAGAATCTGGTATTTCTCAAGTAAATAGAACTGCAGGAGTTTGACATTGGTGTAGTAGAAACCAGAATGCAGTAAAACAGAGTATATTGTATGTTTGGATTGCTTCCTTGGTTAATCTGAATCTGTAGTACTAAAGCTCTGGTACCATCGGTGCACAAAATAGTTGGAGCTGAATAGGAGCTGTTCACTTATCCATCGAGGACGCTGATGTCAAGTATGATATTCTTTCAGCAAAGGGGACAGATATTGAAGCAGATTGGACAAAGTTCTACTATTAAAGGTTAGAGGTCTTATCAGAACCCTAGTCAAAGCCAGAGTACTTTGAGTGTAATGAACGTACCTCAGCAAATAGTGACAGTGTTAAATTAAGAAGTAGGAAGTAAAAATGTGAGAGTTGGGAGAAAATGGTAGGAAAGCTGTTATGCCGCACTTCTGTTGTGTGATGGGTAGAAGGAGAGAGATACCAGTGGTATTGAATTTGTGACAGTGACGACAGTCGCAGCTTGCTGAGTTCTCTCCAACACGCCCTATGAGCTCATATGTTGTCGACAGTGCTTGTGGGACAAGTTCATCGGAAGAATTTGGCTGCTCAGACTTGGAGCAACTACAAAACATTAGCATTTACCGCCTGTCACCAATAGCCGAACCACGCAACTCGCTGCCAGCTTGACATGCAGCTGTAAACTTGGTGGGGAACCAAAATAAAGGAGGAGGGGGGTGGGCTTTTCCATTTGTGTCCTCATCTCATTTTGATGTTTGTTTTCTATTGACATTCTTAATTAAACATATGTTGTGAAAACTAGCTGGCGTTTAGTTTTATTGTCTAACTGAATGGGGACATTTGATAAGAGAAATCTGCACAAATGCATTTTTCCCATTGACAAACACCTTATTAACTACTTGATGATTTTACATTCTGACATAACGAAATATGTCTGTTAAGATGTAGAAATGGATAAGCTGCCTGTTGCTCTGAGCTGCCACCAAACGACAAGCTTTGAATTAAAGAAATGGCAGGTACCTAATCTGTGTTTCCCCTTTCTTGCTATTGTGCAGTTTGAATCCACCCACCCCTGCACCCTCCTCTCCTCTCAAATGGTATTTTCTTGTTTAATTTAACAAGAAATGAGTAGTAAATGAAAACTCGGGCCTCCAATCCCCAACGCGCCCTGTGCTCTGCTCTCCACTCCCCTATGAAAAGGCAATTTGTGAAATTATGTGATAGAGTAATTAGATGGAATTCACCCCTGCCTCTCTGCTAGACACATCACCCGTATTCTCGTTTAGATTTTTGGTTTGCTGAACTGAAGTGTGTGTGTGTGTGTGTTTGTGTGTCTGTGTGTGGAAAGGAGGAGGGGGGGTTTGGCATTCAGATTGTTAGCATCGGTATATTAGCCTGGCAGACTGGGACACACACTCATACACATTATCACTAACACTCTCTCATTCTGGCTCTCCTCCCCTCCTATTTGTACACAGACTCTGTGTAACGAGGGGCAGCCGTGATCGCAGCTCATAAAAGAAGCCAACCCGCAAACCCTCAATGAGCTGCTTTTTCCCCCCTCCTCATCTTTTCTCCCCTTAAAATGTGTAAAATGCACAGAGAGAGAGTATAAAAATCCAACTGGAAGGCATAATCCCCCGTTAATACAATTAGAGTCTAATTTAACCGCTCGCGTACGCAGATGTAGCCGAGCTGAGGGAGCGCTGTTCCCCCCACTGCAGCATGCAGCAGGAGTTTTGAGCAGAAACAGGTGTGAAAAGTGATATAATTCATTTCTGCGCTGGTAGAGGAGGCCAGGAGCCTTGCTGTCGTGGGCCCTCGGTGGTGGAGGAATCCAAACTGTGTGCAGGGTGAGAGGGGAGTTAGAGGAGGTGATGGATGGTTGAGCGGAAAGATTTGTATGGAATTTAATGGACACTCAACTTTATTACAAATAAATAGTTTAAATATTATTATTATTATTATTTAGGTGTGTGCAAATTACTGCTTGGAGATGGGTTTCACTAATTATTTAGTGTCCATAAAAACAACTGATGATTTATACGTTAACCTTCTAACCTATCTTAGTTAAGATAAGGCAAACCAGATATGTACAGCTTCACCTAAACAAAAGGAGGGAGAGAAAAAGTTCACTACGGGTCAAAGTTCAACACTGCCTCAGATGCCATTTGTCTTGAGCTGTTTATTGCTGGAACCTGGACATGTCAGCACCCTGGTCACCCACAGCAACTTTGACTCGCCACCGTAACACAGGCCTGGGAAGGTGCTAGCCCACTCGTCCTGTCTTCATACTTTCAACACATAGCTGAGCTTTATTAGTCAGTTATAGTGATAAGAAGGAAACGGGAAAGAGAAAGGGGGATGACATACTGTATGATAATGGGGCAATGCTTAAATTCAATCCAGCACACAGAGAGGATTTTTTTTGTCCATGTTTGTAAATGTGTTTTTTCCTGGAATTGTTGTCTTGTCCTAGTTATCCAAAAAAAAAAGAAAGTTTCTCATGAAAAATAATTATAATGTACCATCCAAGCCAGCAGGTCGCCCTATTAATTGCTTTGAAAAGACATCCGGAAGGGAGCTTAAAAGTAGAACATCAGCCCACTGTTTGTCATATTTATTCATAAATGTCAACAAAGGCACAATGTCCATCTTGATACTGTAAAGTAATATGGTCGCCTATGTGGCCTGGTGTCTCCGATTAGGTCTTAATTCAATCTAAGTGGTAGTCAGAATCTTAGGCGCCACTGCATTAGGATTTCAAAGAGGTCCTAAGAGACGACAGACAGACAAATCTGCCAAAGGCCTGGCATGACGCTGTGATGAGACAGGGCGGCAGAGGAAAACAAGGGAACAAGTTAGTCCTATTCTCAGCATTTTTATTTAGTTTTAGATACTTTATCTCTGGGACTGGAATTAGCTTTGGGCTGTGTGTTTGTGTGCGTGCATCAGTCTGTGAGGGCTAGTGTTTGTGTAAATGTCTCCCCGTGTGTGTGTTTGTACGAGAGCATTTGGAAGCGATGGCTTGTCCAGAACAATCACAGGAGTAGTTGGTGTCAATGAGGAGGCAGCTGAGTCAACCTGCCTACCCCCACTACACACATGCGCACACACCCTCATACTGTGACCCAACCCCCACATTACCCCACACCTTGTAATGAAAACATCATCAATTATCCCTCTTGACAGGCCCCGGGGACCAAAAGCAGACAGCTCTCTTCGGGGGCTTCTCCTTTGTGGACTGACCCTCACAGACACACAGACTTGTTACTCATACACTTTTGCATCAATTTCATGAAGCTGATAGGCTGATGACCTGTGTTTTTCAGGAAGGTAGATAGTGGGTTAAGTATTTGGAGATAGCGAGATCGGGTCATCTGGTGGAGGTGATGGCGCCAGGAGGTGTGTCTCTGGGTAATGGTATGGCCGGGGGGGTGCGTCAGACCTGACGTGGACTCCTGAAAGGCCATCTGTTTCATGATTGATGGATGGAATGATGGATGGATGGATAAATAGATGGACGGATACAGTCCTTTTGGCGTTTCAGAATATGTGTAACAGTGGTGGGAAATGGTGTGGAAAAAACAAGCTGTGGTCCACTCACACATATTATCTTGTATACAATTAGTGAATTATTTTGTATTTAAATGTACAGTCAAATGATGATATTTCTGCCATTCTCACTGTCAAAAACCAGCCGAAGAAATTATTACTAATAAATATATCCATGTCAAGTCTTTCACAGAGTGTCTTTACAATTTTGACAACCCTTTATTTCAGGGTGTTCTTCCACTTTCTGCTCACTTGTATCATTTTACCCCTGTATTTAAAAGCCCTCAAGGGCAGTTAACTTTTAATTCATGTCACCTTTGAACTTTTCCAAAATGTCTGCCATCGGTCTAGACCAAAGCGTTTCTGTGTGTGTTGATCTGGCCTTAGTCAAGGGGTGGGTTGGTGTGTTTCCTTGAGAACGTGAGAACTTTACAGACCCTCAAGGTCGGTCACTAGCACTGGAGGGGTTCACCAGTCATGAGATCTAATATTGCGCTCTCACACACACACACACACACACACACACACACACACACACACACACACACACACACACACACACAAGGTTCATGTGTTTTTATACTATGCAGATGCTTCTTTTTGTTTCAGTTTGATATATTTTTGGTTTTGGTTTAATGACGCCTCAGTGGTTAGTTTTAAAATGCTTCTAAGTCCTACAGATTTAATATAAAGGTTGGGATGTGTAATAGCAATTTTGATTTCTCAATTACCTTGTCGCCATCTCCGTCATCTTTTTTTCTTTCCCATTTTTTTCTCTCTCCCTCTCCCTTCCCCCCACCCTCATATAATTTCATAGTTGGGAAAGTATGAAACAGTTCAGTGTGTGGTTTCATTGTTGTACGTCAGGATGATTGATGGCTTCATGCTGAAGCTGTGTTTCACACTAGTTCTATTTTTCATTATCAGCTGTATGTGATAAGAGTTTGTGTGTGTGTGTGTGCGCATGCATGCATGCATGAAAGTGTGATTTCACAGTGGACAAAGGCCCAATAACTTAGATGTGCAAAATCATTCTTGGTTTGGTAGCCACTAATCAGTTTATAATCCTCTGCAAATCCAAAGAAGAGGCACAAGCACACACACACACACACACGCAGATGCAAACATAGAGGGGCCAACGCACACGCACTTTAACATAAGTGGTGACGTCAGTGGATGGGTGGGGTGTGGAGTTCCCCACCATCACTGTGGTATTTATTGGAGAGTGAGTGGCAAGTTGACGTGTGGAAGAGTCAGGGAAAAATGTTGTCATAAGTCTGTGGTTAACTTGATGGAATGCTTCTATCCTGCGCTTAGAGATTAGCAACTCTAGCCTCTCGTTCTGACTGTAAGCAAATACACAACCTCCAAAGAACTTGACTTTTTGGTTTAAAACTTCTTAAACAAAAAAACGACCACCACCTTTCATGAAACTGAGTTTAACATAGCTGTGCGTCATATGAGTTTGTTCAGACAGTGATATATTAAACCTGCTAAGTGTGAAATCACATTAGCGCTAGCTGTTAGCACTGATCCATTAGACTGTGTTTGGTGATCCAGAGGATTGTGGGATCTTTTCTGGCTGGAGTCAGCAGCTCAATACCTTTTACTTACAGCAACTGCAGCAGCCTGCCCTAGATACATTTGGTGCGCGCATCTGTGTGTGTGATTGCATATGCACTTGTGCTGTTATTTGTGTGTGTGTATGTTTGTCAGCTTCATGTCTCTTTTTATAAGTGCTGTGAGTGTGTGCATGGTTTTGTGTCTCGTGTGTGTGTGTACGCTCAATGCATCCTGTGGCTTTGCCATCGTGGTAATCAGTTTGCGCGTTGGCTGAACTAATTTATCAATTCAGTTCCTCCCACTTGTATTCTCTCCCATGCGTGAACCCTCTCTCTTTTCCCTACACTCTGCCTCCGTCTCCCTGAGACAAAAACACTTCTTTCTGAAAAACCATGAGGGCTTCCTATCGTTTATGCATGCCTTCTGCCTGTCTGACTTTTTGCTCCCTCTGTCGCTTTCTTCCATGACGCCCTTTACGTCCATTTTTCTATAATACACAGCTGTGTATGTGCGCCTCGTGTTTTAATGGCCTTGAACCATGATATGACAGCAATGTGGTGCACTTGTACTGTTTCAAAGGCATCAGGGAGGGAACTATGATTTATAGATGAGACGTTCTGTGATTTCTATCCATTACTCAAAATTTTACACCTACTTGTCTAACATTACAGTTTTTCTTGCAAAAAATAATAAAGCTCACAATGCACTAGAGGCAGGTGGCATAGAAGCTATGGCCATAGGCTGGTAGTGTGTTTACACTTGGCTAGCTGACCCAAGGTCCCCCTGTGAAGGCTGATGGTCAGGTGTGTGTTGTAAATGCATCTTACACACACGCACCCACACAGACATGTGTGATTGTTTGTTTGTGTGTGTCTGTGTGTGTCCAGTGGAGTGAGAGAAATCATAGCTAGCGAAGCAGGTAGTGAATGCAGACAGGCAATAACTCATGGTAGAGGAGTCAGACAGAGCTGAGGGCTGGGAGAGGAGATTAAGTGGGAAAACCCACACTTTTCTCACTTTTCACCATCATGTCTTTCTTTTACTACTTCTATCCTCATAAGTTTTTTCTTTCGTCCCTGTCTTCCAAAATGCTCTTTTCATTTGATCCAGGACACAGTAGATATTTGTGGGCTTTTTTCAGTCTTTGAGGCACGCTGTTGTGGTGTTGGCGATGGCAGAGGGAAGTGAACAGGGCAGAGGGTGCTGCTCACTTATTTGTTACGACAGATTAAGTCATTGATTTGTAAAAGCGGTGCACTGATGGAGAAGGCCCTCCGCTGCTGAAGAGGAGGGGAGAGAAAGAAGCAGAGGCAAATTCAGCTGCGGAGTAACAGCCGAGAATATTAAAACTGTAGGTGAACGACGAGCGGCAAAGGGAGGAGTTAAGCGGAGGTGGAGGAAAAGATGAGAGAAAGGGAGAAAGCGTGAGATAGTTAAGCAAAATTCTATATATAGAACAGAAGGTTGGAAGGGGGTGGAGATGGGTGAGAAAGATGGGGAGATAGAGAGGGAAGGAAGGAGGGGTGTAGGTGTACTCTGAATGACAGAGATGTCAGAGAGGTAGGGTGAGAAGCTTCATCTTTCAGGAGCACTGGCTGTATCCTCCTCCGTCTTATACTTGCTACTCCAAAAAGCATAAGGGAGCAATTGTGAAATACCTTTACCCAGTTTCAGCATTCCCCCAGCCCAGGTTCTTTTCACCCCCCCAAGGGGCCAACGGTGAGTTTCTAATTAAAACGTCGGGGGCAAAAGGGTAATTATGATAATAACATAATAATATCGCCAGGGTTATTAGAATGTTCTGTGGTCCCCAAATTGCTTCCTCAGAGAGATCAGATTTCAGTGGCATTACATAAAGTCAAATTTCCTTGAAAGTCAGGTGAAATGAAATGTATTCCCCCTTGGTTGAGGTGCAATCTGAGAATATGATTCCCTCTTGTGTGTCATGGATATGAAGTCTAAAAAAAGCCCTTTAGCTTCTCACCACAATGACACATGCACCCCCCCTCCTTCCCACCAATTTAAAGCCCTATTTAGTCCCAAGCTTTTATGTGGTTAGAAGGTCTGCTTGTTTAATACGTTTTGTTTTGTTGCTTTGAACTCTCCTGTAATAGGACGTTGTCTCTCTGCAGCTCTGTGTCACTAGCCCCGTGCATTGTTGTAACAAGAGAACATTTGTTTTTACAATTGGAGATCACTGCTAGAATGCTAGCTTCAAGCACTTTAGCTTGGAGCTAGCATGCTGGTGCTCCGAGGTGCATCCTGCTGTTTTTGCTCAGCTTTCTATGGTACCTGACTGGGATGAGGCTTTGTGGATCCCTCCTACTCCCCATTTACACACCCCCTCCATCCCAGGCAGCCCGGAGGCAGCCCACCTCCAGCTGTGGCTGCCGTTCACTGCGCCGCTTGGTGCGAGTACCGATTGCTTTGGAGTGCCTCCCCTCGCTCAAATAGGCGGTAATTACGGGCTTAAAGAGGTTTAGTGGTCCAGCAAACTACATAATCACCCCCTGAATTAGCCCCAGCTCATCAGCCTCAGTCCAACGAGCAACGCTTACCTCTAGCACTAGCTAGCACACTGCACCCCCTTTCCTTTATTGCACGGAGGGAAGCACAGCAGCAGGTGTTGTGAAACATCAGCCCCCCTTAATAAATGTAGCCTCCCCTGAGCTGGAATAGGGAGGACTAATGAAGCACGCCCTCACTCTTACTGAAAGCATCCCGAGTACTGACAGTACACATACAGCACAACATGAAAACTTTTCCCTTCGTATCATCGGGCCTCACCTCCACATTCTGTGTTAAATGCAGCAATACTGCGCTTTCAGACTTGAGACGTGGTCATGTGCATACACGATATAAGCTGCAGTACACAAATGGGCGAGAGACCCACCCAAGTGTGAGGCACATAGATCACTGTTTACACCCTGTAGCACAGCAACAACGCCTACAGTGGAAGCTGCTGCCTTGCTTTATGTTATGTGCCCTCAGAGTTTTACAAAAGTGATGAACAATACTAATCATCACTTATCATACGAGAGACGCTTGTAATGCTGCACATTGTCTAATCCACTTTGTACTACAGCTTTAATGACACACTTTTCACCCCTTTGCCACACCAGCTAACTAGATTTATCTCATTCCCATAGGCAAGAGTGCTGTGAGATTTCCCTAAACCAACAAAAGCTGTTTTTTGAGAAGGAAAATGCTCATTAATGAATGAAAAGCCAAGAACATCTGTTTTTTTTTCTCCGTTTTCTTTCTCTAGAAGAGATGGAGAGATCTGATGACAAAAACAGTTTGGAAGGGGGTTTCTTTGTCATTTCTGGTGCATATATCGAGGTTTTTAAAAAAAGCTGCGGTGAATTATTCATGCTACACGCTTTGAGTTGGTTTACCGTCGTTCAATGCCATAAAAGAGGATGCTTCTGCTTTTTTGCGCTTTACAGCTCTAAGACGGAGGGCGTTTATTTTGCGCAGACTTTGCTGAGGGCACTCTGAAACTCTCATCCTTTAGTTGGTTCATTTTGAGCCTCTCAAAAGATCTGTTTTTGCTCTGTTTTGTTATTTTGCATCGGAGCAGCCTGAATCAGAGGAAATTAGGTTAGGGGTACTTTTTTTCAGTTGTTTTGTTTGCTCTCACTCCCTTTTCGTTTTTTCTTTAATCCCCCCTTTCTCCCAGAGCCAGCTTTGTTGCTGGGTCCCTGCTCCCTAATGAAGTCAAAGGGATGTCAGTCGATGCCACCTACACAGTGTGGAATTTGAAATTGCGTATTGCAGCGTGAGCACACACACTGAATGAGCAAGAAATTTGGGAAATTGGAAGCTTGTTGTAGGAGATACCACAGGCTTACAGTTTGGAACACTTGTTTTAAAGTCTGCCCGTGCTCAGGGTTCTGGGCATTTGTTGTTAGCATAGCAATGCGTTTGCCTCCCCAAATATTTAAGGTAATCTCGTTCACGTTTGGCCCGAGCAAGGATACACTTCCAGTAAAGTGTGTGTGTGTGTGTGTGTGTGTGTGTGTGTGTGCGCGCAAGACAGTTTGGTATGATACTCTGATGCCCTTCTAGCCAAAAAGGCCTCTGGATTAGCCATCAGGCATTCCTGATGGGCAGCTCGATTTCCACAGAGATTTGACCTGGGAACAGTGAGGGGAACAGACCTGGTCAAGTCGAGACTGCTCACTTTTACCTCGGAAGGTACATGCAAGTCAATAAGCAAACGTAATGAATCACTGTGTTTGTTGTAATCTGCTTCTATGTTATTAGTAACAGAAAATTACACACTACTCATTGCTGTTTCTGGCATCCTTGTGCCTTGTGGCAAACCCAACCATCTGGTGGTAAAGTAAGCTAACTCGAAATACCATTGACCCATGTCTGTTATCCACAGATTGTGCAGTGTCACGGCCTCTCTTTGAGGGACATCACATGACTGTGACAGCATATGATTTTCCTCTCTCTCTTACCTCCCTCCATCCTGTTTCATGGTTGCAGTTTTATAAAGCTAATGTGGCGTGTCAAGCCTTTTTAATGGGATGCACAGCGGCTTGGGAAGCACAGCTTTAAATAGAAATATATGCAACGTTAACATCGTAACATCAATGCTAAGGAAAGGAACAGGACTGTGGAACTGAAGTGAGTAACAACTAACAGTCGCAGACTTTAAGAGAGCTGTATCAGTTAAGTGTAGGCATTTCAACTGCCTGCATTAAGAGTTTATTTGATTTAAAATTATGTATTTTAAATCATAATTTCAAAAAGTAACCTTGGATTTATTAATTAGTTAAATTAGGGGTGAGTATTCACCGAAAACAAAACCGACAATATTTAAATTATTTCAGTGTTGTTTTGTCAATGTTTGTCATTTGTAAGGATGGGAATCTTATTTTTGAGCTAAAGGCAGAATAAAGTGAAAAAGTGAAACTATTTGTAGCAGTGTGGGGAGGGAGCAGCCACAGAGAGAGAGAGAATAGGAAGAGAACTGGTTTTGCTGAGGAGGCGGGATGAAGAGATGGGAGAACAGCAGCAAGATAAAAGACATTTTTGAAATAGCCCTCCCCTTGCGGTGAAGTGGAGCATCCCCAACAAGAGTGACTCAGACTTGTTTTTTCGTCGGTCTTTTCCTTCCCCCTTCTTATTGATACTGACAGACTAAGGTGAGGCTTTATATGCTTTATTAGTTGCAGAAATAAGAACTCCGAAGCCCTGACCCTGAACTCAAAAGCCCTGACTGAAGGCGATGAGTGTTTGTTACGTCTGTAAAAGTTTAGCAATCTATTATTCTGCAAATGTGATTTTGTTTGATTCGTTTGCCCTTTAAACTTCAATGGTTCAGTCAGCACAAAAGGAGATGCTCCTGTGTTGGAAACCACTGTAGATTCAGGTTTGGCAAACATAAATGAAAAAACGTCGTAATCTCACAGATTTCTGTAACTTATTCAAGGCATAACTGGTAACAGTAACAGTTGATATTTTTTCTACTGCCCTGTTTTTAATAGTTTTCTCCTGGGTTAGGCATGGGACAGCGGGAGGAACAGAGGGGTCCCGCAGAGTATTTATGCTCTTATCTCCTTGTTAAACCCCTGGGGCTCCAGATATCCATTTCCACGTCTCCTTCCCTGCCTCCTTCTTCTTTCTGCCTCTTTCCTTCTTATCCTGCTCTTGTTCTTGTCTGAGGGGGTCAGAGAGGAAGACAGTCAGACAGGGAGGGGATGTTACTGATGCTCTTACTCACCCACACACACGTACACGCACCGTATATCAATGCAGTGGCTTAATTCTGAACAAACGTGCACACAATATCACACTCACGTCTTTACACAAATTAATTATTTAATTCAACCTCTCACACACACAAGCAAAATCTTTGACTCTAATGGATACACAAAGCATAACAGACATAACACCCACGCATGGGCGCGCACACACACACACACACACAGGGATTGATAAGGAGTGAGCGAGTGAAAACACACATCCCTCCTGGCGCGCGCGCACACACACACACACACACACACACACACACACACACACACAGACCATGCAGAGGTTGGAAATTCTCATGAAAGGAGTTGTATATTTGGAGAAGACATATCATTAAGATAGGCGGAGGGAAGAGGGAAGGGAGGGAAGGATGCACAGAAACTTTCCATCTGCTCTTTTACAGAACATGTTATTGCTGTTCTCACTGAGGGCCTTTCTCTCTTTCGGTCTCTCTCTCAAGCCACTGAACCACAGCCAAAGGCCGTTAAGAGACACCAGAATCACTCAGACAATATTAAAACTGGCCGACTTGTTGCTATGCGAGAAGCTAAATCACAGTGTTTTGACAGATAGGAGCTAATTTGGTGGTTTAGAAAAAAAGGAGGACAAAAACAGTTTTAATGTACTGGCTTTCTGGCCCTCTCTTCCCTGGTACTTCTTGCATTACATTAAAACTGAATTAGTACCGATGCATTTATGTGTAACAGCATTTTCATGTCACAGCTGGTCTTAAAGTGTAACATTATATACTGTTTGATAGCTTAGGGTGTATGATTAATCACATGGCTCTGTACTTTGGTTACTTTCCATGACTGGTAGACTGTGTTATGGACAGAGCACGCTTGTGCCACCAAGCTTATTTTTCTACTAGAACTGCTCCTGAGATTGAGACTTTGCATGTGTCTCTTTCTGTGTAACTAGTTGTGTAAATCTGTCTGCCAGCTTGTGCTTCCTGGGAAGCTAGAAGGAGGAACGCTTTGAAAAAGGGTGTATTTGTGCTGTATTGTGGCCCCTGGCATAGCTACAGCCCCCCTGATATCACGAGGCAGACGCTCTTGCTTCCACAGATCTGCAACATGTAGAATGGACACGTTGATTTTTTTTTTTTTGTAGGGTCAGTTTTTTGTTTTCTCAAAATGAAAAACCTAAAACACATTGATCACATGAGTAGCTTTACTATGTCAGCAGATAGTGTGTCCGAAAGGAAAATGTTGACACAAGTCCAAAATAATTTTAGTTAAACTCTTGTTTTCTCACTTTTAACACACACAGACAGGCGAGTGGCGCCCCAGATCTGCATTCACTTTAATTCTGTTATCATCTCATCAGCCTGACAGTATGACGTGTGCTCGCATGCGCACACACACAATAAATGGATGGACAGTTCACATGGATGTATGCACCCCCCTGCCCACACACACACACACACACACACACACACACACACACAGGCACCAAAAAAAGGGTTGTAGAAAAGAAGTGGACATGAATTTGGCCAGAGGCGACAATGCAATTATAACTTAGCGCATGAAATTAGCCTCCTTGTGTTCCCATTCCCCCACAACCAATCACATGGACCAGGGAAGGCTGGGGAAAAAGAAATCTGTCTCCTCGCTCTGTGTGCTGGGTTGTCCCAGCATTAAACACAATCCTGTTCATTATGCGCTGAAAAAACTGTAATGAAAAAATGAAAACGCTGGCGCCGCACTGATTTTGCATGTCTGATTGACTATTAAGTGTGTGTGTGTGTGTGTGTGTGTGTGTGTGTGTGTGTGTGTGTGTTCAAACTGTATATTCTATACAGGAGCAATATGTGTGGTGCTTATATTGTGTGTCATAATATTGTGGAATAATACTGTAACAAAATGCAAGGGGCTTGGTAGCTTGTTTCTATCCTTAAATTAAATTCTTAAATTTGACATTTTGCATTAGTGCTAAACAAAAGCAGCCACTCCCTCATTTGCTGTCCATTTTGCTGTATGTTTTATGTAAAAACAAAAACACATTACACACACAGGTAAAGTTTTGGTACAACTGGCTTAAACTTCTGGGTATGGCTACTGAAGTTAAAAGTACAAATAAAATGCTTTGGTGTGTTACGATACAGAATACATGGGATTGGCTAAGCCTTTATTTCTTGATTTACCATTAAAGAAATCACTACAAAATAAGTAATTCATACCCTGATGAAGCGAAAGGATTCCAGGATAGATCATTTAGCCATATTTCTCGATCCTTTTAGGTCATTTCCTTTCTTTACTAAAAGTATACATGGCATTTTGTTTTGTTAGATACATAGTTCTCCAGTTTGTCCTATCCCTTCAACATGCTATTCTCCCCCTCCCTCCAACGCTCCTCCCTCTTCTTCTTCTTTTATGGCCTGCCTATGGTGTTCAGCACAGTCCGTGTCTTGTCTCAGTCATGAACAGCACTTTGTCCTCTGCGAACAAGGCTCTGTGCAACTGTGATACCCCCCGACTCCAACATAAATCAACACACTCCCCAAGTTCACATTTATCCAATTTATTCATTCTATATATTTAAACAGGTGGCCCGACTTTAACTGTTCTCAGCTGGCTGGCTGCTGGAGAAGGGAGAGGAGTCAATAGTTTATATTTAAATGCTGGGCTTGAAGTCAGTTTGGGTTATCTTTCCAATGTTTCTCCACTCGTGTGTCGTTTAGGAGCCGTTAATTCAATAAAAAAAATTGTATCACAGGAAGGCAATTTATCTTGTGTCAGTGCATATCATCATTTGCCACAATAATGGACAAGTTGTTAAAAAAACAATGTGACAGGCTTGAGAGTTAAAGATAAAATTAAATGTAATGCTAGATAGTACGTTGAAGATTTATAAGACTTACAACTGGGTTCAATGACTTGCTGAGGTGGCATTGTGTAATTTGAGGGAAATTCTTAAGGTTTTTTTGTAGTCTGTGCAAAAAACTGCAGAAGTGATTTCAGCAAAGTGTCAGACTTAACAAAGCCACATGCTGTAAGGATAAAAGCAACCAGTAGTAATAAAGACAAGAGATTTTACGTTCTCTTGTCTGTATTCCACTGGGTTAACCTTACATATTCCCAGCTCACTGATTACATATGCAGCGGGGCTGAAAGGGGGGCCGTTGACGCGAATATATTTGTGTAAGAGGCTGCCTAATTACCAGAGCTGGTTCTTCACTTCACTTAACTTTCTAATTGGCTTGCCTTTTTGGCTGCCATTAATTACAAGATTTCATATTCCATTAATGATCGAGGGGGCACATTAATGTGCACACACACACACATACTCGCAGCCTACATCCACATAGACATACACACAGGCGCATACTGACACCTACGCACCAGTGAGCATGAGCACACGTCTCATTTTCTATCTCTCATTATGCATTGTGTGTGTGTGTGTGTGTAACCCGTGCCCTCCAACATCTCTTTCTCTGCTAAAAGGCATATCAAACCCTTTTTCAACAACAAGAAGCTTCATTAAACAATTTGTGGTCAGCCTTTTCCTTATACATGTGTCTCTCCTGCAGCATCCCTACCCGTCAGAAGAACAGAAGAAACAGCTGGCACAAGACACAGGCCTCACCATCCTACAAGTGAATAACTGGTAAGTCATTTTAGAGTTTACATGTAGTCGATTTAAGGAGTTTGAGCCCCCAGGCTATTCTAGTTCTTAATGATCGGAATTAATGCCTCCACTCCACCTCTATCTTTACCCCGCTTACACACAGCAACACACACACACACCACTTACTGAATCATCCTCACCTAGATCAATTCATAAAGAGATATGGCCTGGAGTGATTTTTTTTTTTTTTTTTTTTTAACCAACAACCTAACTCAGCCAAACACGATCTTCCATGTTAATTAGGGGTCCAAGTATCATCTGAAAACATCCAATAAAATCATCTAACTTGCACAAGTTATACAAGAACGATCACTAGAAAAGTGGTAGCTTTGAGACTAATTACAGGGGTTTACTCTGGCTGACTTATTTTGGGGTTTGTGGCTTTTTGTAGAAGCTTTTACTGCGATTAACATGTCTTTTAATCAGTCGGGGAACATCTTGTGTACCATCCATTCTCTCTTTGTAAAACTTTAGGATTTATTCCTAGTTTATGTTATGTCATTTATCCTAAAGGTTGTTTTTCTTTAAAACATAATTACCCATGTGATTTATTAACAATATTTACAGTAAAATTACTGCAACAAGTATGGTTGGTTACTTTCTAGGACATTATAGCATGGACTGCTTGTTTCCCTTTGATCATTGTTGTGTTGAAAGTAATTTCATAGGCTGTCCTCTGACCTTAAATCATTTTACACATCAATATTTAGTGCTTTTCAAAATGCATATGGCATTTGAAGTTGTCCTTGTTAACAAGGAACCTAGCTCAGAAATGCACAGCCTGATTGCTAACCTGCCTTTGCAAATTAGTGCTCAGTAAGTGCCAACTAGCCTGTTAATTAGGCACAAGTGTGACTGGCCTGGGCCATAAAATAAGGTTCGTAACTGGCTGTTTTAACCTTAGGGAGCATAGTAAAAGGTAGAAAGGGGCCCTATGTCCTTGTGCAGCTAGTCTTATCAGAGAGATGGCTATCAGCACATGCTTAGTGTTATTAGCCATGTCTAATTAAAGGGGCTGGAGTCTGGGTAACTGAGGCAGGGCCCAGGCAGAGGGTGTTTGATCTGAGTGGCCCTTAAAATAATCCTTGAAAGTATCAGTCAGTTGCTAGGTATGAGCATGAAAGTGGAGACTGCAGAAAGGCAAAGAGCAGCAGAAGGAGAGAGTTAAAGAGTCAGATGGAGTGAAAAATAGATGAAGGGAGAGAGAAAAATAAGGGGAGAGAAAGAGATGAGACATGATGAATCCCCCATTACCAGCAGTCTAATGATGTTAACATTATTCCCAGCCATTGTTCAATCTGAGACCTCGGAGACAGACAGACGTTAGATTAGGGTATGGTGTATCAGTCTATGGAGAATTCATTTTATACTGGGCCAAAAACGACACACACACACACACCCACAGGCAGAGAAAAAGCCTCCTGACCAGAGGGAATCCTGTAGAGGTTATCAAATCACGTGACCTCTCTGAAATCCACAGGGGATCAGTTCTTACAGCTGAGATAAAGCAAAGATGTGTGTGTGTGATTCAGATAGTCACATGAACAGTAGCTTGGTCACTTAAGGCTGACTGCGTGCACTCCTTCTGTTTGTTATTTTTGTTGGTGGGGGGATAGCAACACACCCCGAAGGTGTGTGTGCATATTTGTGCAAGACCAACATACACTGTGTAAATCGTGGGAGGTTAATCTTAGTTTGTGAAAAGTGTGTGTGTGTGTGAGAGAGAGAGAGAGAGAGAGAGAGAGGGGAACCGGGGGTGGTTAATCTAAGGGGTATTAGCTGTTAAACCCTGCATGCTGGGATCCTACTGCCCCCTCACATTTTGTTGTACACCAGTGTGTGTGTGTGTGTGTGTCTGAACACGCTTGTCCACGGGCATATTTCCATGCATGGTTGTTTGCTTGAGCACGAGTACATTGTAGCATGGAAGAGTGATCAAGGGGGAAAATAATAAAGTGAAAAGAAGAGGTGATGGAGAGATAAAGGCAAAGAAATACAGAAAAAGAGAGAATGAAGGGAAATAACGGGGCAGACAGGTGGAGGAGAAAAAAAACGATGAGACAATCATAGAGAGAGTGAAAAAGAAAGAGGTTACGTTAGGGAAACTGCCATTTCACAGGCGTGTTGTTGTGCTGGTTGGGAAGCCCCGTCATTGGGTGTCTCCATAGCAACCCCCGGTGATGTTACCTCCTGACCCACTGATTTGGTGAAGTCAATTTCCCTAGCTGTGATTCCGCTTGTCAGCGCTGTTGAAGAACACACACACACACGAAAAAATGCATGCATGTCACACACGCGCACACACATTTTCTCATGCTTTCACTTGCTCCAAATCAGTTCTGCCACTGTGAAATCAAGCCAAAGAGGACTTCAAAAAGCATAAAACACTTAGTGGAAGTGTGTTTCATGGTTGCATGCAGGCCATCAGTGTTGAATTCATGTCGAATGGCTGCAGATGAACTGTGGGTCATTCATGTTTGTTGCTGTCCCAAGGGAAAGACCTAACCAAGAAAAACGTGTACATCAGAAATAAAACGCGTAGAGCCATGTTCATGTCACATGTTCCAGCACAGAATATGATAAACTCGTACTCTCTTCTATCTCTGTCTTACACACAATCTCTTAATTGACATGTGTACAATGTGCTCTCCTTTGCATATACTGGATAATCTCTCATGCATGTTCTGTCTCCCTCGTCTCTTTCTCTCTCTCGCGCACACACACCACAGACGTGTTAACACGCATGTTGGTGTGTATTATTGATGAGCGAGCATGCGATAGGGCTCCGCAGATTAAATAAAAATGCTAAAGGCCAGCAAGGGGCACAGATCACTCATGAATTATTGGCAGAAATACTCTGCACTAGGGAATCTCAATTTGAATAGAGAGAGTGAGTGAGAGTACATGGCTTCATGTAAATGTATACAATGTAGAAATTTTAGTTGGAACAGTTGTGAAGGCCCTTTGTCCTGTACATTTTAGAGTTCACAGAATTAGGTTTAGGGTTCGAGTAAGGGACAGCGTTCGGGCTAAGGTAAGGGGTTAGATAATACATGCTCACATTTACACGACAATATACTCGTGCTGAACACGCCCAAAGCCAAACACTTTGACACATGGCTAAGTAAAAGTCTGCACCGTGTATATAAACACACAGGAGTAAATGCAAAGTGACGCACACAGTTCCTGGACAGGTATGGAATGTGTATGTGGCATTTATGTGCATTGCTCCTCCACACCCATGCAGAAATAAGTCTAAACACTATGATGCACACAAAACAGCTGAAGCTTAAGAAAATATTCCACAGCAGTTTGGGAATAACCTGACAAATATTCAGATCTGTGTATGTTAGACAAGCTCAAGTTCGTTGTGCAGTGTATAAATATATGAATCACAAAAGTTACCACTTATCAACTGCAGTATGTGCACAGGTGTCCTTGAGCAATACAACCCTTCACCTGCTGAAACCATTCTGAACACTAACAGCAGCTTAAAGCTCAGAGCATAGCATATAAAATGTCTTTCCTTGGCTACTTTCTCTTTCCCTTGCCACAGTTAGTTTCTCTCTGCTAAGTTCTCCTAACGCTCCGGTGATGTAAAAATCAATGAGGAGGTCATCAGGTTTCCCTTGTTGGCTGCCCCTCCCTTTCCTGCCTGCAATTTAATAATGCCCCTTTAAAGGCAGTGTTTAAGCCCCGCCGAGCGATTGTTTTGTCAATAAGACCTCCTTTTACGAACGTCTTAAAAGCATGGACAGGGAGAGAACGAGGGAGAGAGAACGAGAGAGAGGTAGTATTTAACAGGGCAGAGTGGACGGATGTTGAGGAGCGGCGTGGCATGTGCATATATGTCGCTTATCGGGTTTCTGAAAAGAGGGGAGTGAGGAGAGCAAGAAGGGCAGGGGGGCTGAGAGTATGAAGCAGAGGAAAACTAGGATGGAGAAATCAGATTTTTATGTGTTTTTACCTGTATATGTAATGTTCAGGTATGTACACATTGACAGGAAAGAATAATTCTGATTTAGTCTTGTTTTGTTGTTGTTGTTGGCTTGTCAGCTATGATAACATTGTTTAGGAATGTTCTGACGAACACAAAAAGAAGTCAGGCAGGAAAAGAGAGTCAGATGATCAGACAGGTTTTTAAAAAACGTAAGGAGAAAACAAAGGCAAGGTGGTGAAGTGGTCTGCTCTGAACAAGCCTTCAAGTTTACAGACCAAAATCCTAGTTGAGCTTTGACCTGCTGCTACAGTAGTGCACGTGCAGCTTTTGTCTGCCAGAGAATGTTTGTATCTTACAGCCAATTAAAGTAGATTAAAATCTGCCCAAACTTTGTGTAGTTATCAACCTGTTTGATCTTCGAACAGATCCAGTAAAGTGCTGGAGTGAACACTGCTAAAAACGATGGTCCACACCACCTGAACAAGACCCAAGGCCTGTCGTTTAAATAATATGAGAGTGTGGTAGAGTGCGACGGGTCCTGTGATTCAGTGTGTTGACGAGCTGGAGAGAGAGAGATGCTGGAACTTGTTCACAGAAAGCCTACTGAGGTGTGTGTTTTGGAATTAGCTGCCCAGTTTCAGTCCATGCCCTAAAGCCTGTTTCATACACTGCAGCTCTGTCAGTTGCTTCAGTCTGAAACTCCCTGACATTACAAGTTACACACACACACACACACACACAGAAACACAAAAATGAACACACGTTTTCACTCCATATGACCTCAGATTCACATTTCAACACTAATTTAAAACGTGAAAATAATTTCAAAAGCAGTGTTTTATGCAGGAACCTATGGCCGGATCGGACACAGTCCGGTGTACGACGTCGACAGAAATGTTTGTAGATGTGGGTGTGCTCTCACACATATATAGGTGTCCATGTGCAAAGACACTCTGAAGCAAACACTACCCCCCCACCCTCTTTAACTGCATGCTGCCCGAGGCCAGACCTGAATTTCTCTTCATTCGCCTCTGTCTTTTTTTTTTTTTACTCCCCTCTTTTCTCCAAGCTCTCCTTTGCTTTCCAGCCTCCCTTTGTGGTAGAGAAGGGGTGGTCCGAAACTTGACAAGCAGCAGATCATAAATGTATGGTTCTGTGTTGGAGCACACATGGTCGCCGTCAGTCAGTTGTTGTTTTCATGCTCATCTTTACTTGTGTTAATCAAACACTGTTGCGAAGTGATTCAGTGGGGACACAGAGTGTGTGTTTTGTGCCAAAATTAAATATCTTGGAAAAATAGGACACTTACTTTTACAATTAACGGGCACAAGACTGTCGTTGATTTCATGCAATTAAGATAAGTGATGTTTCCACGTAAAGGATTTGCAGACAAAGTATGGCTTTAAGACACTTGCTGGCTCTCCTTTTTAATTCTCAAAAAACTGATTTCATATAAAAAATATATCAAATGGGGCACGTAAATTGGAGCACATACGATTTGCTCTTCAGAATGTGTTCCTCTTCTCCACACTTCCACTCCACTGTGGTGTTTGCTGACTGTGAATGCCGACTGCTTCAAACTGCCCTTCGTAGTTTCCAGGGATCCCCATTGCGACGGCTGCTGTGAGCCAGCGGGGGGAAATGACATGCGCACAGACAGGATATGACACGGGCAGTATGGGAAGGATTTAGGTCAACCACTGTGTTTGCAGCAGTCCCCAATGCGAGCCCTGTCAGCACCACTGGCTCTTCTTGACACTGTGACCATCTGTGTGTGTAAAGAGAGATTTTTGGGGGGCTGCTAAGTTTTTGTGTACATGGTGTACAAAAACACAATGTCTGTATTTACATGTAAAATACATATGCAATCTCTCCCACTCAAAAAGCCACACACAGAGCAAGTACTGCTGACTGAGCTTCAGCATGCACACAGAACAACACATTGTCACTCGATCTCCCACACACGCATACACTCACACACATATAGATGCACATGCGTTTCGATCCAAGCCCAAAGGCTAAAGGACACAAACTCCGTCCAATGTTGTGTTTGTGGAGTGGGCAGCTCAGGACAGCCATGTTGTTTCTGGGTAAAGCCAGGCTCCCAGCCATACCATCTCTCTGGCATTGATGGATGACTGGCTAACAGAGTCCAAGACTGACTGAATGAATGTGAAGGGGAGCAGGAACAAAGATAAAGAGAGTGACATTCTGATGTCTTATTCTCGCTCTGTATTTCTTTGTGATTTCTTCTTCTTCTTCTGTTTAGTGTTGTACAGTTTTTTCCACTTGTCTCTGTTTCTCAACCATTCTGGCCCCTTTTGTCTCCCACCCCTCTGTTTATATTTTGCCTTTTGGCAAGTCCTATTTAGAAGACAGCAAGTGTTGCAATTCCAGCCCAGTCAGAGCCAATAAGTTCATGTAGGGTTTTCAAGAGGCCAGCATTTTTTCTCCAACTCTGAGAGGCACCTGGTTGTCATGGACACGCACACATATACACAAAACACACACATACTCTGAGCTCTTATCCAGTTTGTGTGTGTGTGTTTGTGTGCGTGTGCATGTGTGTGTCTTGTTACCCAGCCTGTTGCTCTACTCTGTAAAACCAGCTTTAGTGGTAGATTCATGGCTCACTTAATGGACATGCTCTTGTGTAGTGGAGCAACAGGGAGTGTGTGTGTGCTTACATACTTGTATTTTATGTGTGTGCAGTAATGGGGATTAAGTGACCCCACGGCTGCTCTCAGTCTAAAGCTCCTTTTAAATTTCACACTGTTTTCTTATGTTTCTCTCCATATGTGGCACTGGATCCAACTAATCCACCTCATGTTAGTAGCTGGATCAGCAAACCTGCACGCACTAAATGTGCATGTGTGCCAGTGGGTGTGTCTTTCATAGCTATGCGTGTTTTTGGAGATGGTTCAAGAACTGTTTGCCTGCCAGTACATTTCTATGTATCCCCTAATAAAAACACAGGACTCCTGTCTAATAGCGTAGCTGCAGCCAAACATTACTCTGACTTTTGGTCATTTAACCTCTACATGACCTCGGTGCAACCTTACCTGTCAAATGTGTCTGTGCCTGTGTATTGTTTTAATGCATCTGTGCATGTCAGAACACGCATGCATGTTTATGTCTGTCACAGTGCCTTAACCCCATGGTAATATGAAAGGAACCACACCTTCTCCATAGACCTAACCTCTTTCTATAGAAGGGGACTGAGATGCAGGAAGGATCATGGGAATAAGCTGGTTGCATGCTTTGTGTGTAGGAGACTTACGGTCATACAACACATAGCTATTTGTAGCCATTTGATTGGTCGGCGCAGCTTTGGGAAAAACACTGCAAATCATGCTACTCATTAACAAGTGAGCGCATGTAGCAGAATGTGTGCTGTAGTACATTTGTAACTGCATGTGTGAATTTAGGTTTGTACGTGTTGAAAGCTGCACAAACCATTTTGGAACAACACAGTCTCTTTGCACAACATTAGACATGGCTTACTCCTAGCTTTTTTTGCACAATCGACATCTCAAAGCTTAAAATTCCTGACAATCATTGGTTCCCAGCCTGGGTTCAGGACTCACCCAAATAGCCCCAAGGCACATCTGAGGTGGTCAGAGGATGATGGAAGGCATAAGAAGGAAAGCCTATACTCTCTTACACACCATTATGTTAATTTGTCGGATTTTTTTCTCTCCTTTTTTTCCTTTGTCTTTTGATTAAAATGCTCGCTCATGTCCACACTGAGGCCAGAAACTCAGATGGGAGGTCACAAGTAAATGCTTAATTTTAAAAGTTCGTAACCCTACAATATTAAGAACCACTGTTCCTGTCTAAAGTTTTTGTGGATATGTGTGTGCCAATAGAGTTCAGCAAGCAGCCGCGTTAGTTTATTTAAACTAATCTGAAGCATCTAATCAAAGCATCTGACCTGAGAATCACACCGAAAAGAGAGAGAGAGAGAGAGAGAGAGAGGGAGGGATGTGGGGAAAAGCAAAGGAGGTGATTTATGAGTTAACTCATCAACTGAAGAGAACAAGGGGAGAAACTCATAACTGAATTCCCTCACACACCCACATGCAGTAGCATACAGATACATGTACGAGTGCACTGCTACCCCCTGCTGTGCATAAGAGAATAAGTGAGCGCTATAATAAAATAACTAATTACTTAAGAAGATGGAGATGTACTGGGACACAGGATGAGATAATAAAGTTCTGCAGGGATACAATAGGTGACAAAGGAATGGGAAGGGGATTTGCTCTAACTTGCTGTTTGATTGCTTATCTTGTGATTTATAGCTGCTAACTGTATTTGTGTAGGTGCAACTCAACTGCCTCTGTGCAATATTTGTTTTTCAATAATTGTGGGAGGCATCGTCACAATAAGAAACGGTGCGGTTCTTTTTTTTTTTTCTCCAGAACTGCAGGAGAAATTATTCAGGTAAAAAAACGTTTTAGTTTGCGTAAGTGTGCGTGTGTGTTCACCAGTGAGTAGGAAGGATATATGGGCTAGGCGTTAATTGTGGTTGAGCAGCAGACAATCGATGCTAGCCGCGCACTGACAAGATGATGATAAGCTACATGATTCTACCCGTCAGAGCTTGCTTTCTTTTTAGTGCTTTTAAATCACATTGATTGGCAGCCAGGAAAAGTGTGTGGTTACAGTTATTTTAAGCAGCTCTTAGATTTGAATATGCATGTAAACCTCTGTCAGCATACAAGGAAATCTAATGCCCAGGTCCTTTTGTGTGCGTGCGCGTGCGCGTGTGTCTAAGTGATGCTGGAATAACCAGCTGTGTTTAAATCTAAAGTGTTTGCAAGACTGGGCATGTGTGTGCACAGTCTCTCAAATTACTAATACAATATTCGTAGTGAGTGCAGAGGATTTGTGTGTATACAGTATGTGTGTTTCAGGGGGTCTTATATTACTAATATAATATTGGTAGTAGGCTCAGCAGACGTGCATGTGTGCGAGTATGTGTGCCACAGAAATTGAGAACTCCACCTGAATTTAAATCAACGAGCTCGCAGAGTAACCTTTTGTATATCCAATCTGCATCTTTCCACTGCTCGTTATTAAATTATCCCCTAATTGGTCACGCAACAAAGGCAGCTGATGAAAAAGACAATTTCTTGCTTTTAATTGGGCATTTCACGTGTGCTTCGTGTACACCTGTGTGCGCTTGCCTCAACTCGATGTGTGTGTGTATGTGTGTGTTTTGGGTGTAATGAGAATGGGACATTGGCAAGGGCTTGGCAGACGCCGTCGCAATCAGTTCCACTCCTTCCAGAGCAGAAGGGAGAAGGGCGGGTGGATTAATCCAGACATTAGCAGTCTCAGAAGGAGAAATAGATTGGAGGTAGAATAACAAAGAATAAAATTCCCCCCATTTCCTTACGTGACTTGTGAAGAGCAGAACACATGGCAGACATGGTTTCTGATCCCCTCTAGTACGGGTGCACGCATGTGTCAAGCACGTGTGCCCGTGGTGAGAATCAAACTCGCACCTTTCGACAGAGTTTGCACAATGTTGGATCCTAGCTTAAACTAAACAAAGCTAAATTTTATTCAATCTTATTCTCCTTCCTTGTTTTTGTCTTTTGATGTTTTTTGCCCAACCTTAGGCGTACCACCAGTGGTGTGTCACGCCAAAATAGCCCGGCTATTGTTGCACTGAGCGGAGCTGAATAGTGCAGTTCATTGTGTTGTGATGGGAGGCAGGGGAATGAACAGGCCATAAACACTGGCCCTATAACACCCAGGGGTCGTGCAAAGGTGAAGCCTCACTCCCTCTAATAGTGGAGCTCCACTTCTCTCACTCTTTATCTCTCTGTGTCTTCTCCCTTTCTTATTTCCTCTCTCGCTTCCCCTCCTTTCTCTCCCTCTCTCAGTCCTTTTCTCTGTCAGCTTATTAACGGTCACAGCAAGAGTGTCTGGTTTGCAGACCAGAGCCCCTTGCCTTATTTTCCCACTCTCTCACTCCTCCTTCCCTCCCATTCTCCCACTCTCCATCGCTCTGTTCCCCTGGCTGCTATTATGAGAGGCATTTTATCCTTTGTTCCAGCCCCCATGGTGCATCTGGCCTCAGATATGGGGACGACGGGGACAGGAAACCGGCAAGAGTTTTTGCGAGGAGGAGGGGGTTTGGTGGGTTTGTGGGTTCGTTGCTGGGAGGTGGACTGCCAGTTTCCACCATACAGGGAAGGAATGATAAGGAGGGAGTGAGCAGGAGAAGGAAACAGATACAGAGAGGAACAGGGAGGGAGTTATGATAGGCAGCGTCACTGTAGTTGTACTTTTAGGACTAGTACTTGTAGCAGCCATTGTCGGTCTCCTAAAAGTGTTCAAGAATTAGTACTTAGTTTTGTCCTCAGTGCCATATAGTTGAGGGTCACATAAAGTTTCAAGTCCATTGAGTTCCTCCCTGACCCAGTTGTACCAGAAACAAATGCCGGACTTTCTAAGAATTGCACCTCTATTGCCAAAACAACCTCCTTTGTTGCATCAGTGTTTTTGGTGGGAGGAAGGAGGACCCAGGTTTTGGAGGAGCTAAATAAAAAAGTAAGAGCGAGAGAGGAAGAACAGACATGAGTAGTCCCAAGTAAAGACAAAGGGATGGAGGTGAAGAGAAGGAGAGGTCAACAGTTAGCCAGCGCTGGCCTCAAGCTGACCTCATCCTTCCATAAAGGGTCTGCAGAGGAGAGCCAGGAATGCTCGGGCCTCCTCATCCTTGCCCTCTCTCTCTCTCTCTCTCACACACACACTCCTCCCATATCTCCCCCAGCAAAACAGGGTAGCGAGGGAGGAAAGGAGGGAAGGGGCGTTGGTGATAAAACTCCAGACATTCCCTCATTTGATGGTGCTGTGCCATGTCAGTGAATTCTTGCATTCCTCCCTGATTCTTTTTGTTTCTGTCCCCCCCACAAATTCCATTTAAAATACTTGTATATAATTTATTATATTAATTGTAATATAATAAATAGACAAAATAGCTTTGAGTTCAAAGGCTGACAAGATTCCCATCTTGTTCACTTCCCCCTGTCAACAGCTAATAATTGTTCTAAAGCAGCTTACAAGATATACAGAGCAGTTATATAAATCAATACAGGGAAAACAGCTCGGCTGCTAATCATTCTCACTTTATCTTGCTATCTGTCTCTGCCACTCTGTCTTCATTTCCCTGCAGCTCTGTCTTTTGAAGGTGATACAGGAGAGATAGCAGGCGGAAAAACAGGAGGAGCACCATAAAGCAGTTAGAGGATATATTAAAGATATAGAAAACAAGAGGGTGTTGCTGCACTAAACCTTTATTTCTGATGCTCCTCCTCCTCGTATCTGGACTCAAATGCTTCTTTTCCAACTACAGAAGTGTAGTATGACTATTGTTTCCTTAAAGTTCAGCTAGTGCCCCAAAGTTAGATTAAATAGAAGGGTCCACTGGGGCAACAGCAGGAACACATAAATCAAGTCAGAAGCCCCAAGAGCCCTCTCTCCTTAGGGTCATTACAGGTCAAAGGGTCATTTCGCAAGGGTTAGGCTGAGCAAGGCCAGAGCGCTGCCTGTGTGTGTATGTGTGTGCGTGTGTGTGTGTTCAATAAATCGTCTGACCGTGTGCTTTTATTGGAGGTCACAGGGTGAAAGGGTTGCTCCAAAACTACCGTATATGTCCCAAATCCACACACACACACACACACAAAGCCCCTGCTGCTACAGAGTAACACATGGGCACCTGTCTTAACAGAGTATCACCCAAAACAATGCCTCTCACCAGTGGCGACGTGGCATGTTTCTGTCAGCAACACTTCCCACACTGCCAAGCTCGAAGCCAAGCGTGTTAAACAGTCAGCAATCTCAGCTCGTTGTGAGGTGGAGCGTCTCCAACAAAGCGAGATGGGTCGACGTGTTTCAAACAGGCAGAGAGAAATCACGGTTAAGCCTTGCCCCACAAAGACCCCAGTGTTTAGGCCGATGTGACTGTGTATACGCTCAGCCTGTGCAAGTTTGCACAAGTCCTGGAGTTCTGCGTTTTGAAAGACAGCTGCTTCGGTTGTTAAGATGTGACTTTTGCCTGGGGTCTATTAGAGCTTTACCGGGGCTCAGGCTTGCTTAGGAGAGAATAATTTCTCCATATCACTGTTATGGTTGGCTAAGAGAAAGAGGTTGGTTTGGCAATGTGTTTGTTTTCGTGCTGTGTGCCAAGATTTTCAAGGTCTTAGTCAGCAATTTTTGCCTGATCTTGTTTTGAGAAATACATTAACTGTGTTTCTGTGTCTTTGTCCCTTATCCCTCCTCATCCTCCCTCTCGTCATCCATCCTTTCCCCCATCTCTTCATCTTCTTCAGGTTCATTAACGCGAGGAGGAGAATAGTCCAGCCCATGATCGACCAGTCAAACCGTGCAGGCAAGTCTCCTATAGTTTCTGTATTCAAGTGGTGCAGGCGAAAGCCATCCACACTCCATGCACCCAGAGGCCCCTCCGCTGGTAAATACAGGACTGATCCCCCCCCACCCCAATCCTGGAATGTTCAAAACCTCCAGGGGATTTCCCCTTCACTGTTGTGACTGACCACTAAAATTATAAACCAAAATGCTACAATATTAACAGCAACTATTAGTCAACGTTGATATGCCATTTGGGGTGAGAAACAATTTATTAATGACAAAATAGAATAATTTGGCAGAAAATGCGTTAACGATGAGTGGATTTATTTTTCTTGGCTCATAAACAAAACTAGCTGTGTTCTCTGTAAAGTTTGCTCTTAACCCCTTCCTCCCCCTTTTGCCAACAAGGGGGAAAAAAAAGCACTCAACCCTTCCTCCCTGGCTCAAACCAAAATATAACGAGAACTACACCCATGTCTTTTTTTGGGTGACCGTTGTTTGGCTTTTTGGCTCCAGACCTGTTTTTAACCCATGCCCCCCCCCTCACGCCTTTAAACTCCACACCTCAACCCTATTTGCGGCTGTTTCAGGGAGCGAGGGGAACGAGCAAGCGGTCCCCCTGGTGCATGGCTTGGTTTGGACTGCCATAAACTTTATTACCTGTAATAGGGGTCAGAGGTCAGGGTGGCATTAGGGGCGCAGTAAAGTTCAAAGGCATTCAGTGGGGCCGAGTTCTTGCTCCTGCTTGACCGACCCCCACGCAGCCTAAACTGAGGGGATTTCTATGAGAGTGGGACAATGGGGACAGGCAAAAATAGGAACCCTATCAGGTTTCGCTTATCGTCGCTGCTCAGTTTTAGGCAGAATTTACTGAATAAGGCATTTAGTTAGGAGCAGGCCATTCAGCAAGAATGACTTACTGTGTTAAAAATGCTGTGGTGTAAAGTGTGTGTCTACGTCACAAGCCGCTGCAGGTTATTAAATAAAGGGAAGTTCGTTTACAATAACTCGTCACATAGCAACAGTGTTTATGAATTTCTAGTTTTAACAACCTTAAAATGAGAGAAGCCTATATGTTTGGAGGTAAACTTTGATTGTATCCCCGGAAGAACTCCAGTCAAGCTATTAGACTAGTTTACTATCAGTTATGCTCTAAAAACAGTTGTCACCACGTCCAGATGGTTCAAATCTAATTTTAAAACAAAATACTTTGTGTGTCCTAAGTCTTCTCTCTTGGACTGATCCCTATTAGAGCACTTAGACACATTAAAGTCTACCAGGGGCTTAAAGTAGAGAGGCGGCCTCAGAGACACGGAGCAGAATGGCGCTGAAAGACAACGGCGGCTCCCTGTGCGTGCACGGGCCAACAGATGATCCTGCTTCGGCCACTGAGTCTTAATTAAAAGCACTAATTGACCACTCTATCCCCTCCCTCCAATCCCTCTATCCCTCCCTCCTTCTGTTTTCTCCTCCATCCGCAGTAAGTCAAGGAGCTCCCTACAATCCAGATGGCCAGCCGATGGGGGGCTTCGTCATGGACGGCCAGCAGCACATGGGAATCAGACCACCTGGTAAGGCTGTCTCTGCGTGTCTCTGCCTCTTTCCTCCCTCACCGTTGTTAGCCCTTTTCATGCCTTTGCCATCCTTCTCTCTCCTTCCTTCTACAGTTCTCCTTCACACATTCACTCGCTTCTCCTCTCGTCTTTCGGCTCATTGCTTAATGTGCAGCATTATCTCTAGGTGTCACTGTGTTTCATACAGTGTGTGCCATGTTTAGGATTCATTCTACCAGCGTGCTGTTTGTCTTTTCACATACACGAGCACTCTGTATGGCTGCGTGGTGATTTTCAGTGGAGCCTGTGCACCACTTCAACACAATAACACACACACACACACACACACACACACACACACACACACACTCTTCCCCTCCCTCAACACACAAACCAGAACAGGTGTGGTCAATCACATTACACAACCATCTCCTTCCTCGCGCTGACTCCCTCGCTGTCTGTCCCTCTCTCTCACGCCATCGGGTCTAATCCCAGAGTTTGTCCATAAGCTCCTCTCCTCCTCCTCTATTCCCTGTTTTCTGGGATTCTCTCAAGTCTCTAACCCCATCTCACCCTCCACTCAAAGTCAGCAGGTTTGGATAAACTGCCAGGCTACTTAACCTCCCTTCTCACCCCCTTCACTAGACCTAGTTCTGCCAGTTCGAAGCTAGTGTGCTCCTTTGCTATGTTGTCTGTCCTGACAGTTCCACAGTGAAACCATCTCCACTACCTCAGTGTTTTCTCTTTCACTTTTCTGGTTGCACTTGCAGTAATAAAAGCATTTCTCCTCTTAACTTAAATGTGTACCTATATTAAGATGCATTAACACATTAAACCATATTACCCTGCTACTGCATTTAAATTCACTCGCTGTGTGTTTCTCAGGAACAATGGGTGGAATGGGCATGAACATGGGCATGGAAGGTCAGTGGCACTACATGTAGCCCCGCCCCAGTCAGACCAATCGCAACACAAAGGGGGATGTGAGTATACACCGACGCACGCTGACTTACACTCACAAATGTATTTAAGAGGAAAGTCTATAACATTTTGAATCTCAGGGATTCAGGAGATCTTTCATATGTACATTTGCTGCAGATCAGGAGGTGTGTAACAGCTTTTAGTCTGCAATTTATAGTGCTCATTTAAAAATGGGATCCTTGACATTTTTGTACCAACTTACACACTTCCAAAATATCTATAAAAATATGAAAGTTATGGGGAGTTTTACATGGTGTAACTCCTGGTTTGGCAAATAAGTTTTCTCCAAACAGAAATCTTTTGTACATTTGTACAAATTGAATTTTTTTTTTTAAACAGGCCCTTGTTCTTGGCAGGATAATATTTCTCACTCCCTCAGTCTGGTGATAAGAGCCTTTGATCATAACCTTGTAGTTCCTTCCTCGTACAGTATGTACATTATGGAAAGTAGCTCTCTCTCATACCAGCTACAGGACTAAACATCCTTCATATCAGGGAAGACAGGGGGTCCTAAAAAAAGAGAAAAAAAGCCAGAGAAAGTGTATATATATTCATATACAATTTAAAATATCATTGAAGATTTTTTGTACTGGTTTCAGACAAGTATTTATAGTGTCAAACAGAAAGGAGGTAAAAGAAGACGAATAGGGCAAAGAGGGAGGAGAAGAGTGATGAGAAGGGAAGAAGGCGGGTTTGGTTTGGGACAGGGGTGGAGAGACTGGGGATACGGGGGGGGGCAGGTAGGACGTCGCCATGGCAACAGACTGATTGGCAAAAATGTAAGCAGTCGTTGCTGGTGCAAGGAGAGGGAAAGAGAGAGAAGTGAGCGCCCCTTAAGTGTCATAAATCTGCCGGGTTGCTGTTGATGCATGAGCCACATTAATACACACACTAACCAGCTAAAGGAGCCCCCACACACACACACACCCCCCCCTCCCCACCTCTGTCTAATGCATGCACTGTCTTATTCCCTCTTTGTGGTTTCTCTCACTGTCAATTTTCCTCTTCTATCTCTCTCACACAAACACCTTTCTCTGTTCCTCTTTAATTCTCTCCGTCTCTCTCTCTCTCTCTCTCACCTCCTCTCCCCAGCTCTCCCTCCCTCCCCCTCTCGCCCTAGGGCCAAATAGACTCCCACATAATTCTGGATGTATACAGGCTTGGTGTTGTCACAGTGCACAGTGTGTGTAAAGTGGCTACGGGTCCAATCATTCTGAAACATTATTGCTTCATGTGTGTACCTGTGTGGGTGTGTGTGTAACAATCATATGTGAAATACACACATTGGCTAATGTGTAGGTGAGCACACATACAAAAGTGTGTCTTTATAACTACGTATGTGTGCGTATGCATGTGCATATGTGTGTATGGTAATAGGATTACTCCTGGCACAGGGAGGGGACACAAACTAGTGCAAAATGGAGGAGTTAGCCAGCAGGGTATGGAGCTTAGCTGGGCCTAATTGACTAGATCCAAATTAAATATGCCATCACCAGAGGTGTGACCAATGGATTTGACTTATTCAGTTTACAAAAATAGAGACCATTAACCCTACACAGAACGCGCGTGCATGTGATTGCATGCCATCATGAAAATATGTCGCCCTTGTTTCCGTCACAAATGTCCACGACCAAAACAAAGACAGAAAATCTCACATGGAATGGCATCTCTAAGGTTGCAAATGCAGGGAGACGTGGTAATAGAAAGGCTGTGCTTCAGAACGAGACGTGTCTGTGTGTGCGTCTGTGTTTGTGTGTGCAAGTGTGTAAACATGAGGGGCTGGTTCTCCGTGTCCAAGCAGCCTCTTTCCAGCAGCTGCTAGCCTTCCCAGCAGACCTCGCTTTAAACAGCCTCAATTTGCCTGCTGAATCTCGTAATTGGGCCACCAGAGGAATCCTCTGCGAGACGGGCAAAGCACAGAGAAGACGGGTAGACAGTGGAAGGAAAAAAATAGACAGAAAGAGGGAGGGGCAGATAAAGAGATGGCGAGCGAGAGGAGAGTAAACGACAAGAGGGCTGGATAAAGGGAACAAAAAGAGGAAGGAAGAAGTAGGAGGGAGAGATGAGAAGAGAAACACGTCTACTCCGTCTTACGAGTTGCTTTAGAGCAGCATCCGGTAGCCATTGCTAGCTGTTAGCTTGTTTCCGTCAACCCCTGCTACTTTCATTTCTAGGTCAATTAAATGTAAGTGATGTGTTATATTCTTTCATGACCAATTAAATTAATAGGTTATTATAGGAGGGAGGTGGTGGGGGGGGGGTTATCTTATTTGATTAAGAGAGCACAGGTTCATTATATTTTATAAGCAATTTTCATTAGCAGAGTTGAGGTTTTGTTACCGCAGGGCTAAATTGAGCGGTTATTGTGCTGGGGAGTGCTGAGCCCTGATACAGAAGGTGTGCCTAGCAGTCACATTGCAACATTAGTTAAAACTAAAGCCAATTAGTCCTGCTTAGTGAGGAGCGTTATGCTTTCCACCCAATGATGATTGCAGAGCCTATATCCCCTTGCGAAACAATACACCTGTCAGCAGAGATGAAGCCCAGCAAGTGAAGCAGAAGTTGAGCTGAGCCTTTGATGGGGACGAGAATGACTCTTGGATGACCCTTACCCCCTTTCCCTATTTCCTCTTCCCTGCTTTCCCTCTTCCACGAAATTAGCCAGGGGTGGGCCCTGAAAAATGTAATTTTCAGTTTCGGGACAATAGTTATCACACTGTGGACGAATTAATTACGGTGCATAGTGTATAGAATCTCTTTTCTGCTCCAACCCGCCCCCCATCAGCTTTTCCCAAAAATGTCCTCCAGAACGCTTGAGCGAACGCCGCCTGTAACCCCTTTTCTGCCGGTCTCGGCTGGAGACCTTTTGTCCCAGGATTCATAGCTGCAATCATTAAGCACAAATTTGTTAACCTTCTGCTGAGGCCATGTGCCCTCCCACCATTAACCCCCGCTCTCAACTGTTCTTTCTGGTGGGTGAACTTTTGCTATTAACGAACATCAGAAAAAATCTGTTCCCGATGGGGATTTCGTGCCCCCTAGTATTGTCCATGTGAATGTGTGTCCCTGTCGGTTTGGCCCCTTTGGAAATCCCCTTTGGAACATGGCCTATAGCTCAATGTATTGGACGGCTGATTAAGTGAAAAACCTTATTAGCAATTTGTGCTAACGCATTGTTTTTATTATAACCTTGCTCCAGTTGTTAGGAGGGTCCCATTAATTAGAGGAGCGACGCAACAGATTCTTGGCTGCTGTGTTTGTATTGGGGCCGATCAATGTTGTGTTAAAAGTAACTTTGCCTCTTGGCGCTTGGCTGAAGTTGCCCACAGATATCATAGCTAATGGCTCAGATTAGATGAAATCTGACTAAGGAAGCCATCACAGCTCATAATAGCTCACTTTTCTCTCGTACAAGTCACACCTATTCCCTTCACAGCCCAGGTGAAAACCTACGTAGGAGGGAAAGAACAAATGAGGGCCCTTGTGTGCACTCCTCTATTGTCCCCCTCCTGCAGCACCTACTTGTCCTTTTCCCTGCCTGCCTTTGTGTCCTCCGTTGTGGCCCTCTTGTGTGCGGCGAACACGTGGACGGGGCCTGGGCGCTCTCAGGTGACGTGCGGCCATGAGCCTCACCTCTCTTCTTTGGTTGTGACAACAATGGCCCTGTTTTCTCAGCAGTGACAGTGCAGAGATGGATGGCCACGTTTGTTGGCTCTAAGGGGGGGAACATAGGGAGAGAAGAGGGTGAAGATGTAGTTCTATACTTCATTTTTTGTTGTATAATGAGGGTTGATGGAAAGCACAAGCATAGTTTAAAGGGTTTTGGTGATGTGTCACAGACAAGTTATTGCAAAACAGAACTTTTAGATTTTGCGATTCACCTTTTTTTTTATGAATAATATCCATTCTTTACGTTATGTTCTATTCAAACACTGACTAACTGATCAAAGGCAGAGTGAGAAGCTAATTTTTAGTTTCCTTGTAGTTCACTTAAACAGATTATCCAGGAAATGTTAAGTACCGGACCTGGGTATCACATGAAGTTGATCATGTGTGTTTAGTCTCCAAGTCCTCTTCTACTGTTAAAGTAGCATTACTGTGGGTGTCGGATTAACTCACTAAATCCTCCAATGCTCCCTCTCTCTCATACAGTCACATACGAAATTGTACCAAATTACTCGTAAGTCGCTTTGGATATAAGCGTGTGCCAAATGACGATGACTATAAATGTAAACCCACATGTAAATGCACATAGTCTTGGTAAACGGCCAGCTTAGGCCTGTGTTCTGACTCAGACCAACACTAAGTTTTGTTCTCTGCAGTTGCCACACGCTATAGTGCACTTCCAGAGTCACCATCAGGTTCCGTCATGTTCATGAGCTACCGACCTGATATTGTAACACGAGAGTCTGCTTTCTGAGGTCTAGTGTGATCTATTGTCATGTTTGATGAATGATTAATGACATCTAACTCATTCACTAGTCGTCTTTGACTGTTAAATCCTTTCTCTCTCAGTGGTGGAGACAAAATGCCAGCTTCCTCGCAGCTTGATAATATTTGCATGCGTTTGTGCAGAGGTGAAACTGGCTCAAACACTGGAGTTTGAAGTTTTGAGTTCACAACCCAAACCCAGTCTGAATGGATTTTAATCCATAGACAAGAGTTTCTAGTCAGACGGCGTCTCTGTAATAATGCGAAAGCCTTTAAATAATTGCAAACATTAACACAGTCTCTGCTTAGCCATTCACAACAAATGTCATATGCAAACTTTAATTTACATTCGCAAAACCAATAACGTATGAATCATTTTTACTCCTTTCCTCAGAACTGCAGGGCAAGCCAGGGGATCAACTGTCTCACAGAGGCCTACGGAGTACGGGAACGGGACTCCCTGACCTCCTGACAACCAACAGAAACCCCTCTGTCCACCTCCAGGACCCAACGACAATTTATTCAACTATATCTGCAACATGGGACACAACAGTGATGCACAGCAGATCAAACCTCACCCATCTCCGGTGACCCACCTGCCCCAACAGACCCCTGCTTCTACTCTGGTGGGCACTACACTTCACCCCCTTGCCGCTGCCCACTAGGCTCACATGGGTTCCTCCATTGAAAGTGTTTGCGATTGCAAGCATAGATGAAACACGAGAGACACACTGGGTCCTTTGCCTGTACCTTCAGCGAATGTGGCACCTGGTGATATATTCTAGACTCTTTGGCTAACAAAAGAGACTTCCTGTGAAGAGCACTCCAATCTTTGGGACAATGGAATTGGACCAAGGAGAAGCCAATGTCTGTATCTGACAAGACACTAACAAAGCAAAAGAGGTGCCCTTTAAAAATATAGTGGATTGAAACACAGAAGGAGGGAAAGCAAGAGAAAAATTAAAAGTATAACTATATCAGCCCCTTGTTTGGGAAGTGAGTGGAAAAAGAAAATATACTGTATACAGTTGTAAAATTACGCTGGACTCTCACAAGAACTGGGAATTTAAGTATTGTAAATGCTATTGTATTGTTCTGCATATTATGTTGTTTCTAATAGATTTTTTTAAAAAAAGGATGTGAACTTTTTTCTGTTTTTTCTTTCCACACTATGTGTGTGCCGTCTCTCCTTCAAATTTGACCTCCCGTCCCCTCCCTCCCGCCATTAAATCACGGTGCATTTTTAAAAGGAAAAAAAAACGTGAATAAACAATATGATCAGTTTGTCATTTCTCGCAGACCTTTATTTTTAAGGGCAAGAGAGAGAGAGAGTGTGATGGCAATTGAGATGTCTTTTTTTTTTTTTAACTAAACATGCACATACACACAGCCCATCCACACACATGTATGGTGCAGTTAACTTTGTTATTGTGCCTGCATCCTGTGATTTTGGTGATTTATTTTAAATGTTTTTTTAATATGTGAATATTCCTCTACTGCTGGAATATTGTTTTAGAAACTTATTGGGGGTCATTAAACTCCTTTATAACTCATTGGATTAACTCCAAACACAGTGTCATCGAGCTAAACGGTTTCTGACAAGCTAACATTTTGGATGTACAAGTTTTTCCATTGTCATTCTCCTGTTTTTTCCATCTTATCTTCTGTGTTTACTTGAGGGCAGGCACAATGTATTTACCAACATCATGACAGGCTACAGAGCTTCAGTTAATGCTCACAAACCTTTTTTTTTTTTTTTTAAAATCACTGTGGATGGGAAACTACAAGTGTGTTTGACCCACAAACATGTTGTTTCCTCTTTTTCTCTGTTTGTCTATAATTGAGGGCCTCTCAGTCTATTCCAGTGTTCTATTGATGTGCTTCATGTCACAAGGCCGGGCACTTGCATGTTGAATGGCTTCTCTTGCCCTCAGTTTTTGGTTTGGCCCGAAAAACGGGGAAGGGCAGAGGCTACGACAGAACATCATTCGTTTAGATTTAACCAGGTGATTTAATGCTGATCAACAGACAGGAGAGAATGTAACCGTCACACAGTGTGTATGTGGCAGTACCTATGCCTGTATGAGTGTGTATGTTTATACATGCTTGTGTGGGTTATCAATGCATCAATTATCCATTGCTTCAAACATGTATAACGCACATCTTTAAGATTCCTTTGAAGACAAGTCATGATTCTTATGCTTTTACTTTGAAGGGTATATATGTACATCTGTGTTGTAAATAAATACTTTTTGTTCAAGTAACGAACTCAGGACTACTCTTACATTATGCTCCTACATGTAGATACAACTTGTAAAACACACACACAATAATTTTAGCAAAAAGCCAATTACCACACGTGTTGTAGTGAAGCCAAATTAGGCACGAACATGTTTACAGGTCAACAAATGGCCACTGAAGGAAGCGGAGCTGCATTTATACTTAAAGGAACAGGCACTTACATCCCCCCTCCCCACCCTCCCCGCCCCCCCGCTGTGGATAATGTGCAGCAAATGCATGCGCTATGCTGTAATTTTTCCCTCACACACGGAGCGGGGAGGCGAGCAAAGAGGGGCTCGGCAAGAAAGCGAATTATCCTTCATTTAGCATTAAAATTCATTTAAGTAAAATTGCTACAAACATGTAAATGGGAAGATTAGTTCTCCCTCACGCCTTGTTGCCCGCAGTCAAAGGGCTGCGCTGAAAGATCAGCGCCCCGCCGCCGACGTTGTCTCCGGGATCCACTGCGCCTCCGGGGGGGGGGGGGGGCTGAGCAGAGAAGGGCCGAGCGAGTTTAGTCTAATTGATCCATTTCGAGGAGCCCTGAATCCCAAAGTCAGAGTCTAGTGTTTGGGAAAACAAGCAGCGAACAAGAGAGAGTCTGTTTTATCCAATACAATATGCATGTATAAATCAATACTCTCTCCTCCGCGCAACTATTGTGTTTTTGTTGCCTTTGCCGGAGTGAACGCTATTTACACTGAAGAAGAAGACGAAGACCGGGGGCTGAGAAAAGACACACTCTTAAAAAACCCAGGCGACGTTTTAATTGCTTCGCCTCTCCACCATGGCTGGAAAATCCGGGGCTGTGAAATGTGAATTCCTGAGCCTGTGGCCGCTGGGAGCTGTGGAGACGAGAGGAGAAAGCCCATGCTTGACTGCCCTCTTTAGGGAGGCCTGGTAACTGTCAGGGGCAGGGATGTTCGGAGATGGCAAACGGCAAACGGCACCCAGCGACCCGCCCGCCGGCCCGCGCGCCCGCGCAAGAGCAGACGGAACGACGCGGAACACGCGTTTGGAAGTTCGGTAAACGGGGAGCAGCGACCAAAGAGGACTCTGCAAAAATGACTTCTCCACTCATTTTGTCTGTATCTTTAGGTCTTAAATTAAATGGGGGAAAAAAATCTAATTTTGTTTTCACCACTTTTCAAAAATTTGTCAGTCATGTAAGATAATTATTGTTTTTACAGTTTTTCATTTCAGAAATGTATTTAACCGAGTGTCTGTGTGTTTAAAACTAAATACAGGTCACTTGATTCACTGACTTTTTTGAATTATTTTTTGTTTCTTCTAAATCCAGTGACAGGTTTTAAAAAGCTCCTCAAACATAAAATACGTGGTTAAATAATAACAGCTGATTATGTCTAATTATCAATAGGCAAAGACAGTTTTGTTAAGACCACTAGTGCAACTTGTCTCCTGTTTTATCACATGTAAAAACTTTTACATGACTGATTTTGCCACAGCTGACCTACATTTCAAACCGCAGAGATGTGATTATGAGTTGCCTTTTGACAGTTTCCGGGTTTAGTGTAGTTTAAAAAACAATGTTTTGCACCAAACTATATGAAGTTTGACTTGTGGTCGTTTCAAAAACTGAATGTCAAAACGTAATTTGAGGTCGGTGATGATGGTGGGCCTGCGCACCCCTCTCTGCCACACACACACACACACACACACACGGACACACACACACACACACACGGACACACACACACACACGCGCGCGCGCAGAGTGAACCGTCAGAGTAATGAATGGAGCAGAAATGTGTTCCAGAGCAATGGAGGTGCCCGGACAGGCCTGTCTTCCTCCCATAACAACGCAGATATTTATACGTCTGAAACGGGGAACACGTTAGATATTAAGGCTGTAACAGATTTTAACTTTATTTCATGGTAATTCTTTTCCAGCTACGCACAGATTTTGAGTGGAATGTTATACATAGATAGATATAGATATGTTTGTAATTACAGCCTGTCGTTTAAGCTGACATTTACTTAAAAAAACGCGGAAACCACTGGATGATTTCATTCAGAGTTAATAAGCTTTTTAAAAAGTCAAATCTAATCAGATCCGTAGGTTCCATCACAACGACTGAACACAAATCGAATAGCTGTGAATTATTATTATTTTTGTCTTGAACCTCCTCCGGGGTGCCAGCAGTGTAATGCTGCATGAACTGCCCTGAAGATTTGGCGTGAGCTCGGGCAACAAAACAATATTCTACCAATCAAATTTCCACACGTCCCAACGATCATTACACAGGAAATGCACATATGGCCGAGATGATGCGTCAATATCTGAGCTACTTTATAAAATCAATAGTCACAAACACAAATGAAAGTGCAGCGCCCAGGAGCTTGGCACGACAAACTTTCCAAACCCCCAAAACTCCACCTTCAAAAGGTCGCGCGGCAGCTGCTTTAGAAACAAAGGAAGGAGGAAAAAAGGAGGGAGAGAAAAGCAGAAATCTGTTGGTGAGGAGGAGAGAGACAGAGAGAAACAGAAGAGAAGAGGACTGTTGAAGAGCGGGGGCCATTTTGGATGTCATCTGTCTCCTTGGCGACGGGGCCCCGGCCCTCAATAGCCCCTTGGGCGCACGGATTGTTTGAGAGGAGCCCGCTATTTTCTGCAGCATCATTTATCACTGTCACCACATAATGATTCCCCTCGCAGCTCCTTATTGATGTTTGTAATTGCATTATCTCATAAGGGGGGATGATCAATGGAAGCGAGAGGAGCATCGAGGGGTCAGGAGATGCCGGATTGCTGTTTGTCCATTTAATGCAACCAGGCTCTCATTATCTACAGCCTCTCTGCGCTCGGGCTAAGTAACGTTTGGTCTGTTCTCCTCTGAGGGTTCATGGACGGGAGGAGGAGGGGAGCAGTTTGTTTCATTTGTTTAACCCCAAGCCAGTGCAGATAAAAAAAAGAAAAGAAAACTGAAATGCAAAGGAGACAGAGGGGCAGTGGAAGGAACGTGATTAAGTGTTTTGTTATTAGTTCCATTAAGTTTGAAAAAGGAGATTGTGTCCGTCCGGTACTGATCCTAGAACTTCTGACCAGAACAACGAGCCTCCTGCTTAAAGCTTTCAAACATTTAAAGAGAAAAGAGAGAAAGAATCTGCCGAGAAAATATTTCTAACATTCTGATAATTTTTTTTCTCTCTCCTTGGAAAGAAATGGGGAACTCAGGCTGCCAGCGACCATAAGGGAAACTGACGTCATTTCTGTGATACGCGAACCAAAACTATCAGTCTTCCTCGGTTCGGTACAAAAACAGACTATGACAGACGGAGCAAAGAAATATTACAATTAATCCGGAACATACTGGGCAAAGGAAAGAAGCACAAACGTGACTCGTGGGTATTTTAATTTGTCCATATCGTTAAAAAATGTAGTATTGGTGGAAAGCACTGGTTTTAAAAGTCATTTTAATATATTTCACAAACTTCCTTGCAATATTAAACACGCTCTTATAAAAAAAATCCGCCTTTATGAAAACTCTGCCAACTGAGTTTCTGTGGTGGGCTGAGGCAAACTTGGAGTGGACGCCGCGCGTCACGGTGCACAAGGGCAGCCTGTCAGCAGGTACGAGTGCGGAGACGTGCATCAGAGACTGAAGACATGCGCACTAGTGTGTGCCAGACACGGCCAGTGACAGACAGCCCGGCCCGGACTGATACCAGCGGGTAAACACCGCTGTGTGGCTGCTCTGTGGAGAAATTACGCACAGCTCCCCCAGAGCATGACGCTTGGGTTTTGGACGCTGTGTGGGCACGGGTGTGTTTCTCCGCTCTCCAGCTTGTGACCAGAGACATCCGGTGTTTGGGGGAACAGGGTTTGGCCTGGGTGTTTTCCCTGCTCGCTGCTCCTGCTGTGGGGAGGGAGACGCTGCTGGCAGCGCACCTTTCCAGCGGGGAGAAACAAACCGCGGCTCGTTCATAAGCAGAGATGTTTCTGTCAGCACCTCCGTGAATATCCACCTCCCCCCTCTCCCCCTCTCCCCCCTCTCCCCCTCTACCTCTATGGAAGGTCACCTTGGCAGCGCCAGGCAGAGCAGCAGAGCCGCAGGAGCAGAGGGATGTCGGCTCCTGAGCTCACCTGGTGATATCCAATAATAGAGCCCACCCCCTCCTAAACACACACACACACACACACACACACACACACAGACCACAGCCTGTCCCCTTCTCCGCCCCCCACCTGCCAGTGGATATTAAAATGAGTGTGTTCCGTTTAAAGTAAACGCCCATTCACAGTCAGGCTTCCACTCTGGCCGCGTCCCACTTTCTTTTCCAACAATTGAACTGATTCGTTCACAACTGCAGCGTTCGATCTGCGTTGAAACTTGAAACGGTGGACAAAGTTCAGAAGAAGAGCTTCAAAAAATACACAACTTCGGGGGGGCGGGGTTTACAGTATAATGGTGCTGCACGTACTTTCACTTAAAGTATTAACGTTATTATCCAAATGAAGAATTATACTGGAGGACATCAGGCTGTGCGCCTCAGTCCTTGGCGTCCTGCTTTGTCTGCGCAGCGTCTCCAACGAGCGGCTGCGGCCTCCGAACGTAAACAGAACGACAGCAAGTCGGGACAGGACAGAGGGGCCGAGTCCTGATGGAGCTCTGGCCCCGAGCCACGTCTTTCATTCCTTTATTTATATGTTGAGGCTGCTTCGCCATTCATCTTATAGTCCGATCTTTGCCCTCATCTTAAAACGCGTTCGGGGTGTTGGCGACGCCTGGGATGGTTTTTAGGGACTCAGCGAGCTGTAAAAAAGTGAGTAAATGAGCTCGAAATGGCTCCGCATATGGTTGGAGTTATGGCTGCAGCTGCATGGACGCTGCATGTTGCGTCCGTGTGATGGAGAGTTTCCACAACACACATTTGTCCCAATTCCAGCGGATTATTTTGAACCTGTTATGCTCTTAGTAAAGTCACATCTTCATAGACAGAACTATGTTTGATAAACGAACGACAGACAGTGGAGCAGTTTGTGAAAAATATCCCTCCACCACAGAGACTGTAAATGTGTCTCGTGTGTGTGTGTGTGTGTGTGTGTGTGTAGGGGCATCTGTGACAATGGAAGGAGCCTTGACCCTGTTGTTTAGCTGGAACCTACTTCAGAGGTTTGGAGGTGGACACAGTTGTGATGTAATTGTGCATTTAGTTGGGATGAATCTGTGTCATTTCTTGCCAGTTCAGTCTCTGTATTGATGTTTGTGAATGAATGAGCGTTGAACTCAAGATCTTTAGCATAACACAGGTTTTATGTTTGGGATCAGATTAGTTAATCCTGTGTTTAGATTTGTCTTTCACTTTTAAGCCACTTTTGGCCAAATCGTCTTGTTGGTCATTTCAGTATTAAAACACTAATAATCCTTTAGAGATTTTCTGCACCTAAATACTAAAATGCACAATGCATGTCATGGCAACTATATATATAACTTTAATATATATAATAATATATATTTTCTCATCTTATATGTTTTTTGAAAATATTTAAAGAAAAATAGCAAATAAAAAATGTGCATAACCCTGGTGATGATTGGTGCATAATGTCCCTTCCTGTTTACATTTCATCCTCCGTGTCAAAGGGATGAATCATGGAGAGAAGCTCCTTAAGTTCTTTCATGTAAAGTAATGAGTAAGGATTTGAAATATCTCACTATAAATACTGCACACTAGTAGCATAAATTGTCTTTGTCTGCACGGTCTGAGCTTTTTCTGTCTTAAGCAAAACCATAAATTAAAATTGTCTCATTAAAAAGCGTTTGTCACATCTGCAGTGTCTGCAGTACAATAAGCACTACACTCACTGAGTCACAGAAATGGCACGATCCAAACTTTCCACACCAATTTTTCCCTGTCTTGTCTCTAAACCCCAGGATCTCATCGCACAATTTACTAAGCAAATCTCAGTGAGGGGAGAGAGAAGAGGTGGGGGCCCTGAATGTGCGTGTCCCTGCAGGCCGACACTGTGCAGTGTTATGCTCGGCGCTGCACAATTTATGGACCATGGACAGTTTATAAGAAGCAATGTAGTCTATCAGAGAGGCAGGCGAATTGAGGACAGGGGGGATGTTTCCAAGCAGGAAGCTGTGTTTTGGAATAACATACAACGTGATAAAGATGTTTCCCCTGTGACGTAAAACAGCAGGGAGCACCAACGGCCACTTACTACTATTCCAACCAAATATGAAGCAGAGTCTTTGAGCTGCCATGTTTTCTTTTTTCTCTCATGTGCCTCGTGTGAAATGCTGAAACTGTGGTGCGTGTGGCTGATTCAATCCTCAGTTCAGTTTCCAGAAGTGATTTTTAGTGGTTTTTGAGTCAGGATGTAACAGATAATTTCTGAAAAGAGCATGACGTCTAAAGTTTATTCACCACACAGAACGTGTTGTCCGTGGACGTGGCTCTAATGCAAATGTAGTCATCACATACTGCCACAAGTATTTCCTGCCACCATTAAGCACCATGGCTACTCCAGGTTTTACTTTATTTTAATGATATTTAGTTTAATACAAGTGCACAAACTCACTGCTCAAGTAAACACGCAAGTACTTCACTGAAAATCAATTGAATCAGTTGAAGTGTAACTATGGAAAACTATGTATTTTAATTTGTAGTAAATGTGATGCTGTTAACAATAAATGTCTGAAGTCTCATTCAGATTTAATCACTCAGCTCTGAAAGGCAAAGCTTATGGCAAAGAAAATGTTTAGTACTAATTTAAAATTAGGGACAAATTTACCTAGTTACTTAGTGTAGAATGAAAATGGCAGAGATGTTTAAGCTGAGCTAATTTTTATAAATTTTTACACTACCAGGCTGTTAAAATATGATAAATCATAATCATTTATTAAACAATTAATTGAACAATTCAATTAAGAATCAGCGTTTTTTACGGAGTAGATAGTAACTAAAGCTGTAAAAAAAATGTAGCGGAGTAAATTTTATGTTTCTCTTATTGTAACAAGTAATTGAAGTAACAGTAAAAGCGGCAAAACTGTATTGAATACAGAACTCAAGTAAATGTAATGTAGTGTGTTTAGCGCTACACCAGTGCAAGAGAACCGCCTGCTCAACAAGTCTGTAAAAGTGACAAAGTCGGCAGTAATGTATGATTCCCCTTTCATTTACAGCAATCCGTCAATTACAATTTCTTGTTTTGACATAAACACTTAAAGTTCATTTCTACTGGAATAAAGTTGGATACTTCCACTGCACCAGCAGACTTTTGTCAGAAACCACTTGCAAAGACGCACCAATAAAACGAGTCTAAGCTTGTTTCCCTGTGATAAAAACTTTATTTGTTCCCTCTGAAAAATTACCCACTTTGTCCTCTGGCATGATGTTTTACGACTGCAGAGCGACTCCTCAAAGCCCTGATGAGACATGAGTCCCCTCCAAAAAGACTGATAGTGGCAAAAGCGGAGAAGGAAGCAGCAAACAGTGACAGAAGCGTAGAGGAGATGGGAAGACGTGGACAACTTCCCTCACAAGCCTGACATCTGTCGAGGCGTTGCGGTCATGCGGACGACTTGTTATGCAAATGGGCGATTCAGCCCCGTGAGACCCCGAACGGCCAAACTGCTGGCCATCTTGACATCAATGAAGACGTCACTTGTCTAGTTGGGTGGAGCGCTGCTGTTCACCAACTCCTCCATTCAACCATCACGTGGCAATTAACCAGCACTGGTGTCAACAAGAGAAAAATTGCACACGAAGCCGCTTTTCATCAACCATGTGGACGTTGTTTAATGTAGCTTAGGAGAAAGATTGAAGTCCAAAGTGACTGCTACAAGAGCACTGAAACACAACTCCTAAACATGTGAGAGATTCAACCACGTGCTCCATCAGTGCAACCTGCCAGTGGCTCATGGATTGTTTGTGTATATGTGGGAAATCCTTGGCAGCACAGTTATCAAACACATCCATCTGATAAGGGGTTTTAAAAAAAGAGCTGCAGGCTTTAGTGCACACACACAGTACACATACCCTCAAGCTTCCACACACACACGAACGTTTGCAAGCACACCCCCGTCATCATCACACACTCGGCAGATCGGCAGGTTTCGCATGAAAAGCTTTTAGCAGTGCAGAAGAGGCTGAAGACATGGCTATTGTTAAAGCTGCATGATGGATGGAGCAGAGGTTTGTTAGTGTTAGTAGACTAGGACGCGGCTGAATTCATTAGGCTCTGGATAAGCAGGGTCGCCACCTCTAAATGGAATACCAGGGAGGCCAATAAGATCTGAAGGTAAATAAGAAGCCCTGTGTGAGAACTGTAGGTAGCCTGAATATCATCCGTGCGTATTTACATGTGGTGGGATGTGAGAAAACACGTAACGTTCTGAAGTCAAGCTGATGTTTAAGTTTTAAATATGAACATATAAATGTGAATGCTTTTGCCTAACAGTACTGCCAGGGCTCGTCATATTATGCAATAAAATAAACTAAAGGCAGAAACATGACATTAAGTTCAAAAAGTCCAAAAACGTGACCACAAAAGTGTAATAATAATAAAGAAATATAACATCGAAACATGGAATATGAAACCAATAATTAAACAGAGGATCAGCATCTATTATTATTATTATTATTATTTTTATTGCGACTGTCACTCGCAAGAATACAAAACTGAATTTTTGCAGATAAAACACAAATCAAGGTCTACTATAAAAGGCATCTCTCCTCTCAGCATGACAACTAAACTGCAAACACAAGTAGGTTTTCAGTGAGGAAGGAAGGAGGGTGGGCAGGTTTAGGCAACAGGAGCATTTGGATTAAGAAAAGAGAAATGTGGTTTTGTTTAACAGCAAATAAAGGTGTGTGACATGATACATCTCCACCATTAACCAGCTGCTGTGAGAGTCTAAGCACAACTTTAAGAAAAAAAACTTTGTAGGCAGACAAATTGGAGGCTGTTCTGACTGATTTCTGCAGATCAAAAACTTATTGAAATGTTCAGTATTTTTTCCACTTGCCATTTATGGGAAATGTCACCATATCATCATTATGTTATTTGGAAATGTTCCCCCTAAATCATATTTAGTCTAGTCCAAAGACAGGCCAACACAGAGAGACAACCATTCACACTTAGAGTTATCAATTAACCTAACATGCTTGTCTTTGGACCGATGGAGAGAACATGCAACTCCACACCTGGACCTTTTTGAACCTGGACCTTCTAACTGTGAGGCAGCAGCACTAACCACTTCACTACAAGCTTGTGTTGGTATTTACAAGACATCAGGAGCTCACTGAAACTATTAATCCCAACATTGTTTGTTCATATTTCTATGTTCATTAGCTCATTTGATTCTGAGCACATGGCTCCTGGAGTCCCTGCTCTTGACTCATGTTGATAATGAACTGCTTCACATATCCTGAGTAGCACCAGCACTACAGTATGATGTGCCATGATCTGTGATACAGTAACCATGAGTTCCAATGTGGGAAGCCTCTCTTATGTAGCACATAATCATGAGTTCTCAACGGATGCATTAGGAATGGGAACATGCCCTGATGTTCCTCTTAGTGTCTGGCAATACACACTGGAAGGAATCAGGTATTTTAGGAACTGTTACCTGAAAGTCCTCTATGCTGTTTTTCTCCCCCTCACCCACCCCACTATTTCACTCCATCCATCCATCTATAAAAAGCAGGTGTGTTTTATTCGTCTCCCATCTTCCTCCATGGCCCTGAGTGAGCGGGGATCGACCTTGGCTTCGGTCCGTTGTGCCAGCGAGCCTGTTAACAGCGAACGTGAGTTGTGGCCTGGTGTTAAACTGTGCTCCAGCCACAGTCAATGTTTATGTCTACCAATCAAATGCAATGTGTTTATGTTATATGGCATTATGGACAAGGAGACTCCCTAAAACACACAGGCTGGAGGAGCGTGCTCCACAGACTAGACTTTTATTGTCCGTTAAGCATCGGAGAAAAACCAAGGGCCAGCTGAAGTCAGAGGGTTGAACAGCATGAAAATGAGACTTTTGTGCGATATTTGCAAGTCAATTCTGCAGGAAAATGGTCAGAATAACAATTGGAGACTAGTCTCTTCCTAATGATTGTTTATCAGGCGCCTCTTGATCTGATAAACTCAGCTTGTAGATTGTATTATTATTTAATCTGTCAGGGAAAAAATCTAAAATAGAATCCATGAAAATAACTCCACTCCAGATACAATGAATGTGCAGGTGAGTCTGGTCGTGGCTTCTTACGCCTTTGTTTAGCTTACTGGTAATTAATGGCATATCAATTGGCAGAAGCCAAATTAAATGACCAGTAAATATTATTATGCTGCAGTATAAGCGGGGCTAATTGTATTTAACAGCAGTTTGAAGACAGGAGGTCTGGGTTGAGTTCATTTAAAAACCCAAGAACACTGTGTCCATTTGTGTGTATAGCCAGATTAGACCAGCTTAGCCATCTCCTCCCTGTTTGGGCTTAAACACGAGTGTCTTTGTGAGGACGCGTGGACTCAAGCTGTTGAGTCCTCAGCACCATGTGTGAAGGCAAAGCAAACACACACTTAATCCTCCTGGATACAGAGACTTGACATCAATTTGTCCCTGTAGGGGAGAGGCCACCGGCCAAGTTTCCTAAACCCACTCTCTCTCTGTCTCTCTCTGTCTCGCTTTCCTCACTTAAACTTTGCATTTTTTTCATCTCAAAACATCTGGACCTGACAACATCTCTATTCTTACGTCAGAGCTACTTTTGAGGAGTCTTTGAGCAAGGCACTTGATGCTCCGAACCGCTCCTGAGCAGTAAATAAAAGCCTGTGGCAGTAAAAAGCAGCATCATCCTGACCTGGAAACATCTTAGTCACACCACTGCTGCACATGAGGCGACATTAGGTTTCCCTTTTAAATGCCTGATGAACTGCTTTGTGACAAAACGAAAAAATGCATTTATTGTGATGATAGGTCATGCCCTTTTTCTACCTGTTATATGGGAGTTTGTATAATAAAACACGATTGAGAGTAGAACAAACTTAACTATGCACTGTTTGCATGTCAGAATGACTTTGTTTTTGGTTTAAGCAAAAGAAACGTGTTTTGCCGAAACGCAGCTCTCATCCTTTCCTCCAGCTGTTCTGTCAGAGCCTCACCACTTGAGATAATGATAGGGCACTTCCCAACACGTTTTGGAAAACATCTGGAAGCTAGGTTCATATCTTTCTTCACAGTTAAAGTCTGTGAAGAAATGAAAAAAGGTCTCACAAAATAGTCTGACATGACTTTGAGGCATATCTAACGTCATTACACTTTGCATTAAATACAGTGGATTGGGTTCCGCCCCCAGAGTTTAAATACAGGGGGACACAAGCTGCTAAAACCAACTTCATAACTGTGAAAATCATTGCTCTGCACTGACTATTCTACCAAATCGTCGTCAGGACTCAGAAGCTTGTAAGAACAAAACAAATGGTTTAATCTGCTTTTAGATTCCTACTTGCTCTGGGTTTCTAAAGACATTAAGCTTGGATAAAAAACACTGACTGAAGAAAACAAGCTTTTTAAGTACAAGTACAAAACAGAAACCCTTAGCATGAAAATCTTAGAGCTCTTGGGAAACAGCAAGTGTCACATGTGAAGCAAGAACTACACACCAAGAACCAAAATAATCGCACTTGTGAATGCAGTAAAACTTCCTGTGTCACTAAAAAGGTTCTAGGATTCCTGGAAACTTCGTGTGTATTGTGGGCACTGTTCGTTGCTTTCTATCTCACTATCACAAAAAACTAAATACACAGCGTTTGTCTTGTTTACCCCAGACGACTTGTTTTTGCAGAAGCGTTTTTCCCAGAGTGAAACTCACCAAGTATCTGTGGTAGCTTAAAGAGCAGATGCAAAAACGTGCATGAACCATTTTAGCTTAATCACTGTTGTTTTGGATCAGATGGTCACAGAAAGGGACACATCATGTTAAAAGATGAGGGGACTTTTCTGCCTGACTCTTTTATCACTTCCACTTTACAGATGGTGAACGATGAGCAAAGCCAATGACTTTTCCAGTGCTCCCTCCTAAAACTCCCTGTTTACCAAAAAACATTTGAAAACATCTGTTTTGGAGACAAATTCCCAAATTTATCAGTCAGTGTCTGAAGGGCAGAGGATTGGTGCCAATAAAGTTTTATCATTTTGTCAATGCCACACACCCAGTTATTTATTATCATTTTGTTAGCCATCCCTTTGTGGTATGTGTCCCCTTTATCAAATTGTGAATATCTCATTTTGGAAAAAGACTGTACTCGCTCAATTTCTTTTCTTTGCCACAATCTTGCCTCTGTCCTTCATCCAAATGTAGACTGATCCATTTTGCTTTGGGTTCAGACAATTTTTCTGCTACCCCCCATTTCTCCTCTAGTCTACCCCCCCCCTCCAAATATTCCTTCGTTCAGAGTTGTATGCCATAGTCATAAATCCTCACAAGGTGATTTCAGACAGAGTGCCGTAACTCATGTCACCACTGGAGCTAAATCTGAGCACAGCAGACAGCGTGATGCAAGCAGGCTGGAGATATACGCAGGGGGATTTATTGTGGTGTATTTCATCTGAGGCAATGCTGGGCCTGTTCTGATGTCTGTTTTGCACTTGTGAACCAGGATGTCTTGCAGAGAGGCACACGGACGACAATGTTTACTGTCAGTGCAATGATAAACAGTACGGACAAGGTATAGAGTAAGAAAATCTCCGCTGTGTCTAACGTTTAATGTGTTTTACTGCAACATTGTCACCCTATAGTCAGCATACTATTGTTAGTACACAGTGTCTAGTCAGAATACATACAACGTGCAACTGCACATGCCAGTGTGCTAAAGGAAAATGAATAGTCTCAGGTACGCTGCACGGCGATTGTAAGGCTCCGTGTCATAAAATGTGAGCAAAATTAAAACCCACCTACACAGTGAATCTTGCTTTGAGCTTTTTTTAAAACTCGAGAACTCGGGTTGTGAAATCCCACTCAGAGCCACAGTTGTAACATGTTTCCTTTTGTTTATAATTTACAATTTTTATATCGTTTACATCAAAGGAGCTCATCTTTGGGATGTTATCTGTTAGTCATTCAGTGATGTGGTGTTGTTTACAGTAATAGATTTGCGAGGCGTAACTGGAAGGCAGGAAACTGTTTTCTTTATGTTACTTTTTCCTTAATTACAATCGAAAAGCATTCCATTCTGTCTAAAGTGTGTTATGATCCTAATATTTCCTCCGACATTGCTCATTCCCAGTTAAATGAAGATAAAATGTAAAAGTCTGTTGCATGAACGATGATTTGGAGCTTTATGCTGTAGCTGCTCACTGAGACACAAGTGGGTGATGTTGCAGGGATGAGGGGAGAGAAAGAGGTCACGGGGAGGCTAAGAACACTGTTACACGGGGAAAAGAAAAACAGTTATTAAGAAACGTTCAAGTTAAAACAGCTGCCAACACGTGGGATATTCGCTTCCCTACTAATATGTTGGTTGCTGTTTAGTTCTGAATCCAGATTGCCAATTTTGATGGTAGACAAACGTAAACATCCTTTTTATGTTTATCTCCTCATAACGTTAAGCATACCAGCTGTTATTTATTAGCCGATCTCTCTTCTATTTACATTATTAAAAAGCATTAGCACTGCTACATTTGTAATGCAAACAGGTGAGAAAAGAATCTTCCATTGCTATGAATTCACTATACCCTACAAGGACTTTGGACACGTGGATCCTAAAAAGACTTGCAGAAAATCCTTTACTGGCTTACCTTCCCCCCATTTATGTGTTTTACTTTTCTTCCCTTCTTTCTTTAGAAGACTTAAAAAACTGAACCCAAGGGGTGAGGCAGAGGACACAGTGTCTTGTAAAACATATGCACTTAATATCAGGGCCATAAAACTTGTAAAATTAAAAGCTATTTTGGAAAATAGAAAAAGAAATATTTATGTATCTGGCTCTGAAGGGAACTCGTTTTATCTCGGGGCAGCGAGGGCTCGCTGGGGCACAGGTAACGACTGTCAACAGGCGTGGGGGGGGCTACATGCTGTGGGGCTGCATGATCTTCACGACCAACCAGATGTCCAGATGTGTGACTGGGTTTCCCCTTTTCAGTTGGCCGGAGCGGCCAAAGTCGAGGGTTTGAAAGACTGAGAGAAACAGAAGGAGAGAAAGAAACGTCTGCTCCTAATTACAAAAAAAGGGGGGGGAAAGAATCTTGCAGTTTTAGACTTTTGCTTATGTTAAGACTTGAGTCGCAGCTATGCAACGGTTGCTACTGACACACAGAGCAGCCGGACTGATGACAAGGGGGAAAAAAATGAGAGGTGAAAAAATAGAAAAACACTGTCCCCCAAGTCAGTTTGATTGAAAAGCTGCAAAAAGCAATTATGATTTTGAGAATGTGCAGACCCCTCGTCTTAGCAGCCAGCAAACATCGTAAATTGTGCAGGGGTCTCTGTTTACACTGTGGTGACCCCTCTATGCCCTGTGGTCCTGGCTGGGCTCCCCGTGCCCTTAGCACCATTGACATACATACACATGGAGGCTACTTCATATACACAAGCTGTAAAATCTGCATGAAGTTTGTACCCAGGTTCTGTTCCCAAATTGACCTTGCAATGTTAAAATGTTCTACTTTGAGGTTTATTTTGATAGATAGTACACGGATAAGGCCTCATCTAAATTTTAAAGTGATTGTAACGTAGATGAAAACTAGAGACTGGTTCATCGACTTGTGGCAGCCTCAGCACCAAACCCCCATTTTTAAAGCACTGCTCTTCCTTTAGCCTTGACTGGACCAGGTCACTGCCTGAATCTAAGGCAGTAAAAACCTTTACCTGAAGACTTTGGCTCATGGTATGAGCCACGAACTTGCTAGTGAGTCCAGCTTTTAATGTGTGACATGCACATGCATTGTACCTGTGTTTGGGACTACAGGCTCATGTGACAGGGAGTATGGATTTCTCTGCTTTTCCATAATTTCAAGAGGGGAATGAGGTAAAGGTCAACGGTAACGCTCTGCTAAAAACCTGCTGTCTTGCATTACATTTTTGTTTATGAGGGAGAAGTGCAAACTAGACTTGTCTGCTCTTGGTTAACAAACTGTGTCTACGCTGACGGGCTGACTGCCCATGATGTTTAACATTTACAAACCAGAACTCTCCCAAAAAACAACTATGGCACAACGCTGCACGAGTCTTGTACCTGCTTGTGTGGCATCCACTGAATACGAAATGCTGACTCATGAATGACAGCCAACCTAAACTATGGGACAAACACAGAGTTTTGATTTGCTCTAGATCTAGCCGAGGTTACCTTGTATTCACACACTGAATAGTAATTATGGTCAAGAACTGAAAGGGAAGGACGGCTGACTACAAAGTCGCAACCCTGTCTCCATAAAACGACATTCCTACGCAACTAAACCACAAATGCAATGGCGGTTTTGCGGAGAGCGTAATGATCCCATTATGATCCCATGCAACTTTTTTTTTGAATGAAGAGCTAAATATAGGAACAGAAAGTGAGTTGGCAGGTGTAAAAAAAAAAAAATAAAATCACAGACCTGACTCCAGATTCCTGTGTGTAGATAAGTTCAGACAATAAAAACACTGGGCTGGGTTGGAGTAAGCCTGTGGTTGTGTTTAAAAGGAAACACTCTGTGAATGAAGTGGCTGTTAAGTGGTTCTCTAACCTTAACCAATTCAAAACCACCACAAAGCTAGATGTTGTATTATACTGCACGATTGTGAAATTTTGCAGACAAAAATAAATATTGGCCTTCATATCAAAATCTTTGCGACCTGCCATTCTTGCTGCCAGCTAATCCTCATGTTAAAAGATTTACATTTCTGCAAAAAAGTGAATTTAAAAAATAGGGTTGCATTTTAGAGGGCGACTTCTTTGATTTGTAACTTGCTTTCTATGGCTCTAGTTTAGTGTGTAAATGTACATTAATGTTTTTAAACGTCCCTCGGACTTTAATGTATTAAATAATTATTTTTCTGCCTCTAGCTGAAAAATTCCAGACGACATCACCCAGAGGAGTTTTTCATCATTAGGAGTTCAGATGATGGGAGCTCTGAAAAAGCAGTTTGACCACGATTACAAACTCTGTAGTGTGAGCAACAAAATAACATAATCTGAACTGAAGGTGCCTCCAAGTGATGTCATCTGGAGGCATTTTTCAGTTAGAAGTAGAGAGATAATTTTAATATAGTGAAGTTGGAGGGAAGTTTAATGGCATTTATGTAGATGTTTTATTATTGGTCGATTATTTGCAGCCTGAAAGAACAAAAAGCAGCTTGTTAAAGAATGGACAGACTACTACACCTGAGGAGAATTCCAAAAGAGCAGCACGATTCTGCTACTCGTTGCTAATCAAGGACATAAACCTTGCAATCAGATGAGAGCTCGCGGTTAGTTTTTCCAATATTTGCAACAAACCATAGTGCATCCTTAAAAACAGTGCACTGGTTGTGTGCGATAGAGCTGGAATAGTTGGAATATTTTAGCAGGGTCAGGTAGCTGTGCACTCCCTTTTCAAAAACTGCACTAAACGGCTCTTCTCCTGGCTTGAGATCTTCATATTTAATAATCTCCTTCAACACACACCACTGAGAAGAGGCGGCACAGTCTTTCTGGTGGCTGAGTAGGAATGTGCCGGGTGATTTGGATGTACCTGTAAACTAATACTGTGTACCTACACTGCCATCTCAACATATATGCTGAATGTGTCCTGCCACCTTGACATAAGTCTGCAAGATCATTATGTTTTAAACACACACACACACACACACACACACACACAGCCTGTGTGAATTTCAGAACAGATGGGAGCACACCAGTGGACATGTTCTTAACGTACACCTCTGCACACCTCAGCACGGCCAAAACGCACTCAAAATTTATCACCTTAACATTCCTGCAGGGTCAAGCAATTTATCAAATCCTGCACATTCTGGTTTCAATTACACAGCCGATTGTGGCGAATGGTTATTTTAGCAGGTTCATTTGGCCCAGTAGGGGAGGTCGAGTCTTTTTGCTTAACACCCCATCCCCTTAACGCGACTGGGCATTACTTTCTGGACAGACGCTCGCCTCTCCTGCTGCCACAGATGGCAAGAGAGAAATTGTCGGAACAGTAGAAACTGAGCCGTGGGTGTCATCACACGCACGTAGCAGTGTCTCTGCTAATTTTACATCTTTTGGCTTTGTTCTCCTTACAGGCTTTGGTGGCAAACTCCATCCATCGCCCTGCGTGCCCCCTCTTCAAGCAGCCTCATCTGTTTGAAGCTTCACAATGATGAAGAGTCTTCCATCATGTTGCCACACTCTTTATCCCACTGCTGCTCTCTCTTACGGGCCCGCTCTGTCCTTTTCTCTCCCACGCCACCCTTCTCCGTCTGACTTTCTTGATCTCTTCGGCCCTTTCCCTGCCTCACACCCTCTCCCTCTATCTCTCGCTGTGGTAGAGTGGTGATAAATCCCTATTTTATTGCTGGAGAATTCCTCTCTCCCTGCAGGGCTGACAGCTCCCCACGTTCTAAGACACTGCTAGGACCAAACCCAATCCTCCCTCCTTCCATCACTTCATCGCTGCCTCCATCTGGCTCTGATTACTGAGAGAGTGGAAGGGTGGCGGTGCAGGGTGGGGGAGATGCTGGAGGGAGGCATCACACCATTACACCCAAGGAGAGGAAAGAGGGACAGAGGAGAGGATGATGTACAAAAGGAGGAGAAAGACGGGTGAGGAAGAACACTCAGCAGAAGGGTAAATAGAGAGGATAAGGACGTACAAATAAAAAGGAGACAGCAGAAAGACTGGAGCAGTCTTAGTGGTCTGGATGAAGAAATGGAGACCAATCAGATCAGAGGAACTTAAATAAAATTCACTTTGGATACAAATGCTTTAATGGGGACCTGTGCCCCATGTAAAAACCAGTACAACAGCTGTTGGCAAGAAACAAAAAAATGCTCCTATTGTATCTGCAAATAAAAAAACAAGTTGACCTGAGGGTTACTGGCATGGGAGGAAGAGCAAATTATTCAAAGTGATCAAAAGGACATAATGTGACTGTAAAGCAAAGCAAAAGTAAAGTTGATAGAATTCTTCCTTCAAGAAAGACAAATAAAAATTTTTACTTTCCTGTGGCCATGAGCCAGACAGATGAAGATCAAGGTGGATAAAAAGGAGAATAAAGACAGAAATAGGAACAACAGGTGACATGCAGACCAAATGTCAAATATAGAGCCAATGAGAGATTTACCAGAATGACGACACTGTGGAGCAGTTTTTGTGCTTTTCTGGATTTACAGATTTAAATTAAAAGGATTAAGGACTGCCACACTGTTTTTTTAAAAACAGACAATAACACTGACTAAACCTTTCCAGGTGTGTGGGGTGATGATGTGGGTTCAAATGAAATGACACTGGGTTCACAGTGTTTGGTTGCATGCTTTCCATTTTCACAGTACATTGTGGAGCGTCACTGAAACAGCAGCTGAGTCCTGCAAATGTAACTGGAAAGTGATAATAGCCATCATTTGGGTGGCAAGTGGCTAAATGGAGAAGAGATTTGGGAAGAGAGAGAGAGTGTGTGTACGGGCTGTTGCTGGCAGGCCGACTCACTGCAGCAGGTGCCAGAAGAGTGTGTAATAAACACAACTGCCTTGGACAAGCTGGCCTCTCACATCAAATAATGTGTTTTGGCAATGTCCATCTCAGCTGTTCCATTGATCAACACTCAGCAGTGGCGAATGCTCTCAAGAAAACACAACTAATTAATAATGAGGCGGCGCTTCGTCATAGCATGAAAGTCTAGTGTTTCTTATGCTTCTGATAATATCAGGCCTGTTAAATAGTATGTCAGCTCTGGTAAGTGAAGACGTATTTCAAAATAAGAGATATTTGAAAATCTGATAAAATTACACGCATAACTAGAAAAGTACATTGGTTGTACTGTACCTGCTTTTGTTGTATGAAAACCATAAACACTCTGATGTTCTGTATTTTTATCTAGTTAAAGGGTTTCTTCTTCCTTCATCGAACTTTATATCAAGATGATACATCTAGAGCTTTGAAATAATAGAAATCAGTTGAAAACGTGTATTTTAAGGCTGTAACATTTGGTAAACACTGGTAAGAAATCCACAACACACTGTTGACTAAGCTTTAAAGCTTTATTTTAGATTATGAATCACACCCTCCTCACTTGCTCTCCGACCACCTCCACCAAAATAATCAGGATAATTTCTATTCATTATTACACCTCCATTTATCTGCGAGACGAGATGTGGGGAGGACGGGGTATAACTCTGAGGAATAACAATACCATTAAAAAGGCTGTGCGGCAAATATCAATCATTGTTGCCGTTAATGTCCCTCCAGCCTATTCAGATGGCCTCACTCTTTTCCTAATGTCCACCCATCTGTGTGTGTGTGTGTGTGTGTGTGTGTGTGTGTGTGGGGCTGTTATATTCAAAGCCCTTTAATCAACAATCACTGCATCTGGGCCGGATAATGAATGGCATTGTTTATAACTTCACTCCTGTATCGGGTGATAAATGCATACGCGCCTAATGCTGTCATTTGAATAAGAAATGAGATTGTGCTTTATTTTAATATCGAGGGGAGATTGTGTTAAAATAAATTTCTTGGTAAAGTTGGGATAATGATTATGGTGGTGATGATGATGATGTTCCATTTCGTCAGCCAGCCAAAGGAATAAGACATGGCAATAAAACGGAAGATGCTAAATTAAGTTATAAAGCAACTGTTTGCGATTCAAAGGCTGTAACAATAAGATAAACAGGAGTGGTTAAAAGCAAAGGAAATTGCATTTAACTGGAAAGTGAATTTATAAATCACAAATTGAACGTGTTCTGAGAACATTACTCAAACTGCAAAGCATATTTCTCTAAATCCACTTAAGAGGAATTCTTCCATCACACATGGGCTGATGTATGCGCAAAAGCCTTGTGTTTATTTTCCGTTCTGACACATTTTGCAAAGCTGCCTCCCTCCCCATGTAACACAGAATCCTCAGTGCGCCTTAAAGTAGTGGAGAAATGGAGCTCAAACATCATCAGAATTGTACAGGAGGTGTTATGAACAATAACATCACGCTTGGTTTACGTGAAATATTGTATTTGCTGATAGTTAAATTGACAACACAAGTTCAGTGTCACTCACCTTGAATTCATTTAAATAACCACAAATCTGTTTTTTATCAAACGCTTTCCGGAAGAATTACCGAGCAGATTGAACAACTTGATATTACAGTAGAGTCAGAATAGTCAAAGCTGAAACATTTAATTAAATTAAACAAAAACGGGCAATATATCTCCTTATTCACATCATGCGGATTTTATTTCGTTACAGTAAACAGCTGTGGTAGTCCAAAGTTTCACAATGCAGCAGTGCCTGCAAACCTTTCAGTTTTAGAATATTTTGAGACATGAAAACATTTGTGCATTTTGTTACTAATGTTTTGTATTATAAATGAAAGAGGTAGAAATTAAACAGTAAATAAGAAGTGACACAAAATAAAAATCTGTGAACTCTGCTAAATGTTTTCCATCACATGAAGAAAAGGAGGAACACAGCGCAGACAATTTCCTGGCACTATTTCCTCAGTGACATTATCCCACTGGAATAGCAGAAGCGCGGTGTTACAACCCTGCGTGTTGCCACAGTGGAATACAGATAGAGAACAGCTCGGCGTTTGCTACCCGGGGACTTTAGCTGTCCAAATCTTTGGCAGTTTCTTAGCAGCTCTCGACCCTTAAACTGTGAAAGATTCCAGCGACAGATAGGAAAGCCCCCCTTCTACCCCCCCAACTCCTCCATGAGGCCTCCCTCCATATCAGGCAGAATCATTGATAAAGACAGCCTTTCAGGGATGACACTGATAGCTGCTCCAAAACCATTCGAAAAGTGATTTGCCTGCCATTTTAGCTGCTGCTGCCGCCCTCTTTATGATGCACACGTGTCCAGGAAGACAACGAGACAGATTATACAGGAGGGATTAGGAGGCACCTTAAAAGGCCACCAATAGGAATTTAAGTTTTTTTCAATTTATGTACCTGAAATATTAAATGGAATTGATCTTTACATTAGAAAGTGTGTTTTTGATTTTATCAATTTTGGAATTTCCCAAAATGATTTGGTTCTAATTGCATAAATTCTTTAGTCAGTGTTTTGTTTCATTTTGAAAAGGAACTACTGTGTTAATAAATCAAGCTTTACTAATGTTTGTGTTAATTCAAAAAAAGACAAATATTAATTGTATTTCTAAACTATCCTAACTCTCTCAGCCTGTGAAAACCAGAATTTTTTTTTTTAAATCTTTGGAATGATTTACGAATTAGAACAAACCTATATTAGAAGTTACAAGTGTAAAATGCTGACACACACACACAATAAAAATGAAAGGCCTAATAGAGTGTCTGGCACCATATATCTTTATATATTTACCACAGAGAGAAACTGCTAATCAATAAAAAGTCAGTGCCTCTTATAAAATAAGACCTACAGTATAAAAGGGAGAAGGAATAATGATCCCTGGTGTAAAGCTGACAAACGAACAGCAGCGGGTTGTTGAGAAACTGGCTCCGGACGAACCACCGCCATTTTGAAAGGAAGATCTCTACAGTGTAAAATGTTTTACAATAGCTTTAATTTACTGTATCCGAAGGCCAACTCTGACATGATGAAGATGGAGAGACAATGTCCCTCCTCCCCGCCTCCTTCTGCTCCTGCATCCCTTCACCCCCCTCTCCAACCCTATCTTTGGTCCAAACGAATGACGCCAGCTGGGGTCGACTGGCTGATGCTGGGCCTTGCTAGGTGGCACTGACAGCTGAATTATCCCACAGGCCGCAGCGGCTGATTATCAGTCGAGAAGTCATCAGGGCATCCCAGCCTCTGCCCCCCACCCTCCCAACGCCCAATCTCTATACCCCCCCCTATCCTTTCTTGGTCCCCCTGTCACTCCTTGTCAAGAGAGAGACGCCTCCTCCAAGCTCACCGCCTGGGTCCTCTTGACAGGTAATCTCAACAATAACAATTACCGCCATTACTGGTGTCATAAACAAGTGGCCGACCCCAAGCCAGGGCTGCAACAAAGCCTTTCTAATTCACCATGCAAGGCCATATAAATACATGCCAACAGGTAACAAGTAATCTAGCAGAGACGATGAGGACTGATGCTCTCACACACTGGACTGAATGTGTGTGTGTGTGTGTGTCCACTGCGAAGAGCTGAGGTAAAGATGCCGGAGCAGTTTCAAGTTGAGGCTGTGGACACACATTTAAATGTATTAAAAAGAAAAAGAAAAATCACACGGGGAAAAAATGAATAGTTGATTGCCTGCAAGTCACACTGGCTTGACGTTTGAACGCTGCTGCGGGCAGAGAAGCAGTTTTGTCAGGCCATTGATGACACCCATTTCATCTGAGAATCTTATTGATTTTGAGCACGTTATGGATTTAGCAGCAGGGACAATAGTTGACTGTAAATCTCTGAATGTCAGAGAGAAATAGATGACAAATGCATCAAATGATCATCTTCCTGTCTTGAATATTGACAAAGGGGCATGAACCCTAATTGTAAATGAAACCGATGCATAATCATTTCTAATTAATAAAACTCAGTTAAGAAAGAACAGTTTTTTAATTAGTTTTAAATTAATATTGCACCGCATCATAGATAAAACGAAGGGACAAAAAACATTTAATATTTGATTAATTACCACATTTAAAAATCACGCCCGCTTCTGTAATAATTTCGCGCATATTTGTTATAATATTTGGCGCCTAATAATTGTGCCTGAGCGCTTCGTGCCTTCCCATTTCAGGTTTGGGCCAGATTGCTTCCTCTCCTCAGCAAAGCAAACAAGGCGTTGTGGCCCGGAGCGCTAAAATAATTTGAGACTCCCTAATGAGGAGAGCTGAGCAGCAATTAACACGTGTCAAAGTCGACATCATCAGGTGCCACTCTCATTTTCTTCCCAAGACTCAATGGATTTTCCCCCCGTCTCCACCCGTTTGCTCTTGTTTATTCCCAGCCGAAGGCGACGGTGGGAAAAGACGCTTCCAGTCCTAATGCGCTCGGACTGCGGCGCATTGAACAGTCTCTAGTTAACGCCATCCAGGCTGTCGGGCTGACGTGTCGCCTCATTCTTTAGTCCTTTTCCTTTCTTTCCTTTTGTGGCAGCGGCAGTCGGATCAGACAGGCCAGTTAACGGCGCGTAACTCCTGCAGGAGCGACGCCCCGACACCGGAGAAGAGGCGAGGGGCTGCGGCCGAAGCGCGGATGCTGCACGTTTCCCCGGACGAGCCCCATTTGTTATTTCACACTATGGCAACAAGTGAACTAAATAATTAGAAATAAATTAGGACAGCAGCAATTTTGTAAATGTGCACAACAGGAGTGATAGAATTTATTGTTTTTCTTGTTTAAAAAAACAATTTTGTACAACTGTGAATGAAAACAGATTTTCTGTTAACTAACACAAACCAGCTAAAAACGTGTATTAAGTAAAAAATAGATTGGTGGAAAAATTCAGCAAAACTGAATTTTTGAAAGAAAAAATTCAGCAAAACTGAATTTTTATTAAGATTACTTGTGGGTTAACGATAAATGTATTATTATTTTTTATTTTAAAGTAATTACAGTAATTTAAAAATACAGGTGTATATGGAAAAAAATTACAACCACACTTAAAAAAAACATCAAATGTGTAAATAAATTTCAATCACAACTGTCTTTCATAATTTCTGACAAATGCTTTTTATTACAAAATAAAACACCACTTGCATCTTGGATTATTACAAACACTAATGGATTAATAACAATGTTGTGGGTTTAAATTAACAGTGTCAAAAAGAAATTGTTGAAATTTCTGTTATCCAAAAAAAACAATTAGAAGAGAGTTTGAATTCTATGCAGAGCTTAATTTAATGTTTATTCTCTATTTCTGGCAAATAAACATCTGGATGTGAAACACAGATGTGTTTAATCCTCTGCTATTTAATCCCACAAATGTACGTGTGCTCAAAAAGATGAAAACAGGAAGGGAAGAAAAAAAAATCTACCTAGCAACTGCAGTAAAACAAATCAACGGCAGCATTCTGTAGAACACTACGAGCTCATTTATCAGCTTATGTGTCAACCACTTTGCATCTTGCATCGCTCACAGATGCAGGATGAAGAAAAAGAAAGAAGAAAACGAGTAGGAGGTGTTTTGTTGCCATTCTTCTGACCTGAGCCGCTCATCTTTCCTCAGAGCCCAGCGGGAGCTCGGCCGGCGCCTGCCTCGCCTACCCAGGGTCCTTTTGGTGTGTGCATATCATTTGCATATATTTCTCGCCGGCTGACGAGGCCTCGCACTCATTAAAGCCTCGTCTCGCAAATTCCCTCCCAGAATCCTGCTGGTCCTCGCTGCCATGAATCTGTACCTGTGGTGGTGGGCTGCTGATGATGGCATGCTGTTGTCCAAAAGCAAGGGAGAGAAGATGGAGGGGAGGGAGGAGGGAGAAAAAAAAAGATGCATAGGAGGAAAGGGCAACAGTTTCTGTGCAGTGAAAACAAAAGAGAAAAGGAAGGAGGGGAGGAAAAACTGCAGGAGAGAGGGAGAGAGAGAGAGGGGGAGAGAGAGAGAGGGAGAGAGAGAGAGGGGGAGAGAGAGAGAGAGAGAGAGAGAGGAAGAGAGAAGGAGAGAGGATAAATGAGTCTCCTGTATGTGTGTTGGAGTTCTCTCTCCGCCACTCCGTCTATGTTTCTCTCCCTCTCTCTTTCTGACTCTTGAACCAGGCTCCATTTTGTGTTAAGCAGCTCCCTCTCATGACAGATCTCTGGTGGGGTCAGGGGTCAAAGTTGAGGATAGGGTCAGCTGTAACAACATGCAAGGGATCTCATTCTCCTCCTCCTAAATTTCTCTTCCATCACTCCCGACCCGCTCAGCCAAAAAAAAAAAAAAAAAAAAAAGTGCTTCCAGGGAGTGAAGCTTTGAATTTTTTTTTCCAATATAAAACTATGCCCACTGTCAACAAATCCAGAAATGGCTCCACTGGGTGGGCATGTTACTTCAGGTATGATCCAGGAAGTTCACTTTGATTTGTAGATCCACACATCCAATAATTATCAAATGCCACAGATTGAAACTCTGAAGTGACGCTGCGACGGTCATTTAGATCATTACGACCTGCTGGGAACGCGTGCTTGAAAGTATTTGACTGACCCGTGTGGTATGTCACCACGTGATGTTGCATCCCAGTGTGGAAAATGTTTAGCTGTTTTTAGCAATTTTTTTCCTGCATTGATTTGTCTCAATGGCTTTTAAGTTGTATTTATAACACCTGAACAGAACAGAAGTAAACTACATATTTCTATATATTTTCTATCTTGGATGAATATTGCACATTTGGTGAGTATTTACAAAAGAAAAATAGCAAAGATGGAGTTCTTCGGCAACGATAAATAAGATAAAAACTCTGGAATGACTTCAGACATATTCTGTAAACGTTAAATATGCAGTCATGAAACACAAAACAAGACACGATTAAGACAAAAATATGATACACAAAAGGAATTTATAGACTTATTGCATGTATGTAATAGTGTCACAGGCACAGACTCTCACTCACATGCAAACTGCATGAACACATGTAGTACAAGCATGCAGACGAACCACATCACTGAAACCTTCGTTCCGCTGAAGGCAAGTGGAGCGCGAGAGAAGGAGAGAAGAATTGATGATGTCGGACTTGAACATCAAACAATAAACAGTCTATTAAGTTTGTGCGTGGAAGGGTTTGGGGGAATGTGGGGGTGGGAAGGCCGGAATGGGGAGGGTGGGGGGTTAGAGGAACGATGGGAGTTTATTTAAAGCATGGTGACCCTGTGGCCGAAGGCTGCCGCGGTGCAGGGATGAATAAAACTTTAATGGCTCATAAAACACAGCGACCCCTTCTCTGAGCTTGGTTTTCACGGCATTTGTTCCTGCTGGCCCAATCAGATTGCTCGAATCTCCAAACACACACAGTAGAAAAGAGAGAAATGGACAGAGGAAAAGCAGTTAAAGGAATAGCTCAACATTTTTGGAGAACCTACATTTAATTGCCTTCTTGCCAGTGTGTTAGCTACAGGGTTGGAGTCAGGACAAATAAACAGGCATCTCATCTGTTTAATCTGTGCAGCGACAGAAAAGCACATCAATCAAAAAGCAATTTCAGATTTGTCATTTTGTGCATCTTGAACTGCAACGCTGGTTTCCAAAAATGGTCAGTGCAACATTTGCTTTGGGCGCACAGGTTTAGGGGCCGCAACTTCACAGTAAAGACAAAACAGCACTAACCCTCGCCAATACTGCAGGTTCATTTGTGTTGTGTTTTAACAAATCAGTGAGCCGTGGGATGTTAAATGGTATTTCACATACAGACAAGAAACTGAACCATTCAATAGAAGATGCAGCATGAGAAATAAGTAAGATACGTAATTCCAAAATCTTTAAACTACATTTAAAGTAAAATGAAGAATGGTGAGAATGAAGGAAAGACACATGCCATGGTTTTTATCCTAATGGAGTTTCACACAGACATGTAACTCACACACACACAGTCACACACACCCTTTTTAGCACAACATCGTGAAGCTACAAACTATCTCCAGTGGTTTCTTCAAACTAATGCGAACCGTAATTTTTGCCAAACACCATTTGCCTCTCTGGAAATGGACTGAAACTAAGGTGTCAATCCATGCCACTGTCACCGTGAGATGCTGGGATATGTAAACTCACAGCTGTCATCAAATTTAGCGCGCAGCCTTTTCCTTACCAAACACTTCCACCCAATCTGCAAATGTTCAAATTCCACGACTAATTTTGGTTATGTGTTGCAATTTGCAGTTGTGCAACATATCCCACAGCAGCTTTATCTAATATTTACTTGAATAATTCATTTAATGAGAAAGAAAGAGGTCCAGCTCAATTCATGTTAATACCACAACAGTATATGCGTCATCATTTGTTCATGTTTGAGGAGAACACGTATTCAGCTTTCACAAGATCGTTTCCTAGTAAAGTGATTCATAAGTGACTTGAAAACATTTGTTCATAGTTTTTCTTGGCGTCTATGGATGGACTTAATTTTGACCTCCAAATAAAGGTAACTGATGCGAAAATGAGCAGAAAATGGAGGACGCACAAAATAAGTTAGAAAATACAATCGCAGTGTGTATTTTGGTGTCAAGGATTAAATGAGTGTTCCACTTTGTGACAGTTAATGTTGCGTGTGTGTGTGCGTGCTGCAGTCTGTGACCCTCCCTGCTCCTCTCTCCCCTCCTCGTTCAGCCCAGTGGGTGTCATTCTCAGGTCAGGAGACTGTAAATATACACAGTTAGACCCCAGAGTCATAAATCAGAGTGAACAGCCTCAACTCCTACATGGACCGATAACATGAGACTGACATGACACGCCTGCTGGAATAAATAATAGCACACAGTCAGGCTAAAGTAAGATAGTAATAAAAGAACCCAACTAACAATAGTACTATTGTTGCAATGTACAACAACTATAAATTTATTTGAAACGGTTACTCTAACCTTTTCCTGCACTATCACTGTAACATATGTTCTAACAGTACAGTAAAAAGAAAAAGGCCTGGTAAGAGGAACAAAAAATGATTTTACTATGAATATTACTATAGCTGCAACATATCCTTTAAGTGCTGTCTGTGGTTATTCTTAAAAAAAAAAACAACTTAATCCAACTCCAATCAGATTATTAAAAAATTAAAAGTGTAGATGATCTATATAAAGCTATATGTAAAACTCCTGCTCTGGGCCCAAGCTCTTCTGTGGATGGAAGGATTTGTTGGGCTGAGACCAATATCGTGCATATATATTGAAGTGGAAACTCTGCTGGAGTTTTTCTGGACCCCTTCTATAGCTCAGACTGAACCAAGACACTGAAACAAAACAAAGTTTCTCAAATTAAAGTATAAAATGATTCTAAACCTGTGGAGCCTTTTCATTTAGGTTTTAATGTGTTTTAGAAAAATAATAAAAATTATTTGAAAAACTAATTAAATTATGATTTACCAATTAAAGTAATACAATGAAGTTGCAATTTACATAACCTAAATATTTAATTTTATGGAATTTTTGAATTAGGTCTTCCAAGCTAAAATGTGGGGTTATGAACAAGCACTATAATTATTTTGGTAATTTAAAGTTAACTTGTCATGCAAACTGTTGAGCTGTGATAAAGAAAATCGATAAAGTATATCTGGACAATATCAGTCAGGTTTATCAAAACTGTTAACCTGATTTGAAAAAAAACTTAAATAGCGCTTTACAAATTACAGCAATACAATGAAGTTGTTCCTACTATTCTTTTTTTACAGCATATTTAAAGATTTTAAAATACAGGTGAAAGTTCGGGAAAGCTAGTAAGTGGATGCTGAGCTGGAATTTTGTCATACAAGCTAATAGCAAAGCTAAATAATGGGTTTATTATTATTATTAAAACAATATTAAAATCATACTATAGTATTTCGGCTAAACTAGAAGTACAACGCTCCACTATCGCACCTGCCATCACTGCATCTGCTACTATTAATGTCACTTCGGTTTGCATGATAATCACAAACAAACGTTGGATTTCGAGTTAAAGTTGTTTGTAGTTGTGCTGATGTTATCATTGTTCAGCTTTTCTATGATCAGAATTTTCCAGAACACATGTTGAGTTATGACACTGCAATGAGGTGGAAAGTATTGCTTATGCAATAACAACAACAACATGACAACATGATAAGCTCAAATTTCACATTCATGTTGTCATTCATTCATTCAGAGAGGGTGTGACTGAACAGACATTTGCACAAAAGAAAGGAAAATACACATTGTGTTATTGATAATCATCTGTACAAAAAGTCCTAAAGTAAAAACTTCTCATTGATGCCAGGTGTCGTGTTTTAAGTATTAAGTGTATAAAAGTACACCTCCCTTACTCTCACACTTTTCAAGGAGGTTTTATGAGCCAGGAGCTTCTCCTGGAGGCAACCTGCCTATTTAAAATACTTTCATCCTTCTTGTAAAAGACAGATTTCACTTTTGTGCTGCGTGTCACTCAGGGACGAAATGTAGAAACATGACGAGGTTAAGCATGTTTCAACAATAAAAATTTATTGTCTTGACTCAAAACATGTCGGGCAGCTTTTAGAGTCATCAAGTCGCATGCAAAGCGCAAAACTTACTAAGCCCGTTGTTGATTTATATCCACACACACAAAAAAAAGACAAAATGGTGAAATGTTACACTGGTTATCTGTAAAAAATAAATAAATAAACAAATCTGGGAAATATATGGAACAACTTTTATAAGGAATTTTATGTAAATATTTAGATTTTATACTTCATGAATTACCCATTACCAAGCTGGACTTATGTGAAGTTAATAAAATAAAACCTAATTTAAAAATAAGCTTTGTGTGCAGACTAACCAGCTGACTGGTGTGAATGTGTGTAACTGGATGCGCTTCACAAAATTTCACCATAAATAAAAGTTAAATAATGCTCTGGCTAAATATAATCTCTATCACTGTTGCATTAATGTCAGCTCCTGTCCAGGAAAATCAGCTTAAGACTCCAACCATCCAGCTTTTAATGATAATGACCGAGTTCTACTTGACCTCCGCAGTGGCTATACACTGAGTTCCCATTACTAAATTGCACAAAATAATATGATTCATTAGTGATTTATAATAGCAATGCTCTTGATCAAAGGTGTGAAAGGGGAATACAATATCAATGCATTTCTTATTCAACACCCTGGCAACAGTTAAGACAAAATATCTTGAAAAATAAACCTAGCCTTTACATCATCTCCTTATATCGGGTGATCGTTAACTTGAAGTGCATTTCTTTTACATCATTCCGTCTGTGATCTGAGGCGGTAAATGTTATTCAAGACATTAACGCGCCATCAAAGTGTCCGAAATCCTACAGGGTTTGATCCTCAGGATCTCTGGAGGTTCTGTGGACACAAAGTCTACAATTATCTCTGTTATGTTAAGTGCGCTTGAGCCAAAAATTGCTCGCCTTGGATTGTTCAGAGCTATCAGGTTCCCATGTGAAAACACAACTATGACATCACTGCATCACTTAGCTAGCTACCTATATCTCTGTCTCACACACACACACACACACAAATCCATGGTCTTAAGCATGTGAGGCCACCACTGACTTCCATTACTGAACCAGGGGCTTTTGGTTCACTATAGTGGCACTGGAAACTTCAAAAGACAATATAGTCAGATTTTTTTAAGAAAAGCATTTTGGATATTCTTTAATAAAGCCAGAGGTATAGCTACTTTTGAGACAAAGTTTTACAAAATGGCTTTGTTTCGTTACTGCAAATAACATTTCTGACATGCCATGACAGAGCACCACATACAACCTAACATTTTATCTTTTAATCTGACCAAAACATTACATCTGCTCATATTGCCTCCTTGAAGTGTAAGGCACAAATGCCTTTAAACATGAATCTGACAGTCAGTGCGTTAAACCTGCACTTAATGAAAACGAGAAATGTGGTTTCTGTAATCAGTGTCGAGGATTAAAGAAACCCGATTTCCCCAGGTGGATCTCGTGGTCAGGACCAGTTTCTCCACGTGTGTACCCTTGTTTTTACAGGACGGCGAAAGGTTGCAGAAAGAAAAGGGAAGGAGAGTGATGGACAGGAACAGGACAATGCATCCTCACTTTTACTAAACAACCTAAAGTTCAACTGAAACAAAGTTCTCTATGAAGGTCTAAATAACTTGTTGTTAAAATTCAGTTTTCACAGTTATAGGAACTCTGGCAACAAAAGAAAAAGAAAAAGTAACAGCACAGGTAAATCTTTCTGACTTCTTTTCAATTAAGCAGATTTAAGCAAACGCCAGTTGAAACAGAGAAATTCGGAAAATTGTTTTGCCCATTTCACAGTAAAACAGCAGCAGACAAAACAGAATCCGATAACACCTTCACAGTGGCCTGTTTGAAATTCCTGTTTCTTCTTATTGTAATTTTTTAAATGAAACAAAAATGATGCGATTTATTAAACAATTCAAACTAATTTGTTTTCAGTGGAATGACAGACGGTGATTTTCATTGTTCTCTAAACTGCAACTGGGATGTTTTTTCCTCCTGTAGGTCTCACCTATCAGTCTGCTGTTACAAGTGTCAGCTACAATCATGGATTTCCATACTACTGATGCAATTAGCAAGGCTGCCACTTATGAACTGAGCACAGGTGAAAACAGGAAAGAATTAGGTGAGGTGAGAATGAGGCACAGAGAGAAAGAGTTAACGTCATCATATCGAAGGGAAACCTGTGCAAATGAGAAAGCAGTGGACATGCTGCTTTTTTGTTGTATTATTTAAAATAGCTCTCATTCTGCAGGCAAAATTGATTAGATCATTATAAATTAATCTAATTCTGATTCATTTCTGGCTACTTTACTGCTGTGGTTTGGTTCTAGGAATGTTATAAATTTTAAATAATACTGACATGGCCTTGTGTAAAACCAAAGAGGAAGCTAAACCAATGTTTTATCAAACCATAATTTATCATCTCACAAAGGTCATTATTCATTCTCTCTTCATCTTAACACTGACAGTTTCCCTACTCTTTAACTGCCACCATCAACCACAGGGTAATAACACACATTCATAAAAAGCGCGCACAGTAATAAATTACTAAGCAAATGCAAATAACACATCAAACTATACTGTGTGACCTTTACCACCATGATTGGTAATGTGCACCAGATAGTGCAGACGGTTGATAAGTCAGTGTTTGTATTTCCCTTTAAAACATGGCAGAACACCCGATCTGCTCAGTCACGATGAATTAATATAAAATAAGTAAAACACTAAATGTAATGAATTGACTCCACCTTGAAGTCAAGCTACAGGCCAGGGTTTACCTTTATGTCATGAAACTTTCATTGTTATGTCAAAGAGAGCTTGTAAAGTAGCCTAGAAGCACCTGAAAGAAAGCCCCCCTCCATTTTTAAACCAATGCAGTTCTAAGAGAAATAAATCTGAGGAATCAGTCTATTATTAAATAAATGGTAAGTTAACCGTAACAGTTTTGCTGATTATTAGAGAGCATTTTAACACTGACAGGTCCTTGCCCCCCCATGTGACAGCTGTGGTCTTATTTTTATGGTGTCACTTTAAGATTTAGTTTTGTTTGTAATGTAATGAGAGGGAACATCCCTTTGTTAAGGTAAAGGGGTTTCTTAAACCTCTCTCTGTGATTGTAATACACACGTGAAGCACAAAATTAGATTTTCATTTGATTTGAAGGCTTTATCCTGCACCATTTTGGAGTGACACTTTAGAAGGATAATAAGCGGAGGTGGAGTTTGAATAGGCTAAGCTTTCTAACTGAATGGTGGTCATGGTTGATGATCACAGAGAAGATTCAGTAGCGGACTAAGGGCTGGTCATAGCTCATTTTCACCTCATGGCTCAGCAACTTGAAAGTCTGAATGTGATCTTTTCACTCACACACGCGCTCCTTGTCTTTGTATTGGCTTTAATAAAAGGGACTAGGGGGTGGGGAAGAGGGCAGCGGAGTGTGTCAGCTCCTGGAGTAGGCTTACTGTGCTAGGAGAGGCACTGGGCCATTACACATGACCTCTGACCCCAGCAGGCACCCTGAGGTGAAATGACGCGGGTCTGGTCTTACTCAGCTGGAACAAGGGAGAGGAGGGAGGCACATAGTAACTGTGTGCGTGTGTGTATATATGCATGTGTTCTCAGGTGTTCATACATGTACTGAACGTGAACAGCCCCGTCCCAGGTACTAGTGGCTAAGGGCCCGTGGCTCTGTAGATGTGATTCTTCTGACTTGTAGTGTCACACGTCTCCCACAAAATCAAATACCACCATTCTCAGAAAAATTCAAACTGTAATGTAGCTTGATGTCGACTTGCCAAACATGCACACAGTAGCAGCAGCTGGAGCGGAGTTTAATTGGTTTAGTTGCGGCTAAATAAAAGAGCAGCATAACAGCAGTGGCTTCTGCTGTCAAGGCTCTCCGAATTGAAGAGTGAGGACTTAGGTTTATGCTGTTTTAATTTCAAGTTCAAATAGAAAAGATGACAGAAAAAAGAGCCAAAAAACATTTGAACCACAATGGCTATTGAATGGCTATTAATCGTTTTTCACGTTGACAAAAATGTAAGTGAGACAAGTTCATGCATGGCCTCTGCGGGACCTTAAAGTGAAAGCAACTATCGGGCCTTCAGCATGGTGCCAGTTACAGGGTTGTGTACCGTCACAAAATATGCTCCATTCAAATGCTTGTCTTCAGCAGAAATGATTAGTGAACCTGCAGGTTGATACCACGGACTGATATCTTACAGATTAAGATGCAAGAACGACCTCTCACTGCATGTAAACCCACCAGTGAACTGTGAGCTCACTGCATACCCCTCTGCAGCTCTGCACACACACAGGCACATTTACATACACTCACATGGAGACAACACTTAATATTAGGGATTCTTAATTAGCGAGGAGTGTCTCTGTCCTCTGGGTCCACATGACAGTCAGCCACGGTTGTGACGAATCTGCACACATTAGCATGTCCCTCCACCTCCTTCCTCCTCACTGTCCACTTCACTGCTCAACACGCAACCAGTCAAGCATGGCCCCTCTGCTAATTATGGCTTAGTGCGTGTGCATGCACTCACACCAATCAAAGGTACATGACTTGATGGCTGACACTAACCGTCTGCTAAGAAAGGAGCCAAAAAAAAAAAGCCATGTGCAAATGTTCTCAAGTCATTACCGTCCACTGCTCTGGTCTTGGCAGCAATTAGGAACAAAGAAATAAAGTGTGGCTTTATGCTGGCTTTAATTATCTATATGTATATATCAGTAGGTATACTTTAAATAAACAATTCAGACCTGTTATTAGTGTTTATCAAAAAATTAATTTATCAATATTTATATCTGTTTGCCTCTACTGCAATATACATGGTTATAGCTTTAACATTTATAGTTTATTATAGTTAATGTAAAAAAAGTAGCACGAGCTAACATTTAAGTTTGTTATTAAATGTAAACCAATTACTTATATATCTTAAGCTTTAAATTGGTAAAATCAAAAGACACAGGAATTGTAAGGAAATGTTTTAATTAAATTCATTGTAATTAATTTAAATTTAAAATTAAGCTTTAGGAGGGCGAACCCCCTACACTAAAACTGAAATATTGCTGAGTCAGTGAACACTGTAATCGACAGTCCACTGTCACAAAAATGTGGCAGTTTCTGGACAACAGGTCATTTTTAAAAAGTTTCAGCAGCTTTGCAAGACACAAAATGGAGTTAGTACAAAAAAAAAAAAAAAAAAAAAAAAAGGTCATCTCAATTTACTGAATGCATAGTTTCTACTAAACAAGTGACTGAGGAAGTATCGGCTCAAAACCACATTTGAATCACTTCCTTGTGAATTATTGAGGCCAAAATGTTCACTCGCCAACTCTCATTATCTGCTCACACACACGCAAATAATGCACATTTATAAATCTACACACTCATCATCACTGTTGAAAGCTGTATACAGGAGACAAGTTACAAAATAGGTGTTGACATTCATATATAAACACAAATCTGCGTCCGCACCTACTCGCTCCTTTGTTCATATCTTTACTCCAGCCCTTTGACAGAGGTTTCTTGGCATGACGTTGACTCTTGTCTAAGGCAGATTTTGTTATTTACATGCAACTCTGAAAAACTGGAACGATGCTGTCCCAGTAATCTTTTTACACAGCTGCTGGCTTCCCAGCAGGGGAGACGTGATGTCCACAGACACATACCGTAATGCAAACCAACAAAAGCATGCAAAGATGGATGCATCCACACACACAGCATATCAGTCATGTACAGAGACATGAATTGTGTATGACAAGACCATAAATGAAAATAGTCGCAGAATCAGTTTCCTGTTAGCAATGGGTTCATGATTAAGTCATATTAAGTTTAAGAGTAATGTCAGCTTAAGCACAGCACGCGACTGGTTTGGCTATTAAATGAAAAACTCGTCAGCTTTGTCCTCCGTTTTATCCAGCTGCTTGCACATTGCAGTGGAACATTTGAGTCTCCCTGTGTCTCCTCAAGCATTGTGTTTTCATTCAAATATGCTGCTCAAATGAAACTGAATGTGACCATAATGATTAACATGCTGATGCAACACAAACCATGCTAAAATCATCAGGTAAAATCACTCTGGTGGCTGGTCTTAGAATAAAAAAAGCTTCAATAACTCACACCCTTTTGCCCCACGGTCCGATGCTTCCCCTCCCTTTCTATGCAAACACAGAAACAGGACAGTTGTGTCACCGTCAATACCTGTCATAGGGGCATTAAGCAGAGTCATTAATGCCCGAATCGTACTTTGAATATAGCAAATTGGTGCAATAATGCCGCCTTGAATGGCCAGTGTAAAAGGAGATTCAGGCCGAGTCGTCCAGAAACAATAAGGAGGGGGGTCAGAGTATGTAAATAATGCCAAATCACCTTCCTGCCAAAGGAGGGGGTCAAAAGACAGTGAAAAAGGTGAAGAATCAGCAGCACAAGAGTGTTTATGTGTATGTGGTTTTAACTATTGTTTCCTTCCAGTGTATGTGTGCTTGCCATTACTTCATGCTGTACAAGATCCCATTAGCGTCTGTTTAAAAAGGCCAATAAAATTGCCAACAATCAAAATTGAATTAGCTAAATAGTTCTGCCCTAACCTAACTCTTACATTTATCTACTGAGGAAATTATACACTCAAGAAAATCCAAGGGGAAATAGCAAGAGAACTACAGATGTGAAACCAAATGCAACATACAATAGCTTTTCTGTCTAATCCAATCGATGTAAAGGTGGGTTCAAGGGAGTAAGAATTTTCTCACATGGTGTAAATGGCCACTACTGCATAGTTATGACAGTCATTTGGAGAGGCTCTAAACATCTCAGAGCAATTTAGAAAATACTCAAGGACACATGAGGTAATCGCTCCAGGGTGCCAGCTGGCTTCAACATGACAGTTGCGTTAAAAAAAGATTTCTATATACCACATGTGCATGCACACACAGAAAATATACACCTCCTGCACATATACATGTATAGATTCATGCAAATAAACCCACATGTGCATATGACACATTTATACACAACTTGTCTCAGATCACAGACATGATCTGACCTCCCCTGTACTGCACACACACACACATTCACACTTGGGCCAACTCCTCTCACATGTCCACACAGCCATTATGCCCAGCATAAACAGGAATGACAAGTTGAGATTAATGAATGGCCCAGCAGTGACAGACCAATTTAATTGTCAACCATGAAGGCTGTTGAACTCCACCAGTTTACTTTTACAAGGTTATTGTAGTGCCTTAAAATGTTGCTAATTAATCCTGACCAATAAGTAATTAGAAAAACTGATATCGTGTCCCCTTCCACATGTGTCACACTGTTGCAGGGGGCACCGAGGACGGGCCAGGCTGCCTGGGACGTAACGAGCAAAAAGAGAGAGATCGTGTGACATTTATTGCTAGTCGTGTCAGTTTAGAGGCACTGGCTGCAGATAACACTGTGGTGGCCAATTTGCTTTGTTTTATTTTAGTTTCCAATCAATTTGAGTTTTAACTCGATGTAAAATGTGGTTTTATGTAACTCAATAACTAGAATATAATTCTTAGGGTGGGGCTCTCAGCTGGTTGCAACACATTTTAAATAACTTCAAAAGGGGAAACCTGTGCCACGAAAAACTGGTATCATTCTCCTGCACAAAAATAATGATTCTGTAGTTTTTTTATTTATGCTTATGTTTCTGCACTTTCTAAACCCAATTTCAAAAGTCCTAGAGATTGGGCAAACGCACAAAGATATACAAATAAAACAGTCCGCTGCTGAATCAGAATGGCTTCTATTGTTCAGGGTGGTGACAGACAGTGGTTTAATGGAACCTAATGTACAATTATTATATTCAGCACAACTAACTTTTACTATATAACATCTGACCTATGATAAAGAATGCAAGATTGGAAAAATATGTTAGGTTAGAAGTAAATCCACTCAAAACTGGAAAGGAGGGACTGCAGGGAGAGAGAAGTAATTGGCAAACTGAGTGCAGGGGCTTTGCAATAGAGTAAAAAGACAAAAATATTACACTGAACGTTTAGTTTTAGACACTGACAAATACCTAAAGCCTTGAACATCTGGTTATTAGCAACATTTTCTTGATTTTATTGACCCTCATGGCAGTGTTTGACAGCTGGACGTTTGATGGTGCTACTACAGGGGTTTCAGTTTCTTGTCAAAAGACACGTGACCAGGAGGAACCAGGAACTGAGCCACCAACCGTGGGACTGATGGACAACTGCTCTACTAACTAAGTAACAGATGCCCAAGTTCTACTCAGCCCAACATATTAAGATGGGCTCAGCTACACTTTCAACTTTACACCTTTATCTGCCGTCTTACCTCTCTCTCCGTCGCCTTGACAGCGCTGGTTCCCGGGAGGTTTTGCTGGGTTATTCTAACCACTGGAAGTTGACAGTGGCCTTGGCTCCTTGGCTTGACTTCACTTCAAGTCATTTGCTGGCAGTCTGAGGCCTGGCTCACTGGGAAGGAATGTGTGAGAGAAAGACAGTGTAAATAAATACTGTAGGGTTGAACAGTGACACAACAGCCAGAGGAGACCCCAGTGTTTGAAAGAAAATCTAGTGGGAAAAAAAAGGATCTTGGCTGCAGAGGAGGCTGAAAACCATTTCTTGCCACCTGTTTTATTGTACAATTGATATTAAAGCACCATTTGTGCCTGATACTTTTAAAAATAAAATTACTCTTTGGCTACACACACACACACACACACACACACACACACAGGAATGTAGGACACACTGATCACTGTGATGAACAAATGTACTAAACCCTAAAAGCTAAATATATAGTACAGCAACAATATGCAACATCACAAATCATAAGTGATGAGAAATCTAATTTCTCTTCCAACTTGATATTTGATTCACAAAGGGCCTCATGTGACAAATTATGGCTCTTATTTTGGAAACAGTTGATTGAAAGTAAGAAGTATCCAGTGAATCGAGAACTCTGGAGGTTAGGTCAAATTGGACTGAACACAGGACCCTGCTTTTGTTTGAGACATAATTTATGGAAAAAGATGCTGTTTTGTGAAGGTGATGATCTGCTAAATATTATTTCCCTTATTATACAGCCTTGAAGCAACTGGCACAAATAGCAAATTCACCAGAAGTATGGCTTTTCATGATCTTGCTTTCTTTTTGTCACCTTTAGAGTAATGGAAGCTGTTTAAACTGTGAACATAACGGTACTGAACATAATTAATGTTAAGCAAAATTCCCAAACCTAAAATAATACTGATAATAGAGGCCACAAGAACTTTTGTGCAATCTAGTGAATGTTGTTTACATGTTGTAGCAGTTTGATCTCTTAGAGACATGCAGCACTGCACAAAGCACCATGAACAAAGGAAGCAATTAGTAAAATAGTACAAATAAAAAAGCTCTCAGTGCTAAAAAGGAGCCAAAAAACTGCCACTTTAAAGGCTGAAAGTGTGAAAGAATATTTTCTAACCTTTGACCTGTGAATGAAATGCAGCTGCAGGCGCGATGTTCAATGTTTCGTTAAACACAATTGTGTTCTGTGTTTGAACAGGCCAAAAGTAAAGTAGCACGCATTTCCAAAACTGCATGTTACAGGCTGTAAAATACTGATTCACTGCTTTCATATTCAAGGCATTTTAGCTATCTGTACGTTCTGGGAATAAACCAAACAGTAATGCTCGTTCCAGCACTAAAAATGCTAACAGAGCCACCAAAACAAATGAAGTAGGGTTAGAATCTGAGAATGACTTTAATTTTCTTAGACCCCTGGAATGAACAGTTAATGTTAAACCAAATTTAGAAAGCAGTAATACAGTAATACAGCACCAAAACGTTTTAGCCAGTGGACTACTCTGCTGTATTTCTACTGTTTGGCTTCTCTTACAGTGTATCATGCTGTCTCTGTGTGTGTGTGTGTCTGTGTGTGTGTGTGTGTGTATTGCGGCTTACACCATATGAGATCTACTTCCATCAAGATATGAATACTTAAACTGGACATTACAGACTGACAAATCTGTAAAGCCAATGCTCTTGTGCCCATATTAGGTCATGAATGATACAGCAGCCGTGTGCATGGACTCATTCAAAGACCCCTCTCTGTTTGTAATATCAATGACAACTTTTAGTGTAAATCATGTCATACTCTGCATGGAGCATGATTTCTGTGACACACTTTAAATGCCTTTGCCAATTCCAGCACTTTGTTTGGATTTTACACATCAATGCTCACTGAAGCTGCCACTGAGATCATAGATTAAGACATTGGAACATGTTACAACTGGAATGTGTGGATGAGTAAATATTCCTCCTTGATTTTATAGAACATTTAAGAACATTTAAAACTGGGTTAAATATGAGAGAAACACAAATGACTAAATACAGTGCTTAATCATGTATGTATCTCTTCCTAGTGAAGTTTCCTGCTCAAACCAAAAATCACTTAAGGTGTGATTGCACACTTAGATGTTATGAATACTGATTAATTAAAATAGCAACACATTCAGTTCTAAGCAGCTGATACACATCACCTAAATGTATCACCCTGTAAACATCTTTGCCAGTAAGAGTCATCTCTGTTGGCATCTGAACCCCCTTGATCTCACTAATATCCAAGCAGCAAATGCACAATACTTAGATTTGCATGCACTGCTAAAAACATGTGTGCAATAATTGCTCATGACCCTCCCCATTTTCCCAAGTTGTCTTGGGGCCTGCTGTTACTGTAAAGGCTAATGATACTGAGGGAGCTGGGTGTGTATGCAGGGGTAAAAGGTGTTCACCCTATCACTTGCTGAGCTGATGCAAACCTCTGCAGACACCTAGTCGGAGTAGGCAGGGTGTGACCTCACCCCTGACATAGGGGTTGGCACCTGTCACACACACTGACACTCACACATGCAAACACACAAAGACATGCATGTATAAATTACTATTGCACAAAAGCACTATCCAAAACACTTGCATCTGCAGACTTGGAGTAACACATACAAACACATCCTCTCCAACCCCGTCTGCCACATTCAGCTCACCTGCTGGCAGCCGGCTGGCAAGCACAGTGGGCAGTGTCAGATGAGAGGATATACACAGGCTATGTTTCAAGGTAAGGTGTGTAACAACAGAGGAAATCAGGGAGCTGATTAAAGTCTCGTCGGGTAAATAAAACATTAGGACATGCATTATGAGAGACCCAGGTAATTAGTGCGTGTCTTAGGTTTAAGTAGAGGAATGTGTAGTAACAACAGCTGCAAAGGAATCCTTTAAAGGCAAACGCACACAAGAGGAAAGTCAGGAAGGAAGAAAGGAAGATTCAATTAATCTTTGTGTAGGTCTCAAGTTTGTGCAATTGAACGAGACTTACGCAGCAAAAAATGTAAAAGGTTGCCCAGAAATACATATTTAATGGCAAGACATTTTGTACTGAGAACACATTATAAATTATTTTAAAATAATCAGTTTCCCTTCTACGTTGCCAATGACAACTGGTTGTATCACTGGCTGCGTCCAGCTGAGGAAAAGTAAGAGAGAAGTGAAAAGTGAAAGAGATGAGCCAAAACCAATTCAGTCTCTGTAGCTCTTTTGATGATCCAAAATAAGCACTTGACCAAAGCTAACATCATACACCGGAGGTATATTTATGGTGCAGATAAAATATTTATATAGTGAGTCATAAAGTCTGGTCCTGGAAAACAGCTGCAAGGGCATTACACACTGCAAGATTTTGGCAATTAAAATACTTAATTTCTCCAGCAGGATATCACATGTGTTCTGCTATTTAAATATACAGCTTGAAAAAACTGATTCATGCAATATCCAAGAAATAATCTTACGAACTCTTATTTTCATAATTTGAGTTTTTCTCCCCTTTTTTTTAAACAATCCCCTCCCATCATTTTTAGAACTATTTATTAGGTGAGATGAAAGAAGAATGTCAGAGCAAATAAAAGACCAAAATAGAACAAAGTCCATGATTAAATACAGTGTCGTATTTCTGAGCTGAGCAAAAAGCAGGAAAGCTGTGCTGGAATCACTGATACCATAGTAGTCTTCCTGAAAACACAACATATAGGAACAATGACATGTTATAGTGTGAACTAATTCCATTAATTGATTAAAAAAAAAAATACATATAGTGCCGATAAAACAAAAATTGTGTGCCATGCTACACGTTGCAGGAAGCATTTAACTGCAAAAACTAAGGAATGCGCAGAAAAAAAGCTGATTCTGAAATGAACAGACCAAATACCTTGAAGCCAGTTGTTGGACTGAGTGAAAAGGAAATAATAAAAAAAAAAAAAAAATCAGAGAAATCTTTGTGTTACCTAACTCACTAGAACTGCAAAACAGCTCCATTTTAAAACTTGATCTTCAGTAAATAATGGATTGTGGCACTATCAGATACAGAGAGGTGGATCAACCTCTGCATCCCAGACTAAACACTGGCCTAGATACAGGAATGTCTTATATCTATTCGGGTCTATAGTTTCATGTTTTTTGAATGAAAAGCAGCTAATTAACGATAAATAAATCATGTTGGGCTATCAGTGGCTGTAGGACCGGTGTTCGGTGTTGGATGGTAGATCCAAGGAACAGCAAGATCCAGATTAAAGTTAATAATAGATTAAAGTGAGAAAAGTACGGGTGCAAGTGGTCACAGTACACGCAGCAGATATCTAGCTACATTACGAACAACCTGTATGAAGTCCGATCTGCTCGCTAGAACGACAGCGTCATACCAACCTAATGATACTGTTTGGGGGCTTGTTGCTTTTCATGTCCAAAAGGATGGACTGTAAATGTCCAAACGTATGCAGGCAGCCTACAGGGTTTTCCCCCTCAGTTTTCAAAAGGTTTGCATGCAACTAGTCTGGGGTGAGACACCGTACACAGATGATCTACACGCTGCCTTGCAGACAGCGGTTTTCTGACAAAGCACACAGTTAACCTACTTTGCAGTGCCCCAGAATCCAGCTTGCTTACTAGACACAGCAAGGAGGCGGCTTTTGACAGATTACAGACACTACAAGGCGTAACTTTAATGTAAAACCTGAAAACTACTGCACAAAGCCAAAATACTAGATAGAGAAAACACGCATCACAACTACCATCCAGAGTTGTGAGTTATGGAGAAAAATCCAGTCAGCAGTTTGATTGGCGATTCAGCCTCTGCCAGAGAAATTTCGCTGTGAAGCACTGATTATGGATTGGCATGTTAATTGGCAGGTCATTCCCATTGCCTGCTTAACTTTCCATTTAATATTAAGGCACATTACTAAAGTTTAGTAACAAAAAAATTTGTTATTTCATTCTGACATATTGCCTAATTTCCCTTATATGTTCACTCACTTCCTAAAAACATATTGCAGCAGTATTTTATTTCAGTTGTATTTCAGATGACAGAACTGCTGCCAACTTTTCTTCTAATCATTTCTTGGTTTAACGTGTTAATACCAGTGTTTACAAAAAAAGTCCAAGAAAAAAGCTTTCCCTATTTTGGCGTGAAAGGACTTGACTGTTCTGCACAGAGCCCTGACCTCAACAGCACTCAACGCCTTGTGGTAAAGTAGAACACCCACTGTGAGCCAGGCATCCTCATCCAACATCAGCGGCCAACCTCAAGTGGATAAATATCTAGTGGACTGAATATATGAACCCAGGTTCTAAAACAATGTGTCCATATCCATTAGTTAACATAAAGAATTCAGATATCGTTGTAATCTTTACCTTGAGAAATATGAGGTAAAACACAGGATGATTGCCCAGTTTTAGACGTGGACAACATATTTACACTCCTAAATAGTATGATTATGGTGCCATGCTTGTTACATCTGTGTGAAAAGCGTCTTTGAAGAACACACTGCATCCCTAGTTTCTTTAGCAATGATTCATACGCAGGCACAATTGCTTTTAAATGCAGGCCAAAAAAAAAAAAGACAAAATACCAACAAGATCCAGAGGGGAGTTATAGAAATAGAGGAAATGGGTCACGTTTGATATTATACAAAGACTCGTACGTACATTAGGACAGGGAACAAGTTAGCATTAATGCAACTCTTAGACCAACTCTTAATTATAAAAGATAAAGTTTCCAAGTTCACAGTGAATCACCAGATGAAATTTGGAGGCGGTTTAACAAGAACCGGAAGAGCTGGCCTATTAAACCACGAAGGCAAGCCAAGCAGACAGACACATCACTAGTATGTAGCTAAAGAAAGAAGAACACAAGACGCGAACACAGCGAATACAGCTCAGAACGCTTCTGCGTTTGTATGAACAGAGGCTGAAACTGAAGCTTTAGTACTGAGTGAGGATCAGCGCTCAAGCAGCACTAATGGTGCATTAAGCAGAGACAGCGGAGTGAGGGTGACGCAATTCACCTTCCCTGACACCATACATCTATTAGTGTACACATTTTGTCTTAATGCACCCAATCTACCAGAATATCATGTAGCAGTGTTGTTACATGGTCTAAAATATTCATCATTTAGCTCTAGTATAAATTACTCAGACACACTCCTTCTGAGTGTGGAGATGAACTTATACAAAGCAATTTAAGCCACTGATCTCTCATCACCTTTGGAGTGAAAGGTTTGTCTTCTCTTGTCTCCTACTCTTATTCAAAGTAGCCAATTACACACACAGTAAATAAAAACACATACTGTTTGGGTATTTGAAATAGCGTTCGAATATCTCGACTATAACGCTGTTATTTTCAATGTTGGTTTATTTAGTAAGATATCTGATGAAATTAAGGTATCTCATTAAAAGTTAAAGTGCAGAGTTGGTGGAGACCCAAAGAGACCTAAAGTAAATATTTGACCTACATTTTTTTTGTTTACCAGAGGCACAAATCAAAATAGCTGCATTTGCCATATTAACTTTATCTGGAGCTACTGTGCCAGTGTAGTATTTATAGATTTCCCAATGTGGATTAAAAAGCTTCACCAATACAAATGGTAACATATATATAAAATGTTCTAAATTCTATATTTATTTAATTATTGTGTGAAATAATGTCACCTTTCTACTTTATTGACCAAATAAAAAAGAAAACTGTGGTGAAAACACTAAAAACGCTACTATGGTGTCTTCAAGGACACTTCAACAACAGGCAAGGAGGCAGCGAGAATCAAACCACACACCCTGAAGCTTAGCATAGGTGAGTATACTGTAGCTAAAAAAAAGAAAAAGTACTCTCTGTTCAGTCCATCTCTGCCTGTGATCTGGTCTCTTAACTGACTGTCTGGCCACCCCATGATACAAACCTTCCTAAACTCTCCTTCTACCTCTGCATAGGGTGTCTGTGTCCTCCCTGTTGCTACACACCTGTTCTTCGGGTCTAATGTTTACAGGCTTCCCTAACGCTGTGTTAAGGCGGAAGTTTCTAAAGCAAGTTTGGTGGCCTGAAGTTCGACAGTGACACTAAATATCTAGTTGCATATTAATTGGACTTTTTATTTGGTGTTGCACTCAGCTTCACCTCTCCAAGACGATGAAACACTGACCCAGATACAAAGATAAGGAGCAGACACCACCGTCTCTCCTGGTCCACTGTACCAGTCTGCATCGTGAAGGCTGGTAGTGGAATCATTGACCATCTCTAGGTGTAATACTGACAGCCAAATGTCAGCCTGCTCTACTGCAAACCCTTCTTCCACTGCTTTATTTATTACGTGTAGATTAAATCCAGTGAAATTCAATATTTTAATTGAATGTTTAGAGCCTGAGTGTTCAGTGATAAATTTCCATTGGTGCCATGCGCTGCACTATCATGTTTCTCGGCCTAATTACATTTGCATAAATGATGTTCGTCATTATTATCGCAGCTTGGGTAGGCACTAGAGGGGTGAAAGAAAGAGCCGTGTGGTATGAAGTGGCAAGGACATCCTAAAAGGACACTGGCATTAATGATATCGTTTCTTGTTAAGATGACCCACAAACGTGCTGTGAGGATACATGTCCCCTCAGTGTGAAGAGAGTGAGAGTGATAGGTTTCCATCCAAATTAAGTTTCCAAGAAGCGAGCATTAGCAATATCAAGTCTCAGTCTGTAAACAACCACTGACGTGTACGTCTAAATGGCAACAGTTCACCTCAGACAACACAGAGCCTGTTGAGGCAGTTCGTGACCTATTGTCCGAGATCAATGAAAAATAAATTTATCTCATCTTGATAATGCCAGGTAAACAGTACAGTTTATTATGTGTTGACCTTTCCCTGTTGTTCATTTATTATCATTACAGGCAGGAGATGGGATGCTACACCTTCTTACATGAAGGGAAAGGCTAAAAAGGTGTGAAACTTAAACCTGCCCTGATCAATATCTAATACTATTATGTAATATAATAAATATTTAACATATATTGCTTGTACAGTGCAGAAGTACTTATTTCACATAATTATTCTTCAAATTTGCTTTGCGGTTTGCTCAATAAAAGCAGTAAAAAAAAACCAACAACAACAACAACAACAACAACAACAACAACAACAAAAAAAGCTTGATATCCTCTTCAAGCAGAAGCCAAGCAGAGAGGCCAGGCTCACCTGGCCTTTCTGCCTCCAAATCCCACATTCCCCTCAATCACTCTGCTTTGTTGACTGCAGCAAATGTTTTTCACTCATTCATGTACATGTTCACATTTTCCACATAATCTTGATTTATTTATGTAAATAGTTTAGCAATTAGATAATTTATTTGCGCTTTTGTTTCAGCCACATGTCTGCACTCGCTCCATTTGCTCTGAACCTCGTGCCAGTTCATGACAGGCACCAAACAACAGAAAGACAAGACTATTAAGAGAACATAAGGCAGCATTTAACAGCAAGAGATTCAAACAGCTGACAGAAGAATAATTATTCAACTTACAATCATCAGGTGGATGGAAACAACTCCAAATCCAAGCTAAAGTTGCTTAATGTCTGCTGGATGTTTGCAAACACACTGGAATTGTCAATGACGGGGCGGGGAGACGTGTCACACATTATTTGAGGTATTACTTTGAACAGCAACAACCAACAGCTTCATCTTCAGGTTTTTGTAGCAGTTGGAACCCTTTAACAAACCAACCCTTTGCCCAAACACACCTTAGACAACTTCCCAGGAAATAACTAAATTGGATTAGACCACCAGCGGGGGAGCTCTGCCTGCACACTGATCAAAACGTTCCCAAAGAGATTTCTATAGCTAAAGTTTTAAACACAAATAATGCAGTTAACACCAAATATCCACATTACAACCAGCTTTAGAAAAACCCTTCAAACAAATGATGCTGCATTAAATCAGACATGAACCCCCCCACCCACCTCTGCTGTATAATGGCATCAACCAGGAAGTACAGACATGCTCGGCAGAGCTTTCAGTCAAAATGACTGCATGAAACTCACAAGTTGCAGAGGCATTAACTGTCAAAATAACAATTTTAGCGGATGACATAGTGTCTCCTTATATATTCTTATTTTGGTATCGGTATAAAATGGATCAAAACATAATAAAATAAAGCTCTTAACTAAAATTGGGTAAAGTTAGACCAACAATGCAGGTAGAAAATGTTTCTAACAGGTATCGGATTGTTTCAAGTGTGCAGGACAGGACAGGCAGACAGTTTTAAGGACAATGTCAAGCAGCCACCATTAGCACACACAGGTCTCTGTCAGACTTATAACTGATGGCAGTGGGTAAGGCGATCCCTGGTAACAGAAACACCACTTGTGGTCATATGTACACAGTGCTTCAGAGTTCTCAAGTGGATGTCGACCACTGTGGCAGCCAGGGTGTGGAAACAATATGTTCCCAGGGAGAGGAGAGTGATGGGAAACGATGAGCAGAGAGAGGAGAGACATGGGTGATGCCAGCTATTCCAACTTTTAAACAGACTGATGTTCTTTGAGGGTTTAAACATATGGGTAGTTAGTTGGCCACAGCAGGTCTGAAGTAGTGCTCAGGCTGACACATCAATCATTTAATTGATCACTACAATCTGCTCAATTATTCACAGCTCCTCTAAACTCTGCTCAACTCTTGCTGACCTCCCAAAATGTTTAAAATAAGCTTTTTTGTTAAAATTCCAAATGGCATCCATAAGCAAACGTGTGTCGACAATAGGAATAAAACGTGTTTGCAATCAGGTTTTAGCAGATGAATGCAGCACAAAAAACTGCCAAGTCAATAGAACTGACACCAAATGTGTCGGCAAAACATTCACTGACCACACTTTTCCATTTGTTTGTCCAATATTATAAGCTCATAGCACTTGAGCATGGTTTATGGCTCATGGATCTGTTCAGCACTTGGTTATGGTTAGCTGAAGGTTGTGGTCTTGAAAGGATGACAAGACAGGATGTGTATACTTCATTCACATGTAGTCAAACCACAATCATCCTCTAACCTCAACCAATATTTTTTGTTGCCTAAGTCTAACCATGCAAGACTCACTCATGCAAGATGCAAACCCCTGTATCTAGAGTCAAAGTCTAGCCTACGCTATGTCCAACTTTTCCTGTTCTGGAAAAACTGTCTGTGAACATAATCCAGGCAGCAATTGTTTCCACCTTCTAAGTGAAAAACAAATAAAAAAAACTAGTAGTAAAACAATTCAAGCATATGAAACATGACTGACCAAACTACAAGCAATTGTGACAACAGGGCACACTATGTACTGCAACATATTAGCCTGAGGCACTTGCTGACATGAAGGTTTATTAAAACTTTTTTGGTTTGGTTTGGTATCTTGCAAGTCAGAGAGAGCAGGGCTAATGTGGTTTTCTTTCCTTGTAAGGCTTCCGCGTGATATTGTAGTCTCACTCAAAAGACATTAATATAGTACAATGAAAGATTTTCTTTCTTTGTCCAGTTCGGGACAATTTTTGGGCGCCACAAACCCACAAAAATACTTTGCGTAAGATATGATCTGGCAATGTACCCTGTGCACTGAGGAAAGAAAAAAACCTGAATCTAAATAATGGAGTAGTGGTCTGAGTTTTAAAGGGACAGATTTTTCAGGATGACATCAGCGCACGGCTATTGTTTGTATAACGTCCGCTGCCTCTTGATTAAAAGCCTGCTCAGATTTTCACCCGGAGGACTTCTCAAGAGGAGTAGCTTGGCTTCAGCATCAGCGACCAGATCCTATTAAGAACTGCCCTGTAAGAGGTTTTCTCCTCTCTGCTGCGGAAATGACTGCCGTAATGTCTCTCCTTCTTCACCACTTTGGAATGCTCCACTCTACCCCCCCCCCCCCAGTTCCTCTCAGTTTCCCTTTCTTTCTTATGTTCTATTTGGTCCCATGCTGAGAAAAGTAAGTGAGAAAAATGATTAAAACATTTTTTGTGATGGTGGGAGCTGGGCAGGACGGACAGGGGCTCTTAAAACAACACTAGGTACATCGTCAAAAAGCAATTTTGGCGCTTAGGTTACAGTCACTGATGGGCCGTTAGACAGCGCCCCATGGCGTTGAGCTGGTGGTTAAAATATGAGTGGGGCTGAGTGGACCTCCTTTTAGTGATTGAGGAGGATTCCCCATTGTTGAAGGCAAGCAAGAGGTTTAGAGCCCAGAAAGATTCACTGCCCACTAATCCGCTGGACAGGATAAGCCAGATTCTCCAAAACAGTGCCATTGATAGAGTATTATGTGCTGAGACTAAAAGTGATTCTCCACCTTTACACAGACAGGATATACAGTAAGTTAATTTATGTGCTCACGGGAGACTAAAATGCGCTTGCAAATTCAGGTCAACTTTGATGTGATTCACTTCAAACACATTTCCAGATGGGGAACTTCTTCTAGTTTAAAGGGAAGCTGGGTGTTCTCAGTCTCCAACAAGAGTGGGGAAATCGATAGCATAATTTGACCGCTTAGGGAAGCTCCTGTCGCCACTAAACCTTTGTTGGAATTAAAGCCCATAGAGGGTGGAGATTCCCAGGGGATCCTCGTGTTGTCTGAAAAGTCCAGAGTAGGGTTACTAGAAAACCCCATCCCCTGAGTCCGACCCCCACACTGACCCCTTCCCACCCCAGGGATAGTCCACTGTAGGCCCATACAGGTAGGGAATGAACACAGCGCTTCATGACAGCGAGACGGAAAGTTGTGCCACTGACAAAAGGGCCATCCAGCAGGGAATCAGGAGGTTAAGTGTCCTGCAAAAAGGTCCTATTCTTCCAGTTCTATCTAAACTGCCATCCCACCACTTAGATCTGCAGCTGGTCTTCCCTTTTTGAATACGCCACACACACTGTGACCATACCACTTTCGCTGAGTCCCTAAGATGCAGTTTAAACATGGCTCCAAAATTTGATTAAATTATGTTTTTTTTTCTTTTTTTGTTCTTTTCTACTGCTGCCAACTTCAAAGCACAGCACTGTGGCAGGTGGTTAGAAATTCCTGAAACAACTTCAAACACTGCCATATAATGCCACATTGTCATAACTCGCTACCTGGGCCCCTGTTATGATGTGAAGATGATATGTCCCCACTGATCTCTAAAGGGGCTGTTAGGGCGACCATTCAGGTTTTTGTGTTTCAGGCTTTTGATGTACATTGAACGTTCGGTTTTTGAACTGAATATATTTAGAATGTAAACACTGATATATTTGTCATATTATTTCAGTGGCAACAGTCAGTTTGAAAGGGTTATGTATTTCACATCTGCATACATAACAAATTTACAAAACAACAACATCCATAATTATTCTGAATTCATCAATATTAAACATTTTATTTGACCTTGTAGATTCAAAGTGCTGTATGTGCAACTGTTAAATTTTTATTATATTCACATGTTTTCGCTCTGCCTCAGCTTGCGGAGATCTCAGCTACTGTGGTTCACTGTCTTTTAAATACTCTTTCTGCGACTGCAGCCATCCATCACATGGTTGTTCTAAATCACTGTGAGACAGGAAACCTCACCTTTTACTTGTGCTATTTCTTAAAACATCTCCTCTCACTATCAAAAAAGCTTTCTGGGAATGCACTAACAATTACTAATGACAGCCTATCTCTCATCAGGTCATTCACATCATCCAGGAAGTCACTCAGGGCCCAATGAAGACGCGCATGTGGACATTTCTCACAACTATTACTTCCATTATTGTCACCATCCTGCCTCTCCCTCGCCCTCTCCCTCTAACTCCTTACTCCTCAACACAACTTTCCCCTGTCACGGCATATTAAAAGTGGTTTACATGTGCATGTCCAATGCGATGAATATGGATGTGACCTCTTTCTTTGGCGCCTGGCTGCCTGCCTGCCCTCTCGCCGGCACCCCCCCAGGCACAAGACACCACTTCTCAATGAGCACAGCGTGCAAAGGAGACAGAGCCTCACCCCCACTGAAAACACACATGGTCTCACGCACACACAAAAGAATTACGCTCATAATCATAGGCACACATGCACGCCCGACTATCGCTTCTTCTCTGCTGCCTCTATCCACTGACCTTTCACAATGTGTTTTACATAAAAATAAAAGAAGAAGGGGGAGGTAAAATCTTGAAATCTGACATGAAGGAGGATGCTGATTTATAACTCGCCCTTGTGACACTTCTAATGAAACAGAGGCCTCTGCTCTATGGCTTTATATGTGGGACTTGAGAGCTTGTAGGCATGTACATACATGTATTTGTGCACGTTAGCCAGTGTCTGAGAACATACTGCTCTAAACTGAAGATATATCTATGCCTGTGTTGATGTGCCTTATGTTTCATATAAACTAAATAAATATTGTGTTTCATTTGAATATTAAAATTGTACGTACTGAAATGCATAACACAATGTGGAGAAAATTAAATTTTAGATTTCACCGATGGTCGCGCACCCGGTGTAATTGTTTTTCTTATACAAGGATTCAGTATTCCTAAAGATCTGAAAGTAGTTCTTAAACATACTTAACCATAACATAATTAGTGTTTAATTGCTCGCATTGATTTTTTCTTTTACTGTTTTATTTATCTATTATCATCCATTTCTCATTTTATTTGTTATCACTAACACTATGAACTACTTGTTTAACCAATTAATTTCATTTCTCCACATCATAGTTCACAACAAAGCCAAAAACAAGAATCTTTTTAGCTTAACTTGCAACATGTTGATAAGATTTGTGCGTCCCTGACAACTCTAAAAAAGTTACATATTTGGTACCTGAAGCAGACAACAGAGAGCAATCTGTGCACGTTTTTATCGAAGCTCCAATTTGGTCACTTTAATTGGTGTTTGTCATCTTGTTAGGACTAATTAGACAGTAGCGAAGGTGATGCTGGGTTTGGCAATTAGCACACAGGAGACGAGCGTAGGCTAATCATTTCAAGCGCCTTAGTGGCACGTAAGTTGTGATGCTGGCACATAGTGGCACACTCACCACACTGAAGGGGGGAGGGGGGTTAAACATTTGTTTTATGAAGAGAGACATGATTGGGGGTGTATATACAATATGTAGAAAGAAATGTATGTTCGTGTACATGCTTGAATGTACAGTAAAGGAGAGGTTAGTTAGTTTGGAAAATGAACAACAGCAACTGCTTTCTCTAAAGCAGACAAAGCGACTAAGACATTACAATTCCCCACGAGCCTAACAAACCTATAAAATATGAAGTTTAGAAGGTTGAAGAAAAAGTAAAATAAACATATTTATTTCGGCTTGTTTGGTTTGATTGCGTGGGTCGGGCTTTGCCACGCGTGTTTTTTTACATCTTAAAGGCATGTTCCATTAGCATCTAAGCTGTTGGTTTCCAAATGTTAAGAAGCAGAAATACAAACCTTTGCATTTTAATTATTTAGTATTTAATAGCTGCTTTTCAGCAACACAGTCACGTTTTGTCAATGGTACTTTCCCATGGATGAAAACATCCACATTTCCAAAACCCAAATTTCCTCAAAGTTAAATGAGTAGGTTGTGAATCAGTAGGGAGGAGAGAAATTACACATTGTAGCTATTAATGTCCTTGAACTCTGGTCTTTCCCAAGCCTGACGAACAATATACCCTCTATTTGAGTTCGTGACACGGCAGGGACAGAGGGAGGATGCTTCGAGTGCTGTGGCACCACTAGACCAACAAAGTGGCATTGGCAAGCGTCTGGGGTTGAATCATGAGTTGAGCACGTCTTGCCAATCTATGAATGTGTGTATACATAAAGAAGGGGGCGTGCTATTCTACAGTTACTCATGTGAGTATGGGGAGTGTGATTTCAGGCAGGATGTGGTTCAAATGGACATGGGCAAATGAGGCCTTCTCGGTTGTTCCTTTATCTCTGGGAAGCACGCACACACACACACACACACACATACCAGCTTTATATGTATGCATTGATACTATAGACATGCATTTCTATATCTGCCAAGGTTGCAGAAGAATTGCAAAATGGCTAGACATATTTATGCAGAAAATGTGTGCACACACACACACAAAAATCATCTATACAATCATTTGTCAAATGCTGGTTTCCCTTGCTGGCACTGTTCTGAACAGAGTGGGGAAAGTTCAAAACCCAAATTCTTTTGGCCACGATTTGTTTTCTTTCCCATTGATCACCAAGCAGCTGCTGACTGATTCTCAGCATAGCCAACATAGCCACAGTGTTTTCTTAGCATTTCAGACATGCAGGCAGACAGGGTGAGAATAGAAAGGAGAAGGTAAGAAAAGGGAAGGAGACAGCAAAATGGAAAGGAACGGACAGGAAAAGAGTGTGTGGGCGGGGGACACATTTTCTTTATAATCTGCTATCCAGAAACAGTGGGGCAGCTGGAGTTTGACAATTTGTGAGGCAGATATCTGATCTGACAAGGGTATCAGTCTGAAATAATATGACAATCTGCAACGGCATCTCAAATTCTTAACGCTATTATTCTATACAAGTCATCATCAATAGCAAATTACAAAATATAAGCAACATTTATGGTTATGGTCCCTTTACATTTATGCAAATAAAACTACTTTGGTAACCACAGACATGATATCATGCACGTTTAAAAGAAGCTGTATAGTAATATGAGATAGGGTTCAAACTGCAATCTATCGAGTAAAACGTAATTAATATGTGTGACCAACCCTCTCTGATCTCCGTGCTGAGAACTGTTAACCAAGGGAAAAAGTTGGGTGAATATTTGTTTTAAGCAGTTGAATGAAACGGGTAAGAATAGCAGAAAGCTATCATTGTGTAAATAACCCCTAGTAAAATTTGATCTTTTTCTACGTCGATGAGTTAAGTAAAAGAGAGAGTGTTACAAACATTTTATGTGGTATCGGAAGTTACTATGTCTTCTTTCGTCATATGGGAATTTTACCCTCTCCAAAAACCATTTCACTAAACTGTAATTTAACAAAGCATAAAACTGCTTCCACCGACTACTGCTAATAGTTGGTCCAACTTTATGTGTTAATCTCAATGGTAAATTATTGCCTTTATTGAAAGACACTGACGGACAGGTATAAGCAAACGAGCTAAATTGCCTTAAACTCAAAATCAATAGGCAATATTTGGGGGCTTGCACCTGTTCCTCAAAAACAACGCCACAGAAATCAAACATTATTTAGCAACACCCCACCACAAAAACACGTCAGCAGATTGCCTTAATAAGACCACATCTCTGTTTTGAAAGAGATAATATAAACATTTGCGCGAGAACATTTTCAATGAAGGATATGGAATAAATGTAGTATTTCCTGCATTTGTTCCTGGTGTAATTTCCTCCACACATTCATTCTCTGTTCCCTCAGCACCAGAGCTACCATCCTCCTTCCTCCATCTCTCTATCCCCTCTTTAATAAACGAGCGCTGGTGGTAATTGCCCAGTCTGGGACGACGTCATTACTCATTCAGATGTCCAATAATGCTGCAGCACCCCCAGCACACACGTGCCAACTCATATACACACACACTCACACACACACACACACACACACATTAGATGGAGGCGCAGTCTACACACGCAGATCCATATCATTGATCTCTCACCCACCCTCCCATACTCCATTTTTCATATTCAATGAGTGACTTGTAGATTTGGCTGCTCGATAACGATACGTCTCAATTAAGAACAGGCAAGGGTGTGTATTGACATGTATGTGGACTGGCCGAGCAGCCAAGCTGCACCGAGGGCAACGGTCAAAAAGTACAACCAGACAGAAAGTAGCTCTAGTATGAACTTTTAATGCAAAAGGGTTGTTTTCATTAAATATATTAACTTGCAAATGATGTCTGCATCTGCAAGGGTTTTCCAAATAATTTAATTCGGAGTATCTTTGCAATGCATCATCTAACGCTTCAAAAAGGTCCATTAACATCTCTTACTGCTGCTTTCTAATGCCTGTTCACGTCAAATGTCGAGGTTCCTAAGTCGTGTATGTTAAAAGAACTTTCTCTTCCACCAACTACAGCAGCATTAGCTTCAATATATATGTATAAAGCTCACCACACCCGAACTAAAACCAAACTCACGCGTCCAAACTTAACTAGACTTGGCGACTTGAGGTTTTACACTCTTGAGGGGAAAGTCATAGAAAGGTAACCTCACATGCATCTAGTGGTGAGGAGTTCAAGGGTCAGAGTCACAACTTCCTGACAAAAATACATAGCCTTTACTAAAGCTGGGGTGTGGGAGTGGGGTTAGTGTTTCCCAGTGTAGCCCACTGGATCCAAGCAGCTGATGAGATGTGGTTTCCCCAGTCTCTGCTGTCAGACTCTCCACAACACCTGAGGGAAAACAGAGCAGCCTGGGAAAAGAGAAAGTGGGCCAGTGATTGTGTGTACGCTATAGAGTGAGTGTGAATGGAATAGTGTTCAGCATCTGTGAACAAGTTTGTTTTAAGACATTTGCTGGTTTAAAATTTAACGCTAAATTTAAAGTAAAGGAGAACGTCATCTTATTTTGTTTCATGTATTATTTATATTTTTACATGTAGAAATTGGAGTGTTTGCCACAATAAATAGCTGCTGCTACAGCATGAGAAGACAACACACACTGCTGTCTAGGTTAACATAAAAGGTGATTATTATAATGAAATATTCCTAGACAACAGCCAGTTTGTTTTATTGATTTTTTTATAATCTGTGTATGGCAGAAATTTCAACAGTTTGATTAAAGTCTCACTAATTTTATTTTAATAACTCAAGCAACTTATTTACCAATTAAATGTTATACACACAGAGGCTTGGAAGGTTAGAACGCACCAGACTGAAGTGTTTTGTGTTTTAACATAAAAAACCATTACCCTAATTACATACATGCAGATTCATCCAGTACTACCTATATTCTGTGTTTTTTTTGGACACGGATGTGGCCGGAGTTTGATAGTGTCCGAGGCCAAAATGCCACAAATTCTTGAACCTCACAGGAAAATCAGGGCAGTGTAAATGAATGAACTCAGCTTTGCACTGGCATCACAAATTACCAGGCAGACATTCTGGATAAATAGTTTCTGTGTGTTACTTGGACACAGAAGTCAGACCAGGTTGGACTGGAACAAAGTAAAGAGGACTCGGTCTTCACCCAAACCCTCGAGTGCAATATAAAGAGCCACTGGTTGAGTAAAATGCAGGAATGTGCCATCTTTTATGAGGGGGATGAAGAGAGTAAAAGCACTCTTCTTCATAAAAAGCATGTATATACATATATTGGATAACTGTAGACGCTGCTGCTGTAACTCATAAATCTGCAAGCTGGGACTGTAAAACGGGCCAGGACGAAAGCCCTGATCGGCTTATTTTGACTGATCTTTGCTGGAGGAGTTATGTTTGCCTGTGAATAGACATTTCTGGCAGACTCGGGGGAATTCTCTGTCAGCCGAGTGTTAATATTAACTGTCCATAACAAAAGAGTGTTAGTCTGAGGAGAAAGGCTGACACTGAGCAGGCACCTGTATGATATCACAGCTGAAGGAGAGCGCATTGTGTGTGTCAGTGTTGGTTGTGCATTAAAATACGATTTGTCTTTCACTTAGTCTATACAATGCAGACCCTCTGCAGAACTTTTCAGTTCATTTACAATTAAATTCTGTATGGGCTGACTGGGTTTTTGGCTCCGACATGGCTCCCTCTGTGCACCTTAATTGAGAGAGGCCTCACACAAATCCTCTGATCCTGCAACCGAACAACAAACAATGACATGACACTGACTGCAGTCCTCATTCGGATCAACTCTGCTCACCTCTTCGCGTCAGCCACACCAGTCCCTGTTCTTCCTCTATTTCCAGATCGTCCTCTCTTCTGTCTCTCTCTTTTTTTAACAGGCTTCAGGAATGCGAGGTCTCCTTAGTGATTTATAAACATTCACATAATAAATGGGTGGCTGTAGTTTAAGCGGTGATGAAGCATTCTCTCTCTGGGACACAGCGCTGGCCTGTGTGTGATTTAAAGGGCTGACATTTATGGCTTGCAGGCCTATTATTCAGAGTGACTGTCTGTGTACAGACCAGCGTTTTACAGCGGCTATGCAGAAGTGAGCCCAAAACTAAGCTAGGATCTGACACAGCTAAACATCCAGTAGGAATACGACACTCACATATCGCGTGGTACTAAAGCAGTAGGTGCCTGACAAGTATATGTGGTCATGGCTTCAACTAAACTTTCAACAAACTAATCTTATGGCTGTGGACAGGGATTTATGGATCGGATTTCACGCAGTTGAGAATTGTTTTCTACTTCCTCAAAATGATACCAATAATTCCAGCTCTAATGCTTGCCTAATACCGAGAATATGGTTTAATGTACGTTATTAAAGCATGCTTACAGCAGTTCAGCATCAGCTGCTTATTTAATCATGACCTGAAAGCTCAATTGTGCTGTTCTGGTGTACTGTCGTGTGTCCTGCATTAATAATGAATGTTTTGTGTTTGATTGCAGTGCAAAGTACACCCAAATTATCCCTTTCACAGTTAACTATGCTACTTTGTTTTCACATAACCCATAACCTGTCTGCTTGCCACCAACGTGCCGTGGATTGCAATCGACGACTCAGCGGCCGACATCACTATCTGTCTAAGATAATAGATGACAATAATGGGAAACTGTCCCTAAGCACTCGTTTGGAGTCTTCCTGCCCATTTACTGATAACCTTCATATTTAATTCCCCTCCTATAGCCAGGAAAACAGACACTTTAAGTCCATCTAGAGGGAGCGCATTTACAATAAAAGGCCAACTGAATCCTCGGCTCACGTTTCCTCCTAACTGTGGCAGAACATAAACCTTCGAGCCAGACCTCATTTTCTCGGCGCCATCTCCCGGACACTGCTACAAAGAAAAATCAATAAGGCTGCACACAATCCTCTTAACTTTAGAAGCCATGTCTTTGTCGAGAGAATATTGTGAATAATTTTTCTTCTTTTTGCTTTTTTCCTTCCATTCATATAGCAGAAGACGTGTGTGTTCTCACTTGTTGCTAAATTAGCATCTAGATGGAAAGCTGGAAAGTTTGTGAACCCTTTAGAATTTTCTCCATTTCTGCAAAAGTGTGTCCTGAAAAGTAGAATAATGAAACCTAATTACGAACTAAGACATATACGTATTTGCCTGCACCAAAAATATGCAAACCTCTGGTAATATTAAAATTAAGCACAGCTGTTATATTCAATACATTAAAAATCAGGTGCAACTCTACTAGGCCCTGTTTTATTTAAAGAAAAGAAATCTGGGTCTTCATTGTAAACGTCTGATCTTGGCAACAACAGTGTTAAGACTTTTTTTTTGGACATTTAACCCAGTTGTTACCCTCCAAAGGTGCTGTCCACCAACAAAGATCACACCAAGATAAAGGTGTGGAAAACTCTATTGGTCACAAGGGTGATGTCTGTGAACCTAAACGCCTATTTTGCAGTTGTTAATAGGAGCGTTACTGAGTCAACCATCAGTAGAACATTGAACAATGGTGTGCAGGACCAGAGTTGCAAGGGGGGAAGCCACTACTCTTCATAAAGAGCATTGGTTCCCAATTACAGTTTGAATGAGACCACACTGAGAGCCAGAAAGATGATGGAAGAATGTTCAATGGGTAGATGGCACCAAAGTAGGACTTTTGTCTTGTATGAAAAGAATTAAGTTTAGTTGCATCCACCTTGCACTGGCGATGTCATTACTTGCCCATGATAAGCATAGACACAAATATTTGAGATTGGATATTTTTCCACAATAAATTATCAAATATATGTGATGTTTTCGCCTTGTTTATTTAATTGGGTTCTCTTTGTGTAGTTCTTGGAAAATCTGTTCACATTTTAGGCCATACTTATAAAGGAATAGATTAAATGCTCAAGGGTTTTAAAAAACTCAACGGTCACTGTATGTGTTCAACTCATATTTTCTTGACACAAGTTTGTGACATAAGCAGTCTGTTGTTGTGTATTATGGTCACTGTAACCCAATTCCTCCAGCTGAGAAAGGAGAAATAATTCAATTGAGCTGCAAAGATAAAGATCCCTGGAGCAGAGTGAGGAGATCTACTCGGCTTGTATAAAGTCATACCCTGGAGATTAGCGACTAGCATGTAGCATTTAGCTTGTAGCTACACTAAATCAAGCCTGAGTGTGATTCACATAGTCAATAAAGCAGGGCTTATTGGATCACTGTGTTTACACAGTTTGAACTGTCACAACATAACAAAAACCGCTTTTATAAAGAATCCCTTCAAGGCTGGGATAGCTAAGCATGTCTGTCGGATGGAGTTGGACACATCCAGCAACATACCCAACATTAATAAAACATTATAACATTAAGAAAACTAAAAAGAAGAGATGGGATGGGTGAAAACATTATTATTATTATAACAACATGAATAATAAGGCAATGCTTTAATTTAACATAAAAGTAATATTGTCTGTTGCTGTGCACAGATGAAAGAAAAGGAGTCACCCACAGAAACTCAGTCTACTACTGTCCGCAGAAGCACACATAGGGACAGTATGTAATGCTGCTATTGTTCTGTTTACTTTTTTTTATGACATTCACACAGACAATGCTACTGTTTTGCCACTGGCCTAAATAACTAATACATTTCAAGCATCCACTGACTATGAAATAACCTTGCTTGAAAAGTCCAACTATGTATGTGTGTGCGTGGACATATTTTGCGTGTGTGTGTTTGCATTTTTCCCCCAGCAGACTCCATTCAATCTCTTGCACTCTCAGCATCTATTTGCTTCTGCTGTACATCACTCTGACAGCAGCGACTTGCACAGAAGAGGCCTTCCAGGCTGCCTTATGTGATGGACATTTCTGTAATCCCAAAACGGAAGACACCTCACATTGACCTCTTCCAGTCGTGACTTATGTGACCCCTCAACTTATGACCTTTGAACTCTGGTGCCTGATTCAGCAGCACATACACAAATGAGGTCAAATTTCTAACAAAACAGCTGCACAGGTAGGTCTTCAGGTAGCGTTCATCTGGTTTTAGGTGTTTCCAGAAGAAGCAAACTACATCATAAACCTATCTTTGCTTGCAGTCATATGTAGAACGTCACTGGTGGGTATGGACTGTTTCTCTCTAACACGCTGATATATTTTTTGCATACTGTAATGCAAGGAAATTAAATTATTTATATCTGCAACCACTCCTTCTGGAGCCAGGCATGTGACCATGAGGCCCAGGTTTGCACAGCCCTGAAGAAATAACATGGAGCTGCTACCCTGTGGACCCACCATTCACAGGTTTAGGGACTGAGGACGGGTGGGGTGTAAGGTGATTAGTAGACAAGGTCAAGACCTAGATGGGCAGATTCCTGGCTTTGCAAGTTGGCTCTAGGGACATGGAACATCACCTCTCTGGCAGAGAAAGAGCTGAAGTAGGTGTGGGAGCCGGAGCTGGACTCTTTTCTTTTTTATCGTAGCGCAGGGTAAGAGGTGCTGGGCGTCGTGAGCCCCTGTGTGAGCGCTGTTGTGATGAAGCTCTCCACAGGGAAAGAGAGGGTCACCTCCCTGTAATTTTAGGTTGGTGGGAGGAAGGCTGTAACTCTGCCCTCATGCAGGACTGGGTGGACTCCTGGAAGGGGCAACACGTGGGGACTCCACAGTCCTTCTGTGGGAATGTATTGCAAACATGGATAACGATGGCGAAACCTTGAGGATGCCAGGTCTGGATGAGGGTTGCCCCAAGATTCTGTCTTCAATGACACTCCTATTCGACACTGCATGGAGAACGGGGACAGTGCCTGTAGACTGGCAGACTGGGGTAGTGGCTCCTGTATTTAAAGAGGGGACCAAAGAGTGTGCTCCAAGTACAGGGGTATGTCGTTGCTCAGCCTGAGGGGGATTGGTGCAGTTTCAGCAGCAATGTGGACATTGTGGTGAAGACGTAGCTCAACCGAAAGGCAAAGCTCTCAATTTACCAGTCCTGTGGTCACAAGCTTTAGATGGTGACCGAAAGAACGAAACTGTGAATACAAGACGCTGAAATAAACTCAGCATTACGCCTCTTCCAGACATGGTCCGGAGTTGTCATTTCACACATGTAACACACTGTGGAAGACAGGCAAACTCACAACCGTTCTCCGGCCAGAAACTGCTTGATATCAGCGAGGGGTTGGATCCTACAGGAGGCACAACGTGACAGACAATGACACTGTGGCCGAAGCCACACGTGAGACTAAACCAAAAAAAAAAAAAAAAAAAAAGACAGTTGTCTTATAGAAACATTGTTTACTCACTTTTAATCTGCCTGACAATCTGGGACAAGCAATGTGCTCTTTCCACACACAGGCTTGCTCACATAATGTGGACTTTTACAAGGGGGCAGACCAGGGGCGGAAAATTAATGAATGTTTAAAGATTTGTTATTGTTTTGGTGTGCAAAATTTGTTTGATTTTAGAACAAACTACTTAATTTTTGACATTATCATAGACATTTATGGATAAACCTATTTAATGTTCCATAAGCATGTCTATGGAAAATATCAGTTCACCGCAGTAAAACTGTCTTAGCTCATGAAGGGTTAAAAAGCAATATGTTTGCTGCAAGCCGAAGCCACTTCTCCCCAGAGCCGTGCAATGGTGAAATTCTTCCCCCAAAAATAAACGCCACCAGAAGTGGCACATAAATTAAAGTGGCAGCGTGATTGATGACTTACGAAACAGCAAATAGAGTGTTTGAATAGCTTTTTGGTAGAGCTAAAAAATATGCATACGCACAAACACACATGTACATATTACCTCGCACATGTATATACACACACAAGCGCAGCCATGAAACAAAAACAGTCGTCTACACACACAGAGTAACCACATCAATCCAAAACGCTTTACAACATCCTAAAATACACCCTTGAGAGCTGGTGAGAGGTAAAATTACAATGGACAAAGTGTGTTTGAATGCTGAGGTGTGAGTCCTTGTCTGTGTACTGTACCGCAGCCCCTAAATGAGCTCCATGCAATATTAAAGGATGCAAAATTAGTCTGCAAGCGAGGACATGCTTGGAGCGACACTGGTGACTGACCCACCAAAGGTACCATGGGAAATAAGCAAACTGGGCATCCAATTGCAACGCAGATCAGTGGATATTGTTTCCCATATTCAACCTATCCATCACTTACGCTGCAGCATGTTAATTCTCTTCTAGACTATGAGCCATCCACAGGGGATAGAAATACAACCAGAGGGGACAGTGGACCTATTGACCATATTACTGTGGTGACCATTTACAACACACAGTATGTCAAACTGAGTGCGTTTTCGATAGTCACTGCTTCAGTATGGTCAACTCATTTGTATTTGGTGCTCGAATTTTGAATTTACATTCACATTCACATTCAGATGACGTGCACCATGTTTCTGCAAACTATCTGCAAGCACCTTGAGTTGGCATTAGTTCAGATTATTCCTGACATATCACAAAACCACACAAATGACATAAAATGACAAAATTTCTTTTCATATTGCAACATGAAACTTCTCAAAGTTTCATGTTGCAATAATAGGGAGAATAATAAAAAACTCCCAAGATTGAGTGCGTGTAATGGTATAATTGTAAAAGAGATTAGTTATTAGTTTGGGTAGTACATGTTAATGAATGCCCTGAAACTATCCCTGTATTAAAATATCTCTGTATTTCTAGCTGAAAAAATGCCTGGAAATTTACACCCTAAACTAAAGCCATAGAAAGCAAGTTGAAGACTGATGAATTCGCGCTTAAGTGTAAAGTCTGTGAGAGACAATCTCATGTCGAGCTACAAAGTGTAGCTGCATGAGGATCCAAGAATAAAAATACATTTTACAGCTGCCATGCACGGGTGCATTGTTCCAGAATTCTAGCTATGTGCATGTAATTTAAGTAACAATCAACTCGGAGTCTGATTGAAATCTCAAAAATATGGCTTTGAATCAGCCCAGAGCCTACTAATACCAGTACAAGTGTAGGTCTACAGACTTGGTACTGACTAAAAAGAGCATAGCACACCTGAATGATTTGAACCCAAATTAAAACAAATTACCAAAAGTGCCTGAAAATATTAGACTTGGAAGGAATAAGGAAAAGCCAGTTCAGTGCTTGTGTTTTATAACTCCATTCTAGTGGAAGAGCAGCATCAATCTAGAACTCACCACACACACACGCAGTATGAAAGCAAATAAGCATGAAAACACAAGAATGACAGACACAAACCAGTATCCTATAGTACATCTACTACACACAGTTATGACCCTGTCTCCTTGAAGTTATTTTTTTGCATATACTACCAGTTTTATGGAGGGAAATCAGACCCTGCCAGGACAGTCAAGGAAGCACTAGTGTGCTCTTACCAAATGAAAGTGCAGGACACTGTAGACAAGGAGTTGTCTACAGCAGTTACCTACTGCTTCAGGTCAAGTCAAGTGCTGAGAAAACTAAACTAAAACGGATTAGACATGCTTTGCTCCATCTGTCCTATGGTACAGTGTAGAATTTGGAAAAACAAGCAAAATCTTGGTCATTAAAATATTAAATAAAAATATTTGCTCATGGTGACATACATGTGATTTCAGACATGAATATGTTTTTTGTAATTGTGTTTTCTGTCAAATTTCTGTCAAATTGGAAATGGAAATGCAAAATAAGAAACTGACAAATACACATGAACGCACTGTAGTAATAGACAAATGAACTTCACATACATGGGAAGAGAAATGTCACGTTTCATGAACAATCAATCACACGAGTATCTTTTTCCCACAATAAGCGTCTTTAGTCAAAAACATACAATGACTCATGTCCCACTTTTGCCTTAAGATACTTTTGTGTACATACTTTATCGCAAAATTTATAATGCAAAAAGTGTGTGTGTGTGTGTGGGGGAAAATCCAACACATAGCAAAATAGAAAATGTTTTGAATTATACATTCCTGCCATCAGTGAAAAATTGAGAGAGGGATTCATCATAAATCATAAGCATGCCTCTGCTGCCTAGCAAGAGAATTGCTTGGTGGGCAGCAGCCTGAGATTTAAGAGTGTGTTGCTGCCTAGCCTGGAGCTCCAGGCTGCAGCCACACCTACAGTGTACAGCTGCTCTCCTGTGAGGTAGGATATATGTTATTTTCAACACGCGTGAGCTGACACTGCAGAGAGAAACATCTTTGTTTTGCTTGTTTCTGTACAGCAGTTTGCCCAACATAGCGGTGTACATACCGACATTTCGCCATCCTAAACATTTATAGTTTACTATAGAAACCAGTTATTCTGTGTTGGAAGAACGTGCAAACATTTTTACACACTGGTCTGCACTTATAAAAAATATTTTTTACTTTACACAAAGCACACTTTTATTGTTGTACTGTATCCTGTTGTTGCACTTTTTAGGATTTCCGCTGTCAGCATGGTTTTATTTACAGCCACCTGTAAGGTGAAATAAATTATACGTGAACTATCACAACCGTTTCCAGAAATAAAAATTTCTGCGCACAAGCCTTTAAAAATAATAACTGCATAGCAAGAATGATTTAGTATTTTCTCAGCGGAACCCACAGAGTGACACCTCCTCTCATCACACATATGTTTAACCTTCAGTACACAGCGACATCAGCCACAAATCCTAAAAGCTGTATATGCACATGTACCACAGCAGCCAATTTATTCTGTTCAGGTTTTTGTACAGTGGTTTCTTTTTCCCAGCGGTTTTCACACTGGGCATATTTTGGGGTCACTGGAGTAATTCTGGACAGTGTCTCCTGTCTGGAGAATGTTCTGTAGGCCAGATACACTGTTACACAGAAAAAACTCACAAAGAGGTGGCCAAAAACATAAGCAAATAAAGACAGACTCCATTCATCATGGCAGCTAAACAAACAGCAGCAAGGAGAAGAAACGGGGCGAGACTGAGAGAGAAGAGATGACCTCTGTGTTGAAAGGTGTGTGTGTAGTACCCACATCTACAGTCATTGTGAGTTTTATGGTAAGTTATAGTTTATGTTTAATGCATGTTTGTATGGTAGGTAATGAAATGTTAGTGAGATAACTGTGTTTCATAAAATGATATGAAATGATCTCAGTATCTTAAAATGCAATACACTCCATGCAGTGTATGTGAAATGATAGAAATGCAATTTTACAATAAATAAAAGTTATCTGGCCTGACCATAAACAGGCAATTTTTTAAAATAATACAGTAGATTGTAAAGGTCAGTTTTCTAAAGATTTTCACTTACAAGAAAGTTAGACTTTCAGCCAAAACGTTTCCTATTAAACATTACAAAATACTGACACAAATCCAAAACCGCAAGAGCCTGCACACTAAAAGATCATGAAGCAATAAATTCACCACTAAATCAACATGGTAAGCCAAAAACAAGGCATTCATGATGATACACACACACACTCACTACGCTTTGAGTATTGGAGAGGCTGGGGGTCTTTGGTTCCCAGCACCCAGTGGTCCACACTGAGCGTCTGTTGGCAATAAATAAATCACCAGTGAAGTCAGGCCGCTGTATTTACACTGTGATTACAACTTACGAGCCAAGGTGCTTAAACAAAACTAAATAAATGAGAGCAAAGGTTTCCCACAAAATGTAATTGTAACTGTAAGGGAACAACAGCGAGGCTAATCACACACGTGCACAAAGAGCCAAACGAGCACAGGTAGAGAGGGGGAAATAACATAACTTTAACATAACTTCAAAAACATAACTGTCCTCGATTCTCCACTGACGGCAGTGTTCAAAAGATCCTTCCTCACTTCTAATGAGAAGAAAATTATCTCACAATCATTAACAAAATTATTTAAATATATATCTGGCAAAAGATTTTCTTAGTGAGAAAACATCTGATTTATTAAACGTTACTGGGTGTGCAGAACATATTAGTGGTGTCCACTTCAAGGTTGGGCAGTAAGTGAACCCAGTTTTCTTAAATGTGCCTTTTTTAACCAGGAAATTAAAGGTTTTATGCTAACACTGTTTTTTCGAGGGGAGGGAATAAAAGTTTATTCAATTAAATTTACATTTTCTGCAGCCCCGCCCCAACTAGAGCTCTGTCCTGGTCTTCTGCGTCCAACAGCAGTGTCTGGTTCTTTATCACTTTAGGGTTTTAAGGCTTGGGAATGTGTGTTTCTTGTCACCTGCTACTGGATGTGCACATGGCTGTTGATATCATCCTGTTTTAATCTAAAGTCACAGCAGCCAAAAGCTTTATCCTCCATTTCAATCACAATTAGTGACTGGTGTAGCTTTTTACATGATTCACCCAGGCAAGGGCAGAAATCACGTAACTTCATATTATATCAGAAAAAAGAGAGAATCCAGCTGTCTAACTGTTGTTGAAAAGAAAAAAAAGTTTTTCTAATTAATTGTGATTTATGCCAAATTAACACCTGTGTATTGTACTGTACTGTACTTTATTCAGTCTAGACTGGGACCTTGATTTTCAGTGGGACAGGCAAAGACACTGTTTGGCTCCTTGAAGTTGTTCACAAAAAAACAAAACTATCTAATATATGACACTTTGTATTATTATTTGCAGTTAGGGACTTGTACAGATCACTAGAGAAAGTGAAACTATGGAGGTACTGTATTATATAATTGAAAGTTTTATCCAAGCCCTTCATAAGCTTGTTAAACATATTGCCCGAGAATTTAAAATAACTGATACTGACAAACTGCTGTTACAAGGCTCCACAACTTTCAACCAGAGCCCCACCGCTTGAGACGGAATTTGATGAGAATCACACCAGCTGGCAGATGGGAATATCACGCAGCGCTTCGAATAAACATCCCAGGGTAAACGACTGCACACAGCACACCTTCAAACCACCAAACCCTGAATCCCCCTTACTCAACGTCCGCTCGAAGCCTCATCTCAGAGCACTGTCTCACTAAATATCAGAGGGAAAATCAAATATTTTGTTTGGAGCTTCACTAATATCAGCGTTTTTTACTCCACCCCTAATGGTATTTTTATTGATCGGCGTCTTAATGGCGGGCCCCATATATTTGACGGCACTCATTTAAAGTAGAAGTGAGTAATAGCTGTCTGAGGGAAGGCCGTAAAGCTGCATGTGTGCGTGCGTTTTTATCGTACTTTATCATTGCAGTATGGAAGGAAGAGAAAAGAGGAGGAGAAAGACAGGAACGAAGAGAGAAGAAGAAGAACTGGGAGGTTTTAATTTACTGAGCACAGAGAAGCAAGGGGGAAAAGGAGGGGAAATGTGAGCGAGGCAGAGTACGAAAAGGGAGACTTTAGGGAAGAGGGTGAAGGAGAAGCACTAAAAACACATTTTCCATACCTAACAAACATCATAGTAAAGCATTTGTGCAAACGCAACCAATTTCACCTACACACGCTCATACATCACGTCTCTGCTTTTGCAAACAAACCTCATAACCCCCTTTCTGTCCCCTCCTTCATCACCTTCTCTCTCCATCCCTCCATCCCTCTCAGGTCATCAGCGAGCGAAACCACAACAAAGGGGGGCCATTGCTGCGGTGACCTTGGCTGTGACATCATGTGGCGGCAGAAAGAAATGAAGCCATTAGGCTGAGGCAGCGCTTGCCCATAAATCAGACTGTTTCCAATAAGCTGCCTTAATGGTCATCCATCACCCCGCCATCCAGCGCCCTCCGCACCGAACCGCCTGGGGAACGGCCACAGGGACGCCGGAGTGGGGGAATAATGGGGGAGAGAGAGAGGAGAAACAGCTCGAGTTAAATCGGGGGAACACGGGACAAGAGAGAAAGGGAAAGAGAGGTAGGGATATGGGAGAAAAATGGGAGTGAGGAACCAAGCAGTGATGGGGAAGAGAATGAGAGGAGAGAGATAAGGGGCTGAGGGAGAGACCTAGATGTGGGAGGAGAAGATTGATGGAGCGAGATGGATGAAAGGCGAGTCAAAATGGGGTATTGACAGGCTGAAGAAATGGAGAGGAGAGAGAGGGGAGGGAGAAGGTAGAGAGGAGAGGAAAGATGAGAAAGAGGAGGAGAATTCAAAAAGGGTTCCAAAGTGGGGGAGGGAAGAAGAGAGGCAAAAGTGCCCCATATCAACTGAGGACAACAGGAAGAGCAAAAGAGGGGCGAGAGACCAGGTGAGGGGTGGGGGTGTGGTGTACATTAATTACACGTCTGTGAAGTGAAGATCACGTTCTACTCGTCAACCCCCCCACAGTATTTGCAACAAAAAAAGGGAGACACAAGGGGAAGTGTCTGAATTGAGAAAATCTTTGGGGGAAAAGTGGCATATTTAGACTTTTATCAGGTGTGTTAGTTACATTTTTGGTCTGACTTCGGGCAAACTTTTGAATAATGGGCAGCATCGCCCCGTTGATGATCTCTCGTTCATTCATTCTGTCACTCAGCTGTGTGTTTCTGTCTGCAGCTTTTTATTACACACATGAGCAGTTGGACAACAATGATTAGAAACCTGGATACGCGTATACATGGAAAAGAAATCGCCATTTTTTTGACAGAAATCTGTCTGAGAAAACCGGGTTTCCCTAATCCTGTATCCTGATTTTGTGAAAACCAGCTTTCCTATTTACACGAGACTTCAGATATCAGACTTCCCGAGAAAGGCCACTGTAACCTGGTTACTTAAGTCCATATAAACACATGAATTCTACTTTTTGCAATGTTATAATTTCTCACCTTTTAAGTTGAAACTGTCAGAAAAGTGATAATTCTTCGTTCTGTTTTTATTGAGGTCATAGTGGGTGTTGGAGTTGTACTGGAGTGTACTAAGAGGTGGTTCTAATGTTTTGGCCACCTCATTCATTTTAAACAAGTTGGACAAAAACATTATTGTCATCTTTCTGACAGTTTCAACTTACAAGCTGAGAAACTATAACATTGTAAGAGTAGAATTCATGGCAGAGCTGCTGTGTCGGATTAGATTGTACAGGTGTACCTAATAAAGTGGCCAGTGACTGGATGTGTTACGCATTTAAACATAGTCGAAGTCATTCCATTGCCATTGTCTTTTTTCTCCTTTTTTCTGTGGTGGGGTTACGTTTTACAGTGCACTTTCCCTGCTGCATATGTACAACGTGACCCAAACTACCTGGCACAGGGGAGCAGTAACAACTCAGCGAAAGAGTTTTTCCGCTTTTCATTTCATTCACTTTCTGTCTTGACTTAATTTATTACTTAGAAACATTTCTTTCCTCTGGGTGCAGTTTTTATTCATCTAGCTACGTATTCCATTCATTAACATATTTATTTGTTCCAACCCAGCTGACAGCATTTTTACAAATTGCAGAATGTAAAAAAGTTTGCTGGTGTTCACTTAACAATCCGATGGAAAATGATGTTAACGTTAGACACAAAACGCATATATACAAACCCAGAGAGCGAACTGAGGTATATCACATGAAAACATCCTCATGCTGTGGAAACATTCACATGTGCCAAACCCCAAACCCCTAGTAGCTAATCATGGCTGCAGGAATTACTCCACACACTCCCAGTAGTCATGTCATCAGGAACCCGGTGTAACAGGCCCAGCCTTCAGCCCACACCACACCAGCCTCTTGCTGAAAGGTTCAATGTAAGTTATGAAGCCTCCGGTCTGCAATTGTGGTTCAGCATCCTTACTTTCTCTCATCGGTTTGCTGGTTTGTTTTCCTTCTTTTCTTTTGGAGCCTTTGCTCATTCCTGATCCAAACTTTATTTTCTAAATTCTTGTTCTCTCTTCATTCATATCTTATTTCCCTTTGCACCCCGCTCCGCATTCTGTCTTTCTTTTTGCCCTCTGTGTGTGTGTGTGTGTGTGTGTTCATGTTGACCATATTCTCAGCCCATTTTGGCCAAAATCAACTCACCCAGAAGTCACTTTACAACCAGTGCTCTTATAAGCCCTTTAAACGTAAGCTGAAAAATGATGTGTGTGGCGCGGCTCTCCTCTTAGGTTTCCCCAAGTACAGCGGCCAAATTGTTTTCGCTAGGCACTACGTGAGACATTATCCATCATTTTGAATGAGCTCTGTAATTGGGATTATTGGAGCAAGAGTGCAAAAATTGACTTTGAGAGTGATAGCATTACAAGTGGGCCTTTCAGATGAAATAAGAGGGCGTGTGTGTACCGCATGCTAGTGTTTTGCCACATGTTTGATTAATACTGTGTACCTGTATGTGTGTGTGTGTACACAAATCTTTGTTTACTGTTTACATACATATATGTGTTGGTCAATGTATGAATATAAGTCGGTTATGAATGTTTTATATTGTAAAAGCAAAGCATGTGTTGTACAGCTGGAGTTTTGTTTACGTTCAGTATATGTAATAAAAGAGTGTATGGTTTTATTCCTAGTGTTGTGTTACCTAATGTCTTACACGTGATGAGTTGTACTGTGTGTTGCCCTAAAGTGATTCTTTGCATCCACTTTAGTTGTGATGAGCACAACTTGAGATTATTATCACATAAAAACCATCAGCACCAGCTAACAAAATGCCATCAAGTCAAATTTAAATGTATTTTATCACATATTACCGATTTTACTTTACTCGTGCAGCTGTGCATGCATGCATGTACTGTATGTCATGTAGGTCATTTCTCTATTCCTGGAAGCATTTATAAGCATAAGATGGTAAAATCCTCATAAATCTTTAAATGGAGCAACTTGAAAATCAGTTTTTACATACAAGCTAGATACAAAAGAAGAGATCCTACTACAGAAATATGGACCCAAAACAATCCAAAAAGGACATACAATTCATCCAAGGTATCCAGTTGGTCAGTCCATTACAAAAAAATGAATGCACCTGCCATCGATCATCGGCGGTTAAAGTGTATATTTTGTCTGAAACTGCTGGAGCTCAAGTGTGGATCCTTTGTTTTACTGTGAGCAGAGTGTGTGTAGACAGGAGGCAGTCAGACAAACACCAGCCCAGCGGGCACTATTTTATTCATGGTGTGTAATCCCTGCTTTGCACCTCCTTAATCTGCTGCCATGGAGTGTTTGCCCAGAGTTCAGTCCCACTCCACCTCCTCCTCCACCCTCGCACTTTGTCTGCCTTTAGCTTAGTCTCCTAGGCTGTATAGTCCGACTCCCCCCTCCCAAGTGACAGAGATCTGATGGCTTCTAATAGGTATGGATGTATCATTTATGTTCATTGACACAACACTGACACAGAACTTTAAAAATTTTATGGAGTGTAGCAACAAACTTTTATGCCCTACATAAAACCTAAGCTTAAACATTCAAATCAGAGTGCCAGTGTGTCCTTGGCAGCAATACTTAATGTGACAAACCAGTGTTTAAAAAGATTGCTTTGAATTTTCTGATGAAACGTATGAGAAGGCAAAGATACCCTCATTACCTACATTAGGACAACGCCAAAAAGTATTTCATTTATTTATTCCAAGTTCTGCGTTGACGCTCGAATTCAGTCCAATCTGGAAACTTTTGATGAAACGTGTTCAAAACAAGCAAAGAACTCAAGATATTAAAACAGATGTGATGTTTTTAGTTAATCTGCATGCACATTGTGGTGTCAGCTTATATTAGCAGTGGATGTGGCTTCTGTGTTAATATTCAGCGAAACAACGTGCGAAACCCGTCAGATGGAGAACACCTTGAAAATGCTGGAGTGTTTTATTCTTCCTCTTTCTCTCAACCAAACTCTTTCCCTTCCCTCATGTCTCTAGGCATCAGCCTTCAGTTATTACACCCCTCGCTCTCTCTCTCTCACACACACACACACACACACACACACACACACACACACACACACACACACTCACACAAACACACTGGGGACCTCGATGGCCCTTCTCAGCTGCTACAGAGCCCCATATGCTCTAACTCCTGTTGTTATTGTTGTTGTTTGGCTCCCCGGCTCATTTGATGTGTGGACCCATGACAGTGTCCAGGACCCCTTCCAAGTCCTGTGTGATGCCCCTTTGTGTGTTCGTGTGCATGGTAAAAGTGTATATGAGTGAGCATGTTTGCCTGTGCAGTACAGTAGAATGATGTATGATATGCCAATTATTACATCTATGTTTGTAACAATCTGCGTGTGTGTGTGTGTGTGTGAATAAAAGTGTGCTTCTACAGATTAAAAAAGTAACTCTGTTAGACTCTGTTGGAGTTTTGTCTGGGGGATTTTTTGGAAGATATTTCTGATCATCTCTTCAAAAGGCAATTTGAAATTTGAGGTTAGAGTTGATGCTAGGTTAGAGCAATTTGTCTCTGTACGAAAGTCTTGTAAAATATTTAACACGTCGTTTTTTGAATGGGAAATGACGGTCTGTGCCACCACACCCTTTCTCATATATCACACGCACACGTTAAAGCACATAATTTTAAATAATCAGTATTTTTTCTTTGCCGGGTACCAGTGATTTACAGTTACACTAACATTTTCCAAAACACGCGTGCTCTTGATTAATGGTTTGAAAGGTGGGTAAACACCATGTACTACTTATAACTGCTTGCATAAAATACATTTGGAACTTAAATATGATACACACAGTGGGAGTTTTTGAAGGCATGCAAAAAGATATCTTAATTTACCTTCATTCATTTTGCATACATTCAGTTCCTGGCATAAAAAGTTTTACTTTATGAAGCTACACAGGGACGTAGCATGGTGAAACATAAAAGGCCAAACAGTCGCACCGAAAAAAATGACATGACAAAAATACTTTTTGCTACTGTTTAAAAATCTTCCTGCACGTAAGCATAGGGAGGAGGGCCTGCACTGTGTTACATATGATTTTTGGCCATCTGTCCACTACACATGCCGCCCACATTAACTCTCCACATTCTGGTAAGCTACAAGGACACATTATCTCCACTTAGCCCTTCACCACTTGGCAACTGCAAGAACCATAACAACCAGTCTTTATGAAAACCCATTTTAAGCCACAGTTCTTATTGCCTTTGGAACACGAGGCAACACATTCACTTTCCAGACCTTCCTCCCTTTCTGGTTGTGCCGGGCTGCGCCCTTTCCAAGACCTCCTGCTTTAAAAGTTGTTGGTTTTCAACGCTGTAGAAATATATTCAGGGAGACATTTATCAGCGAGATGCCTGCCACTGGAGACCACACTGGCGGCCATTTTACAGCCCTGGTCAGGGAAAACAGGAAAAGGGAACTTTACTGTAAGAGAATGACATTTACATGTATATTTACATTTAGTCACAGCTGTTGCCGAATGGAAGCAACCCCAAGTGACTGAGTAGGAAGACTGGAAAGGTCACGGCCTGATGAATGCACCGAGGCTTTAGTAGCTAATCTTTACTGTTAGCATCATCTATAGGAAGGCATGATTTACCTTTAAACTTGAAAGGTAATCCAAAAAAAAGTTCGGCCTTTTTTAAATGTAACATTTCCCTCACTGCTCAACAATTGTATGGATCAGCGCGATTTCATTATTGTCCATAATTTAAATTATTAGAAAACATATAAATAGAAGAGGAGACAGTTGTTTGAGAGACAGTTGTTTGAGAGACTGTTAATGAACTGTTCATTTTCTAAACTTGGGTTGACTTTTACCAGGAAAACAAGTGAGGAAAAACCTTTAAAGATTATTAATATAATTAAGAAGCAGAACATCTGGAGCAAACAGCCCAGACACACTTACAAAACTAAACCACCAGCCTTTCAATGTCATGGCTTAAACATCTTATCTTTAACATGCTCTTAAATATTTAATATAAATATAACTACAAAGACATGCAACCCTGTCTCCATTATATAGGTGTAATGTTGTGGCTGATCTGTGTAGTAAAACGAATGCAAAATGCCTGCTGTGTTTAAGTCTGAGATGTGATGCTCATTTCGCTCATTTAATGTGTTAGTTACATAATTACTTCTTTCCTACAAAGAACTGCAGCTGTGATAATTCTCTGTTAATTACATTAGCTAACACATTTTTTTTAAACATTTAAATAATTCTCCCAAATAACATCTCATCTCCAGAGATGCACATGGCAATGATTCAATTATGGATTAGAGCAGAGGAATAAAAAAAACACAGTGCTAGATGATGTGGTTGGCAAACTCCAGGTTCATCTTTTATATTTGAAATCTTTAAACCCCATATTTCTATTTCTTTCTTTTTCTCGATGAATATCTTTGTTGCTGGTCATTAGAGGCTCAAGATACAGTTTTATTTGGTCTAATCCAGAGCTTTTAATGTCAATACACCTGCACACTGCTGCCAACAACAGACACTATCAATATCTGTGTAGAAAAACTCCTGACAAAATGATAAATGAAACCTTCCTTTTTACACACAAACACGCATTGGCTTTTGCACCCATTCATGCATGCATATGAAGCACACCTCCATCAGGTCCCCTTCAAAATTATGTTTGGCTGAGAGCAGAAACTGGCCTTGGAAACCACAGCCTCCACCCCCCCCCCCCCTTCCCCACCCCCAAACTCCCCTTCATGTCCCTCTGAGGAGCCAAAATGGCGTCCATAAATCAAGGAGCTAGATGTAATCTGCAGTGTCCAGAATGCAAGGGGCGAGGCTGCAGAGCATAATGCGACTGGTTCTCCATTGTCATTCAGACGCAGGCAGCAGCACAGAGAGCCTTGCCTGCACCTGATAAGGGTCCACTCCGAGTGAGCCATAAATCACAGACAGTGCCAACAGTTACTCCGCTGATTTCACACACAGAAGGAGAGACAGAGTGTGTGAGAGGCTCAGACAGGGGAGTAATCAGGCACAAAGTGTACAGAGAAGGTGGTTTAGAATGTGAGCAGTGGATAGCCAAAGATGGGGATGAAAATGTGAGCATAAAGCAAAAAATAATAATAAATTGTTGAAAAGGAAGAAAGAACGTCAAGAATGAACAAGATGACTGTGCAAAGGGAGTGATACGAAAGGAGAGAGAATGTGGGAGGGAGGGGATGATAGATCTGCAATTTACTCCCCTATCTCATCTGGCAAGAAGTTTCTCCACACAAAAGGCCTGACCTTCAGGAAATAAACACCTCGCTTTCCCAGAGAGCTCTGCTGATGTCTGCGCTGCATGTCAATTGCATTTCTGGGTCTCACGACAGCAACAAATACACAAAATAGTTTTTAGAAAATACACGCTCACATCCAAAATTGTCTATAATATATGAAAACTCCCACTTCCTCGCGAGTAGCTTCACACTGTTTTAGTTTCGGTTATTTCAAATCAAATGGTCTATGCTTTCCCGCCGCCATTATGATGGGTTCACTCCTCACCACAGACAAGACAAGTAAGAAAATAAATGACACTATACTGGAAATAACTGGTAGACATTGTGTTTTTGCTTATTCTGTGATACAAATCTTGAAAAGCTCTCTGCCAAGTTAAATAAGGAACTGGCTGATTTTGTAAAATAGTTGCCAAGTTTTCTTTAACATTTAATTTCCCTGGCCTTTGATGCATTTGACTAAAGAAACAGTGGCACACATGCCACACGAAGTGGTAAAAACTGCTGTGACGCACATATGATGGGTGACGTGTTATTTTGCATATTTGGTGAAGACTAAATGTGTTGTTATTTATTGGCTTCATCAAACCACTGCTCATTCAACAGATGTGGTGTTTCAAAGTGCATTTCTTTATGAGTTTAGTTTATCTGGGGAACTAGAGCATCTCATGACAATCAAGGTGCTGGGTCGCAAAACCTCCAGTTACCCAATAAAATTCTCCTATTTTAGGATTATTATTAATTCAAAAACATTAATCTAACAATCAATAACCCATTAACAGTGTGCCTGGTGTTTACTGTACAAAAGAGCCCTGCTCTCTTGATAAAATAATAATTCTTAGGAGATGGGGCTACACAAGGGGTCCATCCTCATGTGGGATTTTTGAAAGCCGCCATACGAGCAAGTTGACAAACATCATAACATCCTCCTTTACCGAATCCCTGGAAGCTGAGAGCAATCTTTCCATGAGCTTTTCAATCGCAACAAGAGATTTAGGTCTTTGTTCCTCATCCTAATCACTCTACCCCCATTGCTCCACTTCGAGTGGCAGCTCTCACTCTCAGCATAGGCTCTATTCAATCATCCCCTTATTCCTTATTCATATGCTAAACCCCTATAGCAGAGCCCCTTTGGCCAAGTGCACTGTGAGATAGATGTTAACACGTGTAATCCCCCATTAACGCATACGAGACAACGTATCCTCCGCGGACACCCACTCTCCCTCTGGGATTAGCCCTGTGAGAGTGGAGGGGCTGATGGGTAATGGTTCACAGAAGCTCCTCTCGGTTTCAAAAGGCATCCTCCCTCCTGCCTCCTTCCCCTGCACCCCTGGAGTTTGAGTTGAGATCACTGAGGGTAAGTGTGTTTGCCTGAAGGATTTAACTGAGTGTGTTGGTATTTATAAGACATTCATTCATTCCAATAAAAGCCCCACAGGACCTGGGTTGATCTGGATCGTAACAATAAAAAAAAGGCTTGAGAATGTTCCATGTTATGGAACGTGGATAATGCAGTAGTTGGCCTTTTTGGGTAGTAAGGTGGATACCATCATGGTAAAAGAAACGTTAAGGTTGTGTCATCTTCTTGAAGTTTCCTGCCTTGGCTAAATAATTATATGAAAAGTAGATTCTGGGACCTATACTGTACATATGGATGTATTTACACATATCATATTTCCCTATATAACCTATTTTTTAAGCAATATTAACATCCATTTATTTCTTCATTACTATGTTGGATAATAACATCAGAAATTGTGTTAAAATGGAACGACAGGGAGGCCTACAGCAGATCATTTCATAGATTGTGGGACTGGTTCTCTACTGCTTACCACTGATACACTGGCATAATAGACATTTTGATATAAGCAATTATGACCCTAAAAACAAGCTGAATTTATTGAGTGTATGTCTGTACTGTCCCTAAAAGCCAACACCTACTGGCTGAGAGTGACATTAATCAAAACATTTGTTGTATTATTTGCTGAAAACTGTTGACTTCCAGCATCAACATTATCTAGAAACAGCCCAGCACCTTGGAACCACACATCAGAACGTTAGTACCTCATCACAGGCAAGCAATTAACAAAACCATAACCACAATCTTTCCCAAACCCAATCCTAACTGCTTTAGCTCTAACTCTAACCATGCTTTTACCACATGTTTTTGTTCCATAACCATAATGTTTCCCCAACCAATGCACAGATATTTCAGTAAGCAAGAACGTTAAAACCTCACTAACAGACATAATCTGAGAGTTATGGAAAATCCTTCAGTATCATGGATGTTAAAATAATAATTCTATTACATTTGATTTTCAGATTGGCCAAACCAAGTCATTTTGACTACCTTCTTCTCTTTACATGGCTTGTCTGTGTGTGCTTAAAAGTTAAATAAAAGCTTTTATTTTCATGATTACACGAGTGCAATAAAACAACACATAACTTTGTCAACAGAAGAACAAAAATTAATTACTTGGTAATAATACTATGGCTACTAAATTGCAATATCCAAATTTGGGTCACTGGCCGCTCAATCTATCTGTATGTGTTGGGGATGATGTTACATGACATCACCATTGTAATAGTTTCCAAAAACCTGTTAATTGCAAGTGCCCTTTCATTGTGAGCCAAGTTCTTCACACATGAAAGACTGCACATCATCTACAGTGAGAAAGAGTTTAGCTCAAACGGCGGTTACATTATGTCTTTGGAGTGAGACGTTGTTTTAGCTCGGCCTGTCTGCACATGGGACCAGCAAGCATGCCTCATTGGGTTTCACAGTATGTGCCCTAATCCGGCCAGAGACTATCAAAGGAAACATTAGATGGAAGACCTTGAAAAGTTTTGCGACATTGTAGTGCTCCTCTTGGACTGCTTTCAAAGCACACACAAGCCAGTTTCTGAAAGGAGGTACAGATTTTTTGCCTGTTGTCAGGTCACTTTTGTCATGCTGAGATGAACAGAGAGTGGTAAGTTCCTCAGGTTGGAATAAAGTTTCCGTATGTTTTATGATTTTATGAATTCAGTAAATACCTTTCCATTTTGGAAAGTGTCTCTTGATGTGTTAGATGAACTAGAAAGAAGCTCTGACTGAATGTAGTGCAGAGTAAAAACAAATATAAGCTGAAAAAACCAAAACAACACAAAGTCACAAGACAATAATTTGATTTTGTAAAGTAGGTTTGGTTTGTTTTAGTTAAATCAAGCAATGATTGAATGAAAATCCCGCAAAAACTCTGAAAATGTTTTTTATAAGTGCCTAAAATCCCACCGGTTTTGTGGTAGAACTGCCCCTAAATGCTCCCAAATCTACTCAACACATGACATCAACAAAAATATGAGTCTGAGGGCGTAACTCCCTCAAACTGCCAAATTCCTTTCCTCCGTCCCGCTATCCCTCCCTTACACTATCTGGAAATGTGAAATTAGCTGAAACATGAGGACAATTACAAGAAGGCCTAGCATAAAGACTGGGGGACTGGGAAAATAAACTGATCACAGAACCCTGAACAAATCTGGTTTACTTTACAAAGCCTCCTCTGAACTCCTGCCAACATTTCCCCCGTCTAGATAATTCCTCCCTGAGCAGTTTCATGTTTACACCTTGAAAATCTCTGAATGATCAAGAGGGAAGAGACTCCGATGCATTACCTCCTTTTGTTCTGCCAGAGGATGCTCGGCTGAGCATCACACCTCAAAAGTAACATTAGAAATATCTAATTAGGTAAAGGTATGCAGGTCATCCACTTAAAGACATTTTTTTCTCTTTGTGGTTTTGTGCTCCCTGCCATTTGCAGTAAGTCTGCTGGAAAAAAAAAGACAACTGGTATGTCGTCTTCTTTGGTGTCTTTTATTTAAGACTGGATCCCATCTTTTTTTCTTCTTTTTTAATAAGCAAAGACCGTTGAGGGGTTTTATAGCTTTACTCATTACTGCATTTTCCAAACAGTCTGCGAGGGGAAGTGGGGGACGGGGGATAAAAGCGTAGGACTGATGTGATACTGCACCTCTGAGGTGCTTCGAGGGACGTCTGAGGACCACCATGTCAGAATGCAAACCTGCATTTATAACAGAGTAAAAGGAATGGAAAAGAAGCAACACGGGACAGAAGCTAGAGAAAGCAGCTTATCTCTTCAGTCCAGCTTTAAGTAAAGACCCATTCTGGGCTGCTTGGCTTATTTTATAACCCACTAAATTCGAATATTGTGTCTAACTAAGCTTTTCATAACAATGACAAAGGTAAGTGCCATGCACATGTGTGGTTTGTGAGTTTTGATACAGGTATAGATCAGTCAGAGAGAGGATGATTTTTTGTCACCAATCTTTCTACTGAATTTGGCTTGATTACCCAGGATTCTCAACGGTAATGTTTAGCCTTTTTGTGTAGCATTAGTATTGGGCTAGAATTCAGATTTACATTTTTAGTAAACGTATTTATGCTCCCACAAGAGCAATATGCTCATTTCAATGACAACAAGAGATTTGTTACCTTTGCGCACATGATATGTCATGATATAATAGTCAAATGTGCTATAAAGTACATTTATGTTCACTGTCGCTCGTGAGTTCAGGTCATAAACAAACGCTTGGTTTAAGAAGTAATGAATATGTTTTTGTTTGAAAAAGTGTTGCGATTTCTGACACTTACAAAAATCATATTTCTCAACCTTGAAAATTCCAAACCCTAACATGTGGAGAAAACACAAAAAAGCAGGAACTCAGCGCCGTCCTTGTGACCCTGCCTCCTCTTTAGTCATAAACATTAACCGGAACAGGGCATTTGTCATTACAATGCTGTTGTCTTTCGAGCAAACACATATTTGAGGTTAAAACATTGTTTTAGGCTTGGTAATGGAACATGAACAGCCTGCAGACACATTGTGCTTTGAGATGCTTGGCTTCAGTGCATACCAGTCACAGATAAAACCTACAGCGAATGCCATATGTGAGTGCATTTTGTATGCTACGTGTATACAGTCTTAGAACTTAATGGCTATAACAATTATACATACCCCCTCTGATCTTGTATCACAGAAGATTTGGTTTCACTCCAGCGTGATTCAATCATCTGCTGCGTGTCTGCTGTCTTTGAAAAGATAAATTATACCATTACTGCTCTGAACCGAAGCACCGTGCGCCTCGAAAACAGTGAAGCTACGTTGGGCTTTAAAGGAAATGTCACTAATTACCCACCCTTTGTTTTGGTTAATATTGGTAAGCCATTCATCATTGCAGAGAGTGCAACTGCAGCTGAAAAAATTACGAATGCCCATGTTTTTGCCTCATGGCACTGTATATTCAGTAGACTGTATTCTGGCTGCTGTTAAAGTCCTTAAACTGCTGTTTTATCCTACAGTGAGATGTGCACCATCTGCAAAATTCAATAACACCGGCGAAATACTATAATAGAAATAGTACTGATGTTTTACTCATATTTCGGCATAGTAACATGTTATAGGCAGGTGTTTAATCAATCCTTTAAATATACACTATCATCATTTGGGGAACGAAACATGCCATTTTAACATGTGTTGGAAATTTGAGGCATTTAATACAAAGTGATATGGCTAAAAAGACTATTGACTTTAAACTCATTCATGAATACTTAACCACATTTTCCAATCCATTTTACATTACTCTGAAACCTGTACTGCAACATTTTACATCCCCTCAGTGGCTACAGAAATCTCCCCTGACCCGGGCTGTTTTTTTTTTTTCACACCCCTACTCATTTCATTTTGATGCTAGCGTGTGATGGCGGCACAGCATGTCAGCACTCACATTTCCAATAAGGCTGGCACAATGTGGCTCTGGACTATTAATATCCCACAATGCCACGACCACAGTGGTGGCATCTGTCTTCTTGGGCCTCCCCCTTTCCTTCGCCTCTCACCCCACCACCGGCTGTCCCATCCTCCTCACCTCTTTCTTCCTCCTTTTGCATATTGCTCAGATGGACTGTGCAGTCTTGCAGTAGGACACCCAGCTTGGTGAAAGGCAGCTGAACTGTTTCCAGCAGCCACATGCTGCTCGGGCTATTTCCCAATCTGAAGAGAATATGAACAGAATTTGCAGAATAGGTGTTAACGTCCTTCAGTGGCAGTGCTACTAGGAATCTGTAAATGTCCCTAAAATAATTTATAGTAGGAGCAGGGTCAAAATCTTGGTTTATAAACACATTTTTATGCTCATGATACACAAACACTCTTCTATTTGTTTTACAATAAGAGAATCAAAAAAGCTTGTTCTTGTTTCTTATTCATAAAATCATTATAATCATATATTACTCTGCTTCAGAGAAAAACGTTGTAATTTGTGGTTGCTATAAATTATAACTATAATATGAATGTGGAACACATCAGATCTCATATCTAACAAACAATCCTTTACAAAGGCCATCAACACCAGCGGTTTATGTTTGCGCCAGCACTTCACAATAATGCTATCTTAGGACTCAGTTTGCATTTATTATGAGAAACATTTTGGACAACTGTCCGGCTGCTCATGGCGCTCGCGTTTCATTAGTTTCACTTGTGCTTTAATTGATCTTTATTTCCCTTGATTATGATCATAATTAAACACCAGAAAGCTGTTCAAGCTACCAGCCATCTGCCAGGTTGGATGAGGGCACCATCAGTGTGAGTATACGGGTACAAGACCACCATGATGCACTATGCCAAGGTCTACATCTCAAAGTGCCCTCCTGAATGTGTTATCATAATGTCATAAGCTGGATTTTTACTCTGTATGTTAACATTAATGTTCTTTCAAAAGATTATCATTTGAGAGCATAAGTATATTTGTTTCTGGGGGCTTTAATTAGGAGTGTGGATAAGATGACTGTAGTGCATTGCTGCAGGTAACATATATTTCATGTTGATGCAGTACAGTGTGAAGAACATTTTACGTGATCTGAGCAATAGATAATTACTCCTAATTTACAATCGAAGCGCTCTTAGATGGAAGGGCTGGGGGGGTGGGGGTCTATCTACCCTGGTACAGTGTATAATACCATGATATGGTGGTGGGGTGTAGTATGGTTACAATAGTAAAGCACCTTCAAACATTTTGGGGAGGGTGTGGGTAACAAACCATGACTAAAGATGATGTGACCAAAGTAGAAATTCAAATATGACATAAATCTGGAATACTAAAGTACACAAGTAACCAATACTTGACCTTTTTAAGGCAACGTGTTTGCCTGGTTAAAGCAAGTCAATCAGATGGTCGTTAAAGAGACGCCAGCTCAGATGTTGAAAGTTGAAGGCGATGTCATGTTAGTTGGCCCAACTTCTATAAGTGTGTCATTTGAAAGACACACTCAGGTTGAGATGACTTTGTTTGAAATAATAACTGTGAGTACTCCATACTGAGTTATGAGTGCACCATGAGTACATTTTTAACTACTGGACACTGTATTTGCAGTTGTGTAAACTAAATTAACACAAGTGTCCTACACTTAATGAGCATTTGCGATTTTTTAAGGCAATCGGTTTGCATGCTTTTTTCAAGTAAGCTCAGCTAATCAGAATTTACAGTGCGGTTTATTAAAAAAGAAAACTATTGCCACCATCAACTCTTGAGCTTCTAAATAAGTTGAAGCAGCCCAAAGTTAGCTAACAAACAGTAGGGCCTGGAGCTGATTTAGTCGACCTTACCCCCCGAAGTATAAACTCCAAGCTGATAACTGTGCTGGATTTCTGTACAATGGGTCTGAAAACAGAATGTGACAAACTGAAGTCACGTGATTTGCACTAACGTGATGCAAAAATATATCACCAATTTAAACTCCTGACTCTAACCATCCAGTGCAACTCATGAAAAAGGCTTAGCTTGGATCAAAGATATCAATATTCATCCAGTCGAAAGGCCACACTCTCATGATGAAAAAAGATGCCATTAAAAACATCTACTTTACATTTTGATTTTCTTTGGATTATGTCCTCACATTAGATTTATACCTATTCAGATTTTTATTGTCTGAGCTCCATGCAGCTCAAATCGAGTTATGAACTTAATCAATCCGCGCTCTCCTGCATTGACCGTTTTATGATTGGCCGAGGTTGCCAGGTTTTATTGACCCGATAACCTCAGACAAAAATGGATGTGCGTATTTGCCTAGGAGTAGGAGAAATGGGCAGTATGGAAAGACGGAGCTGCACAAATCCGTCTCCTCTCTGTAGCGTCTACTAGCTAAACGCATCATAAATGAGAGCTGACATGAACTCATTTCTTCCGGTGCATTTTCTGATCCCTTTACTATCGTTGGCTAACAGTGACGAGCAGGCCATAAAGACAATCATATAGAATAGCGGCTGTGTAAATCTGAGCTGGGATGAGGAGGCAGACCTTGCATGAAGAGTGATGGATGAAGTGGGAATCCTGTCCCTTCTCTCTCTTGTACTCCTGATCTCTGCGGCCTATTCCATCTACTTCTACTGGGATACGGAGAGACGTGCATGCATTCCTGACCTCCATAAGGAAACAAGGCACTGTTTCTACAGCTGCATGCTGAGCAGGACCGTACCCTTTGGGAGCAGGCAGGTTTTAGGGAGTTTCTGTCTTGGCTGAACAGATCACTGAGCATCATTTAGTGGAAGGTGAAGAACTGGAATACGAAAAGGCTTACAGCATCTGCAACATACAGATTATAAAATGGAGACAAAAAGAGATTAATTAGTACAAACACAGATTAACCAACGTGAATTACTAATAATGCAACTTCATTCACACAATCAGACCTCACAAAAAAGATCCAATACAACTTTGTCCACATATGTAAGGAGAGACACTTGGATCACAACCTAACCTTGGCCCAATAACTCTGAGTTATGAGTGCACCATGAGTACGTTTCACAACCACAAATAAAGTTCACAGGTATACAAGTAGGATTCAACCTGTGTGAACACGTGTATAACCACCTCTCAAGGTGTTTTGTCGCATCTGAGAAAATAGCCCAGATGTCATAAGAATTATCTCCAATAGGCTCTGAGATTTTACATTCTTACAGAACACCTGCTGTACAAACTGGAGGTGTGGGACTTGAAACGAGTGGGGCTTGGGGAGAAGCTGAAAAGGACGTGTTGGGTCGAGTGTTGTTGTTAATGAAGACAAAAGTCAGCTATTATAAAAACTGATATGATTTTTTTTCCGGTGTATTTTTAAAATAAAATATAAAATTACTTCCCAGTTGGACAGTTAAACATAAAAAAATGGTAATTCTAAATAAAATTGAATTTAAACTTGCTGGACCTCATGCTGCAGGTGCAACTATGAAGATCAATTTATCCACAAATAAAGTGGATATTATTGTATTTACCTGTCAATTACCTGTCTTATCAAAGAAGAAGTGTTTTCTTTTTTTACACAGCCTAACTGAGACTTGTATTTAAACATTTACCTGTTTAGTTATTTAAACTGAACTTCGAGAAGAAATCAGAGAATTTTATGACGTCTTCGAGCTGTTCAAACCAGCTACCAACGCTGTAGTTAAATATTTAAGGTGAATTATTTACATCTGGACACCATGCTGGTGAGGACAGTGAACACATCATGCAGTATTCTGTTGCACCGCTGCCGCCACTGTGCCCCATTCAGCATTAACACATATGGCTTTCCTTAGATCATTACTTCCATTAAGTCATTAAGCCTCGGCCTAAGCGAAGCCTGTTAGTTAGTCACATTAAAGAGTTAACACTTTCCATCTCCACAACCCGCTGACATGTGTGCCATGGCAACTGCCACGTCGGTCCAACCCCATAATTAGGAAAATTGCTCTTAACAGGTCCACCGTTTAGTAATGGTCTCATTTCTTCCATCCCGCTCTGACGAGAGCAAACTGCAGGAAGATGTCCCCATTAACTCTTTGCACCGAGGCTAAACCCCTCCTGTGTCCATTCAACATGGTCTGATCCGTTACCACCTCTCCACCACACACACACACACACACACACACACACACACACACACACACACATCTTTCTAATGGTCTTAATGAGACAACCCATAGCCTGATCCTCTTAAAGATCTTTAACATATTTTTGGAGACCTTTGATCAGACAGCTATCATTTTAGACTTTTGGAGGTGTGGGTTAATGTTATGTGAGGAGGGGAGAGGGCAATTTAGGAAGAATGAAGGATGGTGAGACGATTCGGCGGAGAATAACATGCCAAGCTTTCATCTACCGCCCCCCCACACCACCACCCAACAAGCACCCAGTCCCCATCCCTTCATTGCACCCCCCCATCTCTTTGCCACCACCACACTAACCCCCCCACTTCTCCGACCAAATTAAATTGAAACCAGATGGAGCAGGGCCTGGACTGTGCGTTGTGTCAGATTGTCATGTCGCATTAACCATGATTTCACATTGAAACATGGCGTCTGCCTGGCCAGTCTAAAAAAAATGCAATGAGAGACAGAGGGAGAAAGGTAGAGGGACAGAGACAAACAAAATGGGGCTTTAAGGGATGGAGAGAAGAAAGGATGAAAGGGAGGTTTTTTGAGAAATATGGGGGAGAGGGACTGATGGAAATGGTTCCACTGCCAACAAATCAATCTCACTGATCACACAGCTGGCACAAGCTGATGACGTGAATGCCATTTGACATGGAGACAGGCCTGCATCAGGGATTCTAGGGAGGATGTCATACCTTTACTGACTGGATTTAACATCATACATAAATCTCCAAATCCATATTACCCTGAAGGTTAAAACCAGTCTCAAAAAACTCAACTTTAGCTGTTTGCTTTATTAAATTCCTATGTTACTTATTGCTGAATGACTCTGTTAAACTCTGTATATGTAGTATTCTCATCTTTAATTAAGGAAATACTACCATAATTTTAAGTTTCACTCATGCATTGCTTGAGACTTAAAACACAGAAACTGTCTGGATGACCATTTATGTTGCAAGCACGCATATGATGGGCGTCATGTGAGATGTAATGTGAAATTAAGGAAATACTGATTTTTAAAGCAAACTGCAACATTTTTACATTTTATTTAGGGCAAAAAATGAGTGTGATTTTGGTTGCATTGTAAGCAACAATATCCAACATTTTGTAGTGTGAAGGAAAAAGGTAGTCATTTACAACATAGGGGCCTAAAGTTGGAAGACTGCTTGAAAGTTGCTTTGCTTAAAAAATATGTTCAGCCCTGGAAAATGCTAGAACGTACACTTTTCGAAATACAACCTGAAAGTAACTTTAGTAAATCCTTACTGTGTGATAATGGCTCAAATGTAAAGTTCCTTTACTCAAATATCTAGCATTTACCTTTCTGCACAAATACATACAGAGGGTATACATTCGCCTATTCTTTGAAATATTTCCCTCATTACTTAAAACTTTGCTTTTTTCCTAACTTTCCACAACTATTATACAAGTGTAACCAAGTAGACCACAGCGAAACATTCATCTTCAGTTTGCCACCCAAGGATCAACACTCCACTTAACCTCTCAGGGGATGGAATTACAAGTTTGACTTCAACCAGCAATATCATCTCATTGCAGGTGTCATTACCCCAGCTTATAATTGACAGAAGCATTAACATGTCATTAACACATAAGCTTAGACTTATATTTGAACCTTTTAATGAGGCCATCATTCAACATTAATAGATTTGTTATCATGGGTAATGACTGAGGTGTCTTTGCCTGTCCCCATAGGTCGGCGTAAAAAAACCAAGCATAATGTTTTTGGTGCGGTGGGCCCTCAGGAAATGAGAGGGGAGGTCTTCGAGGGCAAATGTGAGGAGACAAGAGTGGGTCCTGTCGTCCACACAGGGGTCTTTAGGTGTTGAAGATAATGAGCGACAAAGACTATTCCTGTGCAAAAAGTCAGACAGTGACTAAAGTTTTGTCCTTGTGCTGTTCATGCTGCTCAAAATTATCTGCCATGATAGTGAAGGCAGCTGGAAATGATTCTGCTGTCCTGGCCCTTCCTTTATTATATTGTGAACTATTTTATTTATGCCATGTCTGGGATGGAAGGCGCTACCCAAACGCTGACCCTCAGTCTGGATGAGTTGTTGACTCTAATGAAAACTAGACTGGAAAATGTACAGATACCAAGACATAAATGTAAATGTCATGGTAAAATATTTTCCTCACAAAAAACAGAAAAGGCTGTTGAAAAGTCCATCTGAATTCCATGTGTGCATATGTTGAGGAAACACTTGCTGAAATATACATTTCAAAATGGCCACCAGGGGAATAAAGTGAATATGCAGTCATACGCTTTTGGAAACATTTTGAGCAATTAATGACCTCAGCAGTGGCTTATTTCTTGAATCACAGACACTCCTCTATACATGTCACATTTCACATCTTTCACATGCACTAAGAAACACTGAGTGATGTAGTTTGTTAGAGCAATTGGACTTTTGGAAAGACGCTGCTTGGATTTCAATTTCTTTAGACCTTGTATTAAAATTTCTCTGATGGGGCTCTATCTAAAGTTTCCTATGTGCTCATTTGTCCTCTAACCCTATAAACAACAAAAACACCCACACGCCCCTGTGCCACATACTAATCACACTGAGCTAGAGTCCTTCCTTGTTTACATCAGGCCTTGAATTAAAGACTTCAATTAATCTCCTAGAATGCCTCCATTCGCCTCAGCCACAGCTGATGATTGATTAAACCTGGCTCGGGCGAGGTGGTGCCTGAACCTGGCTAGAGTTACACCAACAAGAGAAGCTGTGTGAATGCCTCGGTCCTTTATGTGCCGGACTCGTGGCTTGCACGTCTTTGAGACCCCACGAACGCCTCTACCCCACCCCCAGAACATCACTGATGTGAAAACCAGGTAGCTGCGTAACCCCCTTCCTAACTCTTTGGCCTCCTGGCTTTCCTCCTTTGCTCCCATTTCTCAGTCCTAACGGACTTGGTGATGGATTGTATTTTGCTCTTCAGAAGCACATTGTTTTCTTTAGCACAGCAGGGTATTCTATTTGCAAAGGTCTGGCCTGTGAAGTATTATCACTGCAGAGGTGCCTCGGTTAATCATGTTCCTTCCTTTGAGAGGAGAAGTAGTTAGCGATGTCTGGTCCATATTATTACAAGCTCAGAAAACTACTACTGATACAAAGATACTCAATGTGTCTATAAAAAGAGAAACATGGCCGACATATTATTTGACTCAGTAGAAACCAGGTGCCAGATCAGTCAGATAGTATCAAATAACTGATTAACGAAAGAAAAATTGAAATGAATTTTAAACACATTCTTATGCATACAAATAATCTTAGAGAAACTCAGGGATGCCGGAAATAATGAAAGGAAGACAAAGACTGCTGCAAAGTGCTGCAAAGGGAAACATTCAACGCAAGCACTTGGACCATGGAAGCAGAAACCACCAACTCATACTAGTTGAGGAATATTACTTCAAGTCATAGAGGAAGCAGTGGGAAAGACCAATGAGGAACAAAGTAGCTTATGTTTACTGGCTGATACACACACTTCACACACTCGCTACTGTTGCAGCACAAATCCACAAGTTGGAATCTTCCATGATCGGCTAATCAAGAGACAACCCAGAGAAAATGGTAGCATCAGATGATCTCCTGTAATGGAAGCTCGTTTGTGTTTCTCTCAAGTTACAATATCACAGTTACACAAATGGATGCTTTCCAAAAAGGGATTACCCACTCTAAATCTCCTTTTAGCACCTCCATGTGAAAGTCAAACAACGTCTGTGGTTTGGAGACAGCGACAGATGACAACCTTGAACCCATAAGCATTTGTCGAGCAGTCCGATGACATGGTTTGTAAAGGGCCTGACTCATGGCATTTCCACGGCTGTGTTCACCTCGGGAGAGGCTGAATACATATACAGAGGTCCTGATATGTTTTACATGCTGTCCTCCGAGGGGAACTAGGGGGCATTTGCGCTGCAGCAATTTCAACAGGGCGATGATGTACACACCCCAGCTATGTTGAAATAGATTGAATATGATGTGAAAGGCAAACAGGACCAGCGATTTGAAATGAAACACATAAATAAATCAAAACTGTAGATCAAAGCTTTGTGCCTTTAATCATGTGTAAAAACGGTTGCGATAATCCAATATGCCTGGTTGCTGGTATTAAATATCTCTGTATTCTTTTTATTTCATTCCTACTTTTAGCCCCACACAAACTCTATTTTAACACACGCACAAAGGGGAGGCCCAGGTTTCCTCTGTGACCAGCAGACGAGGGAGCTGAACTTGTGACCCCTCCCTGGGGTGTGAGGCCCCGGGGGTTGGAGTATCACAGAGCTGATCCACTCCAGCCTGCCTGGCTTGGCTCGAGCTCCGCCTGCCCACCCACTCCCGCAGCTGGCATGTAACACACAACACTCACTGTACAGGCAGCACCACATGAGCTCATACTATGATGCAGCATTAAAACACCACTGAGGATTTGATATAATCTAATCGGAAATAGGAACGCAAAAAAAAATTATGCAAGGGCGTGCAGACAAAAATGTCACTGAATATGTTTATTACTATCGTTGACCTTAAAAAAAGCAAAAATTAAACTTAAAATGACACACCAATACATATCACTAGGTGCTATAAATGATCTTGGTATGAATTAAATTATAGGTGTAAATTTCATTGGCAAAAAGTTCCAAATGAAAATGAAACATTAACCTGCAGCAGCAGTACGGGTACAAGTAACACAGGCATGTCTTCTTCATTGCTGCTTATTCGATTCATTTTTAAACATTTCCTCCTGTTGTTTTTACCATTTGGTGAATTTATTTGTCATATAACCTAAAGGGTTTCAACAGGCCTCAGATGAGCTCACCGTCACCATGACAGATCTGAGATTATGACTGAGAACATGTCACTCATCGTATTAAATGCAGGGGTTTACGTCTCCAAAGGAGCCTGCACTGACTCACTCAGGTGTAAAATCGCAATAATATATCAATTAATACAAATACAATCCAAAACAAGCTCAAAAATATAAAAGTGCAATTTTTATTCATCTGGGTGCGTTATTTAAAATTACTGAAACTACTTAGGGATGAATGATAATTGATATTAATATATTTTAAAAAGTATATGCATAGAGGCATATAGAAATAATTAGTGCGGTAGTTAAATGTAACATGCGCAACCTAAACCTGACAACCATAAAATAATCAATAGAGTCTTACTCTCTCTCTCCACTCATCTATGTAATGTAGGAACTTTAGGTTTACTGCAGAAACAGAAACCAATCAGACTAATTACTTTAGCAGGAGCGATATTTGAAAGAAATACTGTACATTTCACATATTAGATTTTTACAAACTATCCTCTTTCTGGAATTATATAAAGGCAAAAACTGAAGTAAAGCATTATTCAATTTTTCTAATTTACCCGTTGATTTCTTTCTCCATTTGTCTTTATATGAATTATAAACTGTACATTAATAATACTTTTTGCTTTTAAATTTTTAATTTGTCCGTTTTATAGCTAATTATAATAATTGGTTTTAATAATTTTTTTCTTATTCAATCTTATGAAAAGTGTCTGTTTCAATCAATTCAGACTGCACAAGTGTTTGGCATCTCAAGCCTGAGTGTTCTAATAATTCTAATATTAATTAGAAAATTAATAGTGAAAGAGAAACTCTATTCTAATAATTAAGGTGCTTTCAGATTTAAAATTATTATTTCATAATTAATGAAACATCTCAGTGGTAAATGTTGTAAAATCAAATGATGATACGCAGTGGAGGAGCTTCATCATATTATAACCATTAATCAGTTTTATCACAAAGAGAAAATGGTGACACGTGACATCTAACAAATCATACAGATATACACAAACTCACATCTTTATTTTTCTTAAAAAAAAAAGGAAAATTATGCAAAAATCTGTTTTCTATTTTATTAAGTTTACTTAACAAAAATGAAGCCTAATCCTCTACTACCATAATTATACCGTCTAATTTGTTGGAAGTTCAAATACAAATCCCCTGATGCAGTCCAATCTTCTCCTCTCTCATCGATTTTGCATTTTAGCCATGTGCTCTGCATCAGTACCAAACACACTGCAGTCAGTTTACACTCAGACTATCCAACAAGCTTAAATATCCACTGATTCCCAGAGCCAAAAAAGAAGCTGTGGACCACAAGCCACATTCAGAGTGAATGAGGAGGAGGAGGAGGAAGAGGTGGAGGAGACAGGGGAGGGGGAGTTAACACATGGTTATCAGGGTGTCAGCACCCCCTGCTGGCTTTGGCTACTTGACTGGGACATATGCCCTCTTGTCGACCCCCACCCACCTTTCTATTCACCTCTCCTCTAAATTCTGCTACTACGCCGATCTACACCACGTTCACTACACAGTATTCTTTTCTTCAGTGGTATAACGCGAGTTCACAGCCGGAATATGGCAGAATTAAACAAAATCAATGCCTGTTGCTTATGCTGCTATGCTAATTTAACATGAAAGATTAGAGTCATCATCTAACCAAAGCAACCTTAATATACACCCCGGGACAATTAACAGGTTCAAATACAACAAAATGCTCATCAAGAGGATTTCGTATACATGCCGACTCACTGTCTTTTCCATATCCCTTTGATCCATATTGTACCACTGTACCACAAATATTATCTCACATACTTTAATTATACTATACTGCAATTCAAACATTCACATCATGAATGATGGTCATATGATATGTTATACGGAGGATTAATGAGCATCTGCAAACCCTTCACTCTATTTTGCAGTGTTTATGTATCGGTATCTACACACTCAAAAACATTACCATAATATTTCCTAGTAAGCAAGATGTTTGAAATCTTACTGCAAAAAGACATATGCTTCAGTTTATCCACAAGTATTTCTCAGAAGGGGTATATGTGATGAATAATAACCTGGATTCCAGTTCAGGTCTTGGTCGTGTTCAAGACGATGAAAGCTGTGTACTCTGTACAGGTTTGGATGCTGTTTACACGGCAGCGTGTTTCAGCAATAACAAACAAAACAGGCCGAAGACAAAGCAGACTATTAAAACTAAATATGAGCTGTGTGGATTATATTCATCAGCACCGCACTAAAATTGTCATATTCTGTCTTACTTTTTACAATTTCTCATGTGAGTTTTGCAAGACGGTCATAAACACAGCATAAAACTCTGCACTTAACCACTGTTGGAGAGAAAACTTGAGGGCCATTAGTTGAACTGGACTACTAAACAAGAGTTTCATTGTGTTATTAGTCCACTATACTCATTTTTTTATGACAATCACTCAAGTTCCCCTCCAGGATCCAGGCAGCTATGCCAGCCGTTGTTCCGTTGTTAGACTTTACTTAAATGAAGAACAAATACATAGTAAAAAGTTAACCACGCCTTACCAAAGTGAATCTCTGCAAAAGACAGCCACATACAGTACGCACGCTACGTACAAAAAGCACCTGCTCCAGACTTTAGACAGAAATATCTGTCCTAGTGAGTGGTAATTATTAGAATCTCTGTACACAAACACAGGTGTTTTTAGATACGCTTGCTGGTGAAAGTTCTGCAGACATCGCATACATTGTACAGATTATATCTTTTGAATCTGCCTCACGCTCCTTACGTTTGTTTTCGTTCACAAAGGGTTGATCCTTTTAAGTAACACTGATTTTAGCCTTAATCCCGGCTTTTGCACTTAAGAGGATTAATGTCTGCAGTTATGATCTGATCTTCTTCCTGGCAATCATATGACACTGTACTAAAGAAATTAAAACCTAATTCCTCAAAACATTTGAGGACTTTCCAACTTTACTCTATACATACGAGACGCATTGCTAAACAAGCTAAGATGGTGTCCAAACTGAGACAGAAGTAAACGAGCTACAGCTCAAAATAACACCAGTTCTCCTTCAATTTGCATATAAACGCTCACACTTCCTAACTGTCCACTGACTCATTTTCCTCAGTGGGAAGATCTACTAACCACAGGAATAGCAAGGTCTCAAATCAAAGCCAAGAATGTGAAAATGGAGACGGGAACAACACATTACTATGACACCGCCATCTCCCATGTGGACGAACAGGAGAAGGTTGACACTACAGGGGGCTCTGGGTCTTGTCGTTAGCCAAGAACGGACTGCTCTCTCTGGGTTATCAGCCTTCTTCCGTGACCCCCCTTGGTGGAGCAGCCGGGCTGTTCTGTTGTTTCATTATCACAGGGGTTCACGTAGCATACAGAGGCACCATCATTATCCATCAGGCTTAATGAGACTATCTCGCTGCCGTAAAGGTCAGGCAATTACTGCTGGTGCAGTTTTCAGCCTGGAGACGCAAAGAGGTTGGAGAGGGATGGCAGTGAAACAGATAGCACAGAAAGACACCCCCTGCACACACAAACAAACACACAAAGGCTGCGCACATATTCCTGCATCATCACTCTTTGATGAAAATATGCACTTTAGCAACAAACTAAGAATATTAGAATTGTTTTTAGTTGATATTTGTATGTTTAGGCTGTCATTCATCTTGCTAATCTAAATTGTGTCTGGGTGTCATTTTCTCCTAAATGTATTTATTACCAATGCTTTTAGTTTTGGTTTCACTGTTACTTAGATTGATTTGTAGATGAGTGTTGGAGTAAGAGTTTGGTGAAACAGCAGATGACTTTACAGCCATCCGGATCATGTGCAGTATATGACAAGCCTGTAATTGGATCGGGCTTTGTTCCTTTGACCTGTGCCATATGATATCACCTGAGAGTGTGGGTGTCTTTCCAAATCCAACTATAAGCAGCCAAGGTCTCAAAACACATAGGGCTACTAGAACAGAAACCATTCTACATATAGAACAGTTAAAAACGTTATTATTGTCAGTTAAGTAGAAACTAATTAATGCAGTGATGGTATTCTGAAGTCAGATATTTCCAGTTAAAAGACCACTGTGTCACATACAATCTCATCACTTTCCACAAGTGGAAACGTGGTTGATTGTAATCGAACTGGACAGAGCAACGTATGACAAAACAAACATTACTTTGTTACAGAAAGCAGATTCTAATCCAGAGTATTTTTGTTTTAGTTTCTAAAAGTGTCTAATTTAGTTAGTTTAATTTAAAAATTTCACTTATTAACTTTTCCTAAGAGCGTTCGTTTACATCTCACTTTCTTCACAGAGGGGCTCAGTTGTCAATCACTCGTCAACTTTGGTCCCTGTCTTTGTTTAAAGGTGGTCTTTAGCTTGTCGACACAAATCCTTTAGATTTATTTTGATAACTACTTTGCCATCCTTACAGAGACATCCTTTTGTTTTGATTAGCAATGAAGAATGATAATCTCTCCAGTGCCATAACAACAGTAAAAATGTAATATTATCCTTTTCTATATGGCTGCTATTCCCGTGTATAATAGTTTAACTCCAGCAGATGGCTAAGAAATTACCTCTAGAAAAAGGTTTAAGAAAAATAGCACCCTTCTTACCCTACCAAAGTACTGTCTTGCCTGCAGTGCCAAAGGCAATCCCTGGACAGGTTTATGCTTCTCGTGCTGAGTTTGAGCCACTGGTTACAGTGTTTTAACTGCTGGATTAATGGGGTGGCAAGAGGGGCCATAAATTGATAATATAACCACTGAACATACTTGCCAGGACAATTAAGATAATACAACTGGAAATAGAGGCCCCATGAATCGCTATAGTAAAGAGCAATGGCTGCCTTACAATGGTGACCGGCCTTGAGCCCTTTGCCTACAAACTGTCATTTGTGTTCTTCTAAAAATGAAGCGAGATAAACTCTTGACAGTCCCACAGCACTTAACGTATGCTCTTATTCTGTAGAGAATAAATATAAATATGAGGTGTGCATTGTACATGCAGATCTTGCAGATTATTATTCAATTCAATGTTTGTGACCAACGCAGGTAATTGTGAACCTAATGCATTCACGTAAAAAATAAAAATAATTGTAGCAAGTAATTTATCCTGTCAAAACACAATCTACACAGATATGCATAGTTTATTAGAAGGGGGCTTGACATTTTACATACTGTCACAGTGAGTAGAGTGGCCAAAGGTCAATCGTCATGTCTGTTATTAACTACGTCTCTGCTTTGGTGAGATCAAGAGCCTATGCGTTTAATGATTCTTAATACCTTTCTCATCGCTTTCAGGATCTTGTGAGAAATAACACAATAGGCTGTTTCGGTCCACGTTAAGCAGACTAAAAAGCTAGTTTCCATCCACTGCGCTCTCTGAATAAAATAAGGAGCGGTTTCAATGTCAGCATTTACTCACATTAAACCTAAAAAAAAAAAAAACGTATTCACAGAAAGCGACACTGCTCGTGAAGATAAGAGGGCTGGTTCAAGAACATCCCTGCAGGATCGTCACTCAACTTCTGTAAAAGAGGGCCATGTTTTTCTCGGTGCCCCCGTCCCCGTCGACTACTGTCCCATGGCATAACAAGCACCTGGCGACAAGCGGATAACAAAAACAAAAGGCATAATAAGAAAGTGAAAAATGATGCAGAAAGGTTGTAATGAAGATGAAAAGACTTGCCGGGATGCCTAATTAAGATTCATGCCCGTATTTCTGTGACACGGTACTAATTACGAGCTGGGTTACCATTAATAGCTCATGAAATATTAAGTTCCATTAGCTAATAAAACAGACTGCAAAAAATAATGCACGTTCTCTGCAATACTGTGAAGCACGTAAAGAGATACGGTATAAGCTCTCAGTTTTATTGCTGAGTGCACAAATGATGAAATGCACCTCTTCATTACTATAAAACACAGAATTGCTCTTTCACTGGTTATTAAAAATGCACAATTTGTATTATAAATATAAGTTTGAGGTGTTAAAGTGTTAAAAGGATTGTTTTTAAACTTAGTAACAGCATAGTCTTCTACTCTGTGCCGGATGCTGGCAGTTTCCTTGCAATTAAAAAGAAAAAACAACTCCTCATACAAATTCAATAAAAATGGTCTCATTTATCTTGTGGCTTCCACTTCCTTCTTTAGCCTGATCATTATCTAACAAATTAGATTTTAAAGGTGAAATTGATTAAACCATGCACGCTAGCTTTTAGCCATGCTAAAAATATTTCGCAATGCTCTCTGCTTGAACAATATCTTTATTAAACTAGCTCATTTGAGTTAAGTTCCCTTCCTTTGTTACTTCTCTGGACTCAAATCCGAGAGGAAATTCAGGGGGAATTAGGGAATTGGTTTGCGAGTAATGATCGTGGAGCTTGGCATTATTGGTAAATCATAATGAATGATCATAGGAACTGCCCCTGCCCAGCCCACTTCAGCTCCAAGGCCCCTACAAATGAGGATGGAAAAGACTAGTATTCAGTTAGTATGGGCATCCCTGCCAAGTGTCCGACTGATTTTCTTATTTTCGTGCCGTCAGTCTGGCTTTGAGGAATGAGTTTTAATCCTGGCAGTGCATGATTAAGTCTGCTCGTGCTTAACGCAGGTCTGCTCAACTGGAAAAGTGGATGCAGTAGAAAACGGAGGAAAGGGAGAGAAGCTTGTGTTAGTGAGGAATGTGTGTAGGTTTGCTTCAGTGGGATTTCATATGCGTGTATTAATGGGTGTCCGTGTGTGTGCCCTTAAGTGCGTGTATGTGCGTGGGTGGTGGGAGCTGCGGTTGTTCAGAGGGCCTGAATGGCACCTGTCAGGCTCTTGATTAACGAGGCCCTCTGCCCTTCAATTCCCCAGCCTGTCACTCAGAGAGGAGGCATTAATCTTCATCGCGCGCTTGTCAGGTCAGGGCAGGTCCAAGACACCCACCAGTGTGTGTTCGTATGTTTGTGCATTTAATGTTTGTCTATGCACGTTTTGATGTCGATTGCAGGTGTTTTAGAGTGTGTAAGTGCGTGTATGCGTCCTTACTTGTGTGACATTAAATTCATGTGTGTGTGTAGGATTGCTTGTGTGGAGAGGCATAGCAAGAGGGGGAGGGTGTGGAATGCGGCAGTTGAGCAGTGTAACATCAGGCTAGACTAGAGCAAAAAAAAAAAAAAACAACAAGAGGACAAGGGCAAAATGTCAATACTCAAGAAACACTATAATACAAAAAATACTTGTAATTAATGTCTGGTCCTTCAACAGGAAGCGTTGGCATAATTTATTAGGATTCAAAAGAGCATGTGGAGTCTGTAACACCCAGATCATTCCCTTGTGTGAGAGGTGAGAAGAAAGGCTGGGGTATGGTGGGGCCGGTTGCTCATTGGTATCAGTGTAAGTTTATAAAAGATGTGTGTGTGTGTGTGTGTGTGTGTGTGTGTGTGTGTGTGTGTGTGTGTGTGTGTGGAGACAGATGGAGAGCAGGGCTGCCACTTCTGCCAGCCACCACTCGCACTCATCCAAACAGCACCCCACCCCTGAACCTGCAACACAATCCATCTGACCAATCACACAAGCCCAGCTGCACATGTGCCAACCAATCACAAAGCCGGCAGTTCAATTAGAGCGTAATAAAGGGACATTCATCATTCAATTAGGCATCTGTCACCGAGCCACAAAAGGGGGAAAAACTTGGGAAATGAAAAGAGAGGGACGGATAGAAAGAAAGAGACAACACTGAATAAGAGAGACAGACAACAAGGGAAAGTGAAGAATGTAGAGAATGTAAAGAAAACAAAGCTGAAATGCAAAATATTTATAACGTTAATTGTTTTGCCGCCTCAGCGATGTTGCTATGACCAACAGGAAGCTCTTGTTCGAAAGAAAGAAAAGAGAAAAGAAAGTGAAAAGAAGATCTTCTGCTCTGACAGTTACAATTTCAGAAATGTGCTTCAGCAACCAACCTCCAAACAATTCTTGTATTGTCAAAAAATTCAGTGATGCTAAAACACATGCTGCTTGCTGACATTCACATTCTCTATAGGGACAAATATTGCAATGTACATACTTTACAGTAATTTTAAAACGTACTGTAAACGGCGGAGGTATAATCATCAAATACAGATTAGACCACTGATCAAACCACAGCTAGTGGTGTTAATTATGATTTTGAGTTGAGAAGCCCACTGATGTGGATGTATATGTCTGTTTATTGAAAGTATCGAGGAAACACAACATTAATAATAATATTAAGGACAGTAAGGCTGACAGTCTTTTGGTGGTGGTTGGGACTGTTGATGGTAATTAAATTGATGTCAAAAGGAATGTGGTAATAAATAACATCATTAAAATACTTTAAACTGCACACTCTTATTAGACTGTTGAGTTCTCATGTCTATATGTGTAGATATATCTAGAAGCTCTATGTGAGCGTGTGTCCTAAAACAATTAATGATCAATCAAATCAACTGGTCAGATTATTTTTTTTCCACATCTGATTATAAAAAAACATGTCATATAATCTTTCAGACTAACTCTATTATCACACACATTGCTTTGCTTTTTATACGTTCACATTAAAATGTCAGTGCTCTGTATAATAAGTAACATGTCTTGCATGTCTCCTTCTCACTGTCTGTCTCTCATTGCCTCTGTTGTAGCAGCTGTCTCCAAACCCCTGTGGTCCTCCTTCCCTTCGCCTCCTTCCCCCGTCCCTCCTCCTTCTCTCAGCGTCTCTTATCCCAGTCCCCAACCAAGCAAGAAAATGATCCCTAGTAAATAATATATCAAGATAAATGATAATTGCTTTGATTTTTTTTGTGTGTCCCGCGTCACTTAATGAGTGCCATAAATTAGCAATGAATTCGGTTGACAGCATTTACCAGAACACGGCAGAAGCAAATGCCCTTGGCATCCTGATGGTTAAAAGTTTGTGTCTTCTTTATGTTACTTCAGCATCAAGATGCTTAGACAGATCAAAGTTCAAAAAGAGTTACTCAGAGAGTTCACTTGGTGGAGAAATGAATCCACTGCAATCTGCTTATCCGGATCCTCTAAGGGCGCAGGCAAAAGAGCATCGCAAGACAAGGCAGTTTGTTTTTAAAAGGTCAAAATGAGAAAGATATTTTGTCTTCTATTATTCTGATACAAAAGGGTATGGAAATACATTCTCTCCTTCATACAGAAACCACGTGATCTATCAGGCTAAAACCTGCAGCCACAAAATTACTTCATTATTACCGAAAGATTCATCAACAGGTTAGTTTCTGGTTAGTTTCTTTATACATTTACAGTTTTCCTAAAGGTTACACTATATTCCTTATACCAAATTAGAAATTTCTTGAATTATTATTTAAAATTATTATTTTTGTAAAAAATAAAGCTAAACAACAGGACTTTAACCTCAAATACACACATATAAACACACTGTGTACAGTATTGCAGATTGGCTGTGGGTGAGCACTAGCACTTAAGCCTCATGCCTGTGTCCCTGTCAGACATCAAACGGGGGGCCTTGGCCACAGATCGCACACACGGGCATCCCCAGAGACTGCCTGATTGAAACCTGGCAACAGGACCAAACAGCTGCTTCAAACAAAAGACATCTGCATATTTCAGATTTGTTTTTCATAAATTAACACCGCAACCTGCCAAAAATCTGGGCGAGGGAGTCTATCGACTTGTGTATAATTAGATAAAGTTTACAAGCTTTGAAAGTTGAAAATTAGCATGAGGTAAAGGGTCGCTCACCAGGGAGGAGACGGGGGACACGGCTTACGGGCATGTTTCTGGCTTTTTTTTGTTGTCGTTTTTTGGGTGGGGGTAAAGACGTGGGGGTGGTGTTCACACTAAGGGAAAACATACATATACAGCTCCTCTGGTGACTCTTGAAGCTATGCCAGTGGCTGAGTCTTGTTGTAGTATGTAAGCGGCACGCTGACAATAGGTGATGCTGCTGGCTTAAGCCAATTAAAAAGTGGCTTTGTTAGGGTCTGCCTTCGTCCTAATGACACCTACTGTGCATTTGTGTACATGTGCATGTTTTAGTCTGCCAGGGCCCTGTGTGTTGCCTATATGGGGTCAGATAGCAAGCTATTGCACTTGTAAAAACCCCTTCAATTATTCAGTGAAGCCAAGTCTTCCTTTATCTCCCGCTTGTCTCCTGGTGTGTTTGGGGACAGCAGGGAGACAGTGAGAGTGAAACAGAGAGATGAGGAAGAAAGAAGAGAGGGAGGGATGGATGGATGGGAAGGAGCGGATGTCTCCTAAAAAGCATTGCTGCCTAATTACTAGCTCATTTAGATCAGCAACCACAGTTATAAATAACCCAACAGCTGGCGCGATGGAAACAGACAACACCAAACACGGAAACACAGCACAATATCACAGTTAGCTGAAATAAGCATTGGAATGATAATGGTGTATGTGGTGCATGGAAAGAGTCTGATGTGTGTCAGCATGATTGCACTGTTTACGATCTAAAAAGCCTCAAATGGGCCCAGGGTAGAGGTGAGGTTAACTCATAAGAATAGATGTTACACTCAAGTTTCATTCTAAAACCGTTAAGATGTGAGTGTTATTTATTCAAGTTTTAAAAACAGATTAAAAAAACATCGCAGTGGCAATAAATGATGAGTTGTAACTCTGAATTGCCATGTTCGGTTAATGCGGAGCAATAAAACATGGTATTCTCTACTTAGCACAGATTTTAGTTTTAATTTCATTTGTCCAAGTTTTGAGGTGTGGAACTCTACAATTCCCACATCAGCAAGGGGCTGAAAAGCATATTACTTGTATGTGCTTCACAAATGAAAGTAAGCGCTCCAGATGCATAAAAGTGTGTAGATTTATGACTGTGTGTGTGGGTATACACAAAGACAGAGACATGCAAACACATTCTTCTTTTCTTCGTATTTATAAAGACACATACGCCTGGTTCAGTTTGTTAAATCTTACTTATCATGAAGATGAGTGCATGTGCAGGCGCCTCATTTTCACTTCCACAATTCACCATGACTGGAAGTGGAAACGCATTGAACATTGGTTTGAAAATGGCTACCTGTTCTCACTAATTACACCTCTCAATGTGATTAACAGATGAAGAGAGAGAAGCAGTTTTCCTAACTGGGCTGCATAGGCAACACGACCAACATGCACGGCCGTTTCCATCTATGGCTCTAGTACCACTGATTTGTCACACATAAATATAAGCCACAGCTGCTCTGACATGTCAGTCTTCTTTGTTAAATGTCTCAAAGACGATCAGTTATTGACATGTAGTGCTCATGTTGAAAATGAATTTCTAAGACAATACTTCACAGTTTAGGGTTTAAATTAAAAGATCACTCAAAGGGAAACAATCCTTCACTCATAAACAGCTACATTTTAAAATGGGAGTAGATTGTAAAATAGGACAATTATGAATATTGACAAAACTTGCAAACAATGTTCTGTCGTAGGATTACGAGTATTTATTTAATCAAATTTCATTCACACTGCCTCTGAAACAACTTGCACACAGGATGTCCAAAGTATTTGTGTGAGCTGCACACTTTTTACTTGCGGGTTTTATTTGAACATAACTGTAATGTGTGGTGAAAATACAAGTGAATGGTTTTTGGGTGTACGCAGTGTTTATACATTTCTACAATAAGTACTCCTGCTACTTTAGATAATGCAAAGAGATAAAACCTGAGCCCATAACACCTAAGCTGTTCCTGTTGGACTTACCTATTGGTAAGCCTTTTCACCTCTGAAGATATTGTTCTCTTTTAAGAACATTTTCCAGGTCCCCAAAATGTTAGCAGACAAAAATTATATACACAATCCAAGACAAAAGAACTAACATATATTCATCTGTCTAGATGGATTTAACTGTTTCCCAGACAGACTCCGTGTGTCCCAGGGGCTACAAGAAAGATTTTAAGCATTTCTATGTTACTGTCAGAGCTTCCACAAATGCAGAGCTGCTTCTTCTTCTGTTAAGTGATTATACAGACAACTTGGGAGTGATATAATTACCACAAACATGGCAACCCTAGTAGTGAAGCTTGTGGAGGTGATAATATATGGTAATTACCAGTTTCTAGAGCCGAACAATCTGGAAAGAATGTATTTAAGATAAAAGCATGAAAACAACCCCGGCAGCGGTTTTACATGTACAGGATGGTGTTTACACTGTAAAGGAAGACAATGGCTGTAAACATTTAAGAAATGGTAATGAGATAAATGCCGCATCGCTTCCGGAGCACACATGTATTTTTGCTCATAGACGTTGAGTGTAACAGCACTCACAAGGAAAGAATTTAACAACGGAGAGATTAAAATATTAAAATATTTACTTCAAAACAAAGTAAGTGCAATTACTGTCCAGACAGTTCTGATTAGGATTTAATTGCAACTGTAACGGTTTAATATTGCTCTAGTTGATTTTGTTCACTTGAGAAGAATGTAAAAGGATGTATTTCAGCCCAAAAATACTATTATGTTTCTGCAACATTTATTTATTTAAGTGTTACCAAGACAACTTTAGAGAAATGTTAAATCTTTCTTACTTCTTTGGGTGTCTCCAAATCAATAAATTTTCCCAGAAATGAGTTAAAGGTAACGAAAGGCTGTTCCACTAAATAAACTGCACACTAACACTGTACTGACTGCTGGGGGAAAGTGGTGGCTATCAAATCTTTGTCTCGTTTCCCCAAACACCTCACACGAGAAACACAACTCTGACTGAACCCGCTGCGAGCATCAGGGGGACCTCAGTTTTCAAAAGGTATTCATTCAATCTGAGCTCTTTGACGACAAGCTTGTGACACAGTGTATCTGCTTTGGTCGTTGTCTCCTGATGGACATTTTGGCAGCAGATGATGGCTCCTCAGTTCAAGACAAGGAGACCAAAAGACTGTAGCTCTCTGTTAGCAAACAATAGGCAGGTTTTGTTTCAGCAAAGTGAAAGACCAGGGTTAGAAAGACGATCTTCACGTCCCAGAACACACTAACAGGAACAAAATATCTAATGGGAAAAATCCACTTTTCAATCCTTGGATTAGCGATCTTAAATATTGCAAAATGTGACACTGAAATATATGTTGCATCTGTTGGTTCACTTGGATGACCGCCTACATACTGTGAAACCTGGTTCTGAAGAAAGGAGAGCAGGTGGGTGAAATCAAGGTATCATTTTACTGCATTTATCATTTTTCAGGTTCACTGACACATAGATATTTAAAAGCCTCTCGAGTCTTGTAAAAGAAACTTTGCCTTGTAAGCATCACTGTCACAGTTGTACCAGTCTACCTAATATCAAACATCTCCAAACCCAGAGTGATGTAGGGACTCCGGGAATAGGAGATGTTAAGAGTGGGCGGTCCCTCCTGTTGTAGGAAACTCCGATGAGGGGTGTTCGCCATATGCTCGCTGAGATCCGAGGGAAAAGGGCTCAGAGGATAAAAGTGAGCACAGCAGCAAAGGGCCCTCCATCAGTGTGTTCAAAGCCTCCATATGAAAATGACTGTGTACAAGACTTCTACTGAGGCCAAATTTAGATCAAAGGCAACTGTAGTCAGGAGGGGAAAGAGGGAAAGGGGTGGGGTTGGTTTGGGGCATACTGGGAGTTGTGCATATAATGGATGTTTGCGCAATGTGAGAATCTTAATAATAATAAGTGGGGAAATTTGTCAATTTATTTTTCCCCTTTACACTGAGGAAGTCAATACCAAATTGGAGCTGTTAACTTGTGATGTGACTTCCAACTGGTTGAAATTAAGTTCCAGGTCACCAAACTGGCAGTTTTACTGTACAGACTCTGTACAGGATTGAAGTTTGACAGCTGGACATATAACGCTCATACAAACAAGCTTTTGATGTTTGAGTTACAGTATTGGTTTGCTAAATTTTCCCTCTTTCACTTTCCACTTCCCCTCTTTCCTCTGTAATTACTAACTCTCTCTCTAGCTATTACTGCACACCCAGTTGTAGTTGTAACTTTATGATCAAATTAATCATTTTGTTTTGGAGTAGTTGGCACTGCTGCCTCCCAGCTAGAAGGTACCCAGTTTGGATCAACCATCCGTGTTCCCCCCTGCTTGCATGTGTTTCCTTTGGGTACTCGGGCATTGCCTGTGTGAATGTGAGTGTGAATGGTTGTCTGTCTGTGTCTGTCTCTGCGTGTTTGCCTTGAGATAGACTGGAGACGTGTCCAGGGTGAACCCTGACGCTCACCTAATGACAGCTGGGATAGACTCCAGCCATCGTGACCCTAAATGGGACAAGCAGTTAAGATAATAGAAGGATTTAAAAGATGCAGCTTTTTTCCCCAAATAATTTTGTTCCATAACTTGTGGTGCATACCTGTATAACCTTCTAAAGGTTTTTGAGTGTGGCCTGCCCTTCTTACCAGTCAGACAAGAAGTGTCAATGAAAAAGGGGTAACTTGTGTGAATCTATAACACACCACAGCGTGTGAAAGAGCATCAGTATTTGTTGCTTTTGGGACGATTTATGTGCTACAGTTAGCTTATCTCCAATAAAAAGCACAATATTCATGTCAATTTTAAAACATTAAATAAGAAAACATCTAAATGTCTTATTTTGATTTGTGTATATCACTAGCAAAACTAAGAAATGAAAACAACAATTTTTTGCTCCCCTATCTCTTGTCCTTGACTTCTAGATTTTGGTTTTCTCATTTCAAAATGATAATGTTTTGGCACCAAATGACATTACATTTTAATTAAGGAAGGAGTATTTTCAGTTGACCTGCTGATGAGCATTTACAGCAGTAGGATGATGTATAAAGAATTAACTAGTAATAAATACTGTGCTTATATTGACGGTCATATTTAAGCCACTTCATGGGATTTGTTGACAAGAAAAAAAAAGAGCAGCATAAAGTTTAAATAAATGATTTCTGCTCTAAAATAATCTATATTGCACCGTAACGTCTTGAAATTAGTGGCGGAATAACTGCTAACGCTGATATTTAAGAGCCTCAACTGATCACACGTCTCTCTTCTATCCTTTCACCTCCTTTACTTAATCTCACCCACCTCCCTCCTCCTCTTCACTCCTCCTTCCACTTCTCCTTGCTTCCTGGCTCTCCAGAGAGGAGGTCACATGCTGCAGACCTGCTCTGTGCCATCTGGCTGACTTCCTGTCATCTTTACCCCAGGAGAGAGTTGCTCTGCAGGGTATAGGACTAGAAAACCACCCCACCATAGCCTGCCGTCCGTCCTTTCTTTTTTCCTCTTCCTCCTCCTACTCCAGGCCCCCATACACCTGAGCAGACAGTGGAAAAAAAACACACAGATTGGAGAGAGAAAGACAAAGAATTCAATAGGAAAGAAAGAGAAAAAAGAAAATGCACCATAAGAGAAGTGAAAATGTGAAAATACTGCAAGCTGCCGGTGCAGGACGTTTATGTGCTGCTCTGAGGAAAACGTACTAATCAAGTAATATTTTTCAACCATGTGATATGGGGAAAAAAGGGTTCTAGTGTCTTGATTATGACAAATCAAATTTCACCACAATCAAAACACTGAGTTTTATGTGATTAAAGAGGATATGTTTGAAAAATCAAAAAGAGGAGAAGGAGCCACTTTGCTTTAATCAGAGAAAACTGTGGACATTATGGTTTTTTTGTAGTTTGCAAAAACCCTAAAGACTCAGAAACATCATTACATAAATTGTGGTTGAATTACCAACAAGGCCCTTGACATGAAAGTATAGCCCACTTTATCTTCTTTACCTTCTTTTCCTGTTACACATATCCGTCTAACACTAGAACATCAGAATTGGTTAAAAGTGCATACATGCCAGATTAATCTTAATGTCCCACCCATGGTCGTGCATATTCATATAAATATAACATGACTGCCGCTCACATCTGAATTTATTAGTTTTCCTCCTCTGCAAATTAGTGGGCTTCCAATTGATGAATATTTTAGCACATGTGCACTCTGCGGGACATTTATCATCGGCTTTGCTATTATAAACAGAATAAATGAGCAGTCAGTGTAGGCTGCTGCTACACCGGGCACGTGCTGTACAGACACACCACCCCTCTGTACTCGCTCCTCGTCGGCTGCTGCTGTATCTTAAGACTGCAGAAATGACTACCTTGACATTTTATATGACGTCTCCCGGCACATATGGACAAGTGTTTACTGTACTGCAGCATTGTATATCGCAGCTTTGCCAGTGAATGGAGATCACGACAGAAAGGTCTTGCACCCAAACTGTAACACCTAAAGCAGAGCTGCAGTCAAGACAACCTTAGATGAATCTATGTTAAGTGAAGCCCTAAGGGGGTCGAGACAGAGGTTAATTGGATGTACTAAAATTATGATATTTCATTACAGACAATAAGATTTGGAGGTTAGTCTAATAAAAAAGCGTGACAATTTTAAAATAAAGGTATTGCTTAAGACTGTGATTCTTTCTTATCCCTGTTGCCATTTATCGCCCTTTGCATGGGGCTCCCTTGGGATTATGCTCTATCATCAAAGAGTTTGGATTGTGCAGTTGATGTCTTTCTGGATGGATTTTCTGTTGATTAAGATTGAGTTGAGGTTTTACAAACAAATTTAACTAAATAATTTCTACTAAACTTTAATCTTAAACTCCATGACTGGGTTCTCTGTTCTTGATTGTAGACAGAAAATTGGGGACTAAAAACATGTTTAGTAAATGTCTGACTTGTTCAGAATCTTAAAACCATATCAGTCATGAGGGCCAATAAACAGGAAGCCAAGTCAAAATGAGACCACATTTTCATCTTCTTTTCTCCTCTTCTTCCTCTTCATCTCAACCATCCACTGCTGGTTGGGAGCACAGTTGGATGCCCTTCAGCACTTCCTTTTCCCCCCATGTGACCAAAAAGGCTGATGGGATTGTTTCAGATATTCGCCAAACCACCTTAGGCTGCATCTAACCACTGCTGAAGCCCAGTGATCTGACACTGTTTCAGGCATTGTTTCAAATGCTTTCATTCACAGTCCCAGCCATTGGCAGACACTGTGAAATGGGTGAAATCCCAGCTTGGCAAAGCTGGCACAGACACCAAGCATCCTGGATGCCTTCCACTTCAGAGAGCTCTACCACATGCTAACTGTCATCCAAGAGACACTGCTAGCCCAAAGGGGGGTCTGACAGAATGGGTGGGTAGTGAGGGAGGATGGGGGTGATATAAATACTGGGATATACCCTTTACATACAAACAATGAAGGCACTCCGTGGAGATATAGCACCAGAAGCCATCCGAGGTGATTATTATTTATGCAGACACTATTCTGGCTTGAGCTTCATATTCTCTTGCTTGTCTCGCTCACCTGGCATCTGCCCAGTGTGCTTTCCCTTAGATCCACAGCAATGATGGGCCCCCACCTCACACACATACACACAAACACTTCCTTATCCTCATTGCTGTCTATGCCTGGTAGATCCCCTGACATGTTCGCTCCTCCTTCATAAACACTAGCAGCTGCTTGGGCAATTAGCCATTAGCTCTTTACTTTTTACTATAATACCCAATCCTCAGAATTCTCCACAATTAGCTCCTTAATTGCTTCTAAACAACCCAGGCGTAACCAATAAACAGAAGAAGGCGGTGGGGTAGTTAGGTGAGGAGACATGCTTCTGGGAAAGAACCAAGCTAACTTTGAGAATCCAGGCTAAACGGTTCTTCCTCTCTCCTCCCTTTGCAGCCTTTGGCTATTTTTTTTCTTTTCAGCTGTGACATGGTTTGGAAAAGCTTGCAGATGAGGAGGAAGACAGAATGGGTAAAAACAAGGCAGTGTAATATTCATATTACATTCAAATTGAAAATGACACGGCCATGCCCTTTTTTCTGTGTTTTAACTATCACTTCTGAGAAATGCTAACATGCAGAGTGACAGAGAGTGCTACATTGACTTTCAGATGGCAGGATACGGTGCCCCGGGCAATTTGTGTGCCAGTGTGATATGAAACAGCCCGCTTCATAGAGCAGTGGGGATACCCCCAAGATCAGTTGTTGATTAAATCCGATGCTTCCAGACAAAAGCTATGTCACTATCATGAGGCCCAAATACGTGAAAAGAACAGATGAAACACAATGCTTAAAAGATCAGCCAATTAATAAACTCATCAAAAGACAAAGAGATAAATGACACCACAGATACTGTTTATGTCAAACAGAAATTCACATATTGTCACACTTAATAATTCTTATTCTATCTTTTTTCTGTCCAGTACAGATTTATTTTCTGTACGATGGACATTCCACATCTGGTTTGCTTCCTCAGTGATGGCTACAATATCATCAATGTGGAGGGTCAGGGACATCTGAATGTTTCACGGTTTTGGTACTCTAGACAAGAATTAGTCCCTGGAAAATGACACATGTTGCCGTTGCCTTCAACTCCCATGGACATAATCATTAGCTGTGGTGGCTAAATATCTGCTGAAGTATTGATGGAGCAAGAATTATACTTTAACTACGGAAGTGGAGGCTCTGACGATGGGTCATCTGTTCATAACAGTTTCTGGCTTTCAATCAAAGAAACACAGCTGATTGGCTTCCCCATGTCTTTATATTGATAAACTGCTTCCAAATGAAAACAATCAAAGTGGAATCAAGTATAATCAAGCATAATTCACTGCAGCTTGTGTGTGTGTGTGTGTGTGTGTTGCCGAATTTTAAAATCCTCTTCCAGCAGCAATGCACCTCAGGAAGGCATTATCCATACAAATGTTGTCCGCTATAATATTATGTCCCGTATCTCCCTTTCTTTAACTCCCGCACACACATACACTCACTCAGACAATTATGCGTTCTCTCTCTCTCTGTCTCACTCTCTCGCTCTCTCTGTCTCACGCACACACACACAAACACACACATTACCATGGAGGTATACAAGCACCATCTAGTGCTTTATTGTGGAAAATGCTCTGCGGAAATAAGATTTTAAAAAGTCCCAAATTTCCATTTTTTTTTATTGGTAGTATTTTTTGTAATATAGTATTTGTCTTACAGGGGAACATTAATCAGGATTATGAAATCCCCAAATCACTAATGCAGTAAAGGGTTGCTAAGGTAAAAGTAACTTTCCATGACACAGTGAGAGTAGGATAGCATTCAGTAAATCTGCATCAATGAAAAACATACAATTAGCACGGTCAGTACAATTATTACATTTTAAATCTGTAATTGCTCCTCCTGACTAAGGTGACATTGTTGTGTTTCATGAATGATTTGCTATATGCTATAGTAATTCTGACACAAAAACTCCAACAATCTCTAATTAAAAAATAGGTTTCATTTGCTAAATAAAAAAATAAGGTCTTTAATTTTGTCAAACCAAAAATTTTGATCTTTATCAAAGGCTCATAGTGCTTGTGGTTAGTGGAAACTGAACAGATGAAGAGTTTGCATGTGCATGTGACTGTGTGCATGTATGGCATAGTATAATAAATATCTGCAACATTACAGCAGCAGTACCTTCTTTACTCAGCAATCCCAGATAAAATCATGACGATTATGTTGAAATATGGATAAATTTTAACAATACAAAGGCATAACTGGAAATATTAACTCACATGTGACTAACCTGCTATAACTATAGCAATTTCTCATTTAACTATGGCATCTGAATGCAAAACAATACGTTTTGGAAGTTCAGTCAATGTAATATTTACTTTATGATAGCCAAAATAACACCTATCTGCAGCCAAAATCAAGACAAGACAAAGACAAATCCAAGTTGAATTATTTATCTGAGATAAGTCTAAAGGGCCACAATAATATTCTAGAGAATTTGGTTAAACAAATCCACCACTGATGTCACATTTGACAAATGTGTTTTAATTTAAAATAGACTTAGATTTAACTCCCTTAACAAACTAGAACAAATGATAAGCCACTGACCCATTAGCCTCCTTGGCTCAAAAAAGCCTCGCTGACAGATTTAGCCTAAGTGCACCGTATCAATAGTTTCTTGGACCCTTGATCTTGAGGTTTTAAAGCATCTGAAAATGGTAAGTGTAAAGGAAAAAAAAGCAACCCAATGTAAACTCAGGTTTTCCACTTGATTTATTGTTTTGATTTGGGTCTTGGTTTGTTGACAGTATTCAAATTAATTTACAAAAATAAAATGCATCTAAATGTTAAGGATGAAACAATAACAACCCTTTTCCAGGTAGAGCTGTGAGCCAATACAGTGCCTTATATCTTTTAAACTTACTGACTTTTGAAATTATAACAACAAAGGCTAATCGTTGCCAGCCTGATATTCATAAAGGGAAACTAGTTTCGGACGTGGTTACAGCCTTCGTCTTTGTGGTTTTCGGGAAACACCATGTAGTATTTGTGTGAGTCCAATAATAAACTGTGATGAATTTCTTTCACAATACGCACGCAATCGGACAAACAGCTACCACCACAACAAGGCTTTCAGGCTAAGGCCCAATGAAGCTGGATAATAATTACCAAACATTGGTAGTGCTATGATGTCTGCCATAATGTCAGCCGTACCGCTCGAACTCAAGCCTCACCAGCTCAAAGTTAATTCTTGTATTTAAATGCGTCCTCACAGAAAGTACACAATTTGAAAGGATAGGGATCTGCTAGGCCTGTTTTATTGACCTTTGTAACTGGAAAAATGGTAGTAAATTATAATAATGCTGTCAGAAACAGACAATAAATATATATATATATATTTAACTAGGGCTTTGTTGTCTGAAGTGTCCATGAAAACCCAAAAAACTTAGGACTAGAGAATTTTCATACACAAATATTTAGAACAAAATTAACGATTCCACAATCTTTTAAATATTTTCTATTTCAAGTTGTGTTAGCCTAGCTCCTTACGTGAAAGTATTATCAGTGACGTATGTGAAAATAATACTACTGTACATAAGTAGGCTACGCTGCTCGATAAAAAGCTCGTTAAAACGTAAACTTATTGAAAATAATATTTGCACAAAGGCCTTTTGTCTTTTTCTCAACAAAATGTATGTGTTGCTCGTCAAATAGTTAACCAAGCTTATTAACGTGGTGCACTAGGCAAAGTTTGGGTAAAAGTATTTTTACTGCGCCATTGTGTTTTATGATATAATGAATGAATACATGACAGAATGAATGAATGGATGAATAGTCGAAGACACACTCCTTACCCTCACACAGCTCAGTCAAAATAATTATGATTTTTTTCAGCTCAGTCAAACTATCGCAAGTGTCTTTCATCTGCTCACGGAGTCGCACGCGCCCACACGAAACCTAACGGGCATCCGTAGAGAGCTGACGTCACAGGCAAACATGGCGTCTGGCTCTGGATGAATGAGCTATACACAATCCAAACAAAGGTGTTTCCATAACGGTAAACAAAGGAAAATGACGCATCGATCGAGAGGATTCAACGAAGCAGTTAAAAAATAATGCTCAGCAGATCTCGCGCCGGCCCTGCCGTTTCAGGGAGCCATGTCCGAGCCGAGGAGACCCGCTGCAGCTGGTCCCCTGAATTCACTGAGCTGTGGGGGAACGTTTCCAAACTTTACCACAGCAAGACTCAGGAGCGGAAAACGGGACAGCACATGCCCGACACAGCAGCGTCACCCGCGTTTAACGGTGAGCTGGAAACGGGCAACGATCCGTCGTGCAAAAAGCAGATTTAGCAGGGATGGGGCGAAAACAATGAACCCTGCATGCATGGCAGGAGGAGTGGGGCGGCCATTAGCGGTTCAATGGGAGATCAGAGGAAAACATGTTGGCTGTCTGTAACGCTTCTCGCTACACAGCACTAATCTATCTTAGAGAGCTTTCCTAGATTGTTCTACGGTTTCTCTAAAGACATGAGGGGAGATACCAGCCATCAGGTCTCGGGCCTGCAGAGTTTCAAATTTTCAATGCAGGACTCATTCCTTTATTTCAAGCTGAACGTCATAGCACAGAGGCTGATGAATACTGGCCAAATACTTCTGTATTTACAGTGCATAAAGTTGGCAGTGTTTCATGTTGAGTTAAATGCAGGTCATATCATCTCATATCTCTCTGGTTGACTTGCACAGATTTGCAGAGTCCTAAACGCAGAGGCTGCGGCCGATACCCTGGGCTGAATTATGGGGATTCTCCGGGCGATGCGGAAGCTTCACAGGATATTTTCTGGGATTCCACATCTCCCTCTCACGGTACCACATGATACACAAGTCAGACACTGAAAATGCAAATCACCTTTATTTTTTTAACATGCTGTTATTTCTACTGTTTGGTGCAGTTCAACATGCGTGTCTAGTTACGTTTTACTAAATGACACTTCACTTTTCAAACTGAAATTTCAAAACAAGGTTCTGCGCTAAAATGAGTCCTTGACTACTTGTATTTTCACTCATTTTTAGCAAAACACATTTTTGATAATTTCTTTTAAAAATTTAGCTGTTTACCTACATATTCACTCTTTATGACAAACCCCCTTGTATTTCTGTGTTGCGGTGAGAAGATCAGGGCAGCATCATTGCATCACTTGGACAGTAGATGGGTTATTGTTTCTCTGATGCACAGGTCTGATATTTACAATATCTTAAAAATAAAATATCTTCATTAGAGTGTATCTGTGGCTACTGAAGTGACGAGAAAGGTTCAAAAAAGCACCCAGCTGTATATAAGGTCACACAATTTACAGTGCATTCATCATGTATCATGAAAGCCAAGAAAATCTAAGTAGACCTGCACATTACTATTTAGTTTTGAGACAGAGATCAAGAGAAGGGTATAAAACTGTTTACTGAGCTCTAATTATATTTTTTCAGGATCGGGACTCCGGAACAACAGGGTTGTGGAAATATCCGAAATTGTCAACCGTATTGCTCCTAAGGTCAGTAGTTTCTTCAGTATTACACAAGTCATGAGATGTTGGCAACTGGAGAGAAGACCAGGGTAGTTTTGTCACTAAATTGTGTTTGCTGTACTAAGACTTGTCCAGTTCATCTTTTGAAATGCTGCGTGTGTGAATCACACAGGATGTAAGACCAAAAGAGAGCGAATCCCCCCTGCTACAGTGGATAGGTGACAGTGCGGTCCCCTGCACACCGGAGATTCCAAAGCCAAGAACCAGAAAGAAGTTCTCACGGTGTGTAATCCATATATTGACCCATATATCTCTGACTAGGGATGTGTGATTTAATTTCCTGCACAAATATTAAATTAATGTGTAATGAATTTATAGTATTTTCTATTGGCAGTATAGTATCCTTGTCTTTTTTTGTTTTATTGGTTATTTTCTTACTTATTCTCTCATCTCCACAGGCAGAGCAGTGTGGAGGACCTCATGAAACTAGCCAGGCAGTTTGACAAGAACATGCAGCAAGACAAGGAATCTTCAGAGAAGCTGAAAACTCTCAACAATAACCTCAATGAATGTGTGAACACTTCCAAACCAAAACTGTCAGAGACGTCATTGCACAGCAATGTGAAGGACCTAAAGTGTCCATCCTCGTCGGATCAGATGGAGGCAGAGCTCCACGCTCTGTTCGACTGCTCCACTCAGGGAGTCAGCGGCCGGTTAAGCCAAGGCTCGTCAGCATCAGCCTGTTCGCAGGAAATAAAAGGCCAGCTTGGGATTTCAACTTTCGCTGAACCCCAACAAGCACAGCTCACATCTGCTGACAAGTCCGACTCAGCTGCACATCCTGCTGAAGGAAAAGGATCTTATGGTTTTATTGTGAACAACTGTGATGATTTTGATGATGACTGGGAGAATGATGACCTGCTCAATGATTCTTTTGTGCTGGCAATCACCCAGAATCCTGAGCAGCTTCTTGACAGCAACCCTAAAAGCACTTTGCAGTCCGACACTAAGACAAACACCACACAGTTCAGTTCAGTTTGCAAACCTACTGCAAATACCAACTCTGCACATGAGCCTTCATTCTTGCACTCCGAGTCAAACTGCAGTGTATTCCAAGAACTGTGTCCCAAACCAAAGACTACCAACCGAAGCACTTTCAAGTTAGAGCCTAACCCGCACTTCCAGCTGAAAACAGCTGCCAAGGAGATTTCTAAGATCAGCTTTACTGTTATACAGCCTAAATCGCAGATATCTGACAAGAAATCTGCTACCACAAAGACACTGTCTACTCCTCAACCTGACCAGATCACTAATGATCAGAGGGGAGGTTCTGTAGCCGCAGACTCTGTTAAAGACATTTCAGACAGCTTGTGGGATGATGGGGAAGATGACGCATTGCTGTACCAGGTATGTGACAGCGTGGAGAGGATCTCCAACAGCCAGCCACAGCAACTGAGCCCCATGAACTGCCAACAAAAACAAGATATTGCTGTAGACAGACAGCAAAAAACCACCAGGCCTCTGCCAATTGACACGTCCCGGTTCATGAATACTGGTGCCAGTGCTAACAGACAGTCACCACGTGCGTTTGTTCGTTCTAATTCATTACAAGGTACTAGCTGTGAAACTGTGACCTACCAAGGATGGAACATTCCCATGAAAGGTGCCAACAACAAATCACAGATGTCTCAGAGCCTCCCAGGACACCACGTTTCTGTGGGCACGTTTGGCCGGTGTAAGAATTCCTCTGGAAGTTTCCAGGATAAGAATGCTAATGTGGACATGAAGCTACACACAGGCGCAGCCAGGCTGCCTCAGACATCCAGGTCCCATCACACAACCTTCAAGAGAAATGTATCTGACTCAGCTTCTATAAGTAACAAAGGTAAGGTATCAGATTTATTTCTTTGTTTTTTGTATTTGCTCCTGTGCTGTATTAAAGCACTGTATGTATTGACAGAAAAGATAAATTAAAGTGAAAAAAGCCCTAAAGAAAGTTTATTTTCTATAGATAAGATCCTGTATGTGGAAAACATGCATTTCATACATTATAATGAATTAAAATATGCACTAACTGGCCACTTTATTAGGTACAAATGTACAATCTAATGCCATTCAATACAGCAGCTCTGCCATGAAATCTATTTTCATAGTGTAATTTCTCAGATTTTAAGTTGAAACTGTCACAAAGACAATTCTGCTCTCTGTTTATTATTGAGGTCGAAGTGGTTAGTGGAGTTATAAAAAGACCACCCTGTTTAAAGTGAGTGGCCAGCTGAGAAAGTGTAGGCATTCAGCGCTTCATTTGGTACATGGTCATTTTTGTTAATTCAGTGCATCTTCTCTCCTCTGTATTCTTTTTTAAGATTAATATCACATGTAAAACAGATGTCACGTGTTTTTATGCTCATTGACAGTTCAGTGCATCTGCACTTCTCCGAAGCAAGTAAACACAATGGCTTTCATTTGTGATTCTGTCAAGAGTCCAAACCTCAGGAAGCTTCATTGCCAGTGGATTGCAGACTGTTTTGGACATAGAGGGATTTTTGTACATTCATAAGGGTACCCACTGGTCATAGTTATGGTAGCCATATTTTTATGTTAACAAATTGAATCTTTGTTACTGAAGATCATGGCAAACAACAAAGTTTTCTTTAAGCTCTCAGCTTTCCCAGCAAACCATATTAAGCATTTTTATTCATTTTTCTATATCTTCTCCCGCCTTTTTAGTATTTGTGACAAGCCAGATGACAGGAAAGTGCTCTGCGGCCGAGATCGAGAGGAAAAAACAGGAAGCCTTAGCCAGGAGGCGACTGCGCATGCAGAACACCCCAAAACCATAGAGGAGCTCCATCACGACTGAAGGGATATTATCATACTGCCAGTGGGTCAGCCACCTCCTTACGAAGGCTGATCGTGTCGACAGCTCAAATCACTAGATCTTTGATGAGATGTTTAAAATGACTTTGTTGCCTTTTGACAAGTGGATGCCTGTTATAACAGCTGCTGGACATTTTTGCTGCTTATATTAAATATGTTTACAAAAGGGTAATGTCCAGATTGATGCAAGGTTCAGGTCCAGCACAGGGAGAACAGTAGATAGAGATTTCCCTGAGCTTTTTTTCCCATTTGGATTTGGAAAACTGTTTACTTTTAATGACTTTGGAATAATCCTTAACTTTAGTCTGTTTTCCAACACTTTTTTCAGCTCTCTGACTTTTTCCCTGTGTTTGAAGGAAACTGTTCCATCTCAGTGCAAGGACCGACAGAATCAAGAACAGTTCGTTGCTGATGTTATTCATGTTGTTAAACTAAATGTAACTGCTGTGTTTTCTACTATGTTAAGAGAACAGTAATGTGCCTTTAAAATTTGCCATGATACTTGAAAGTATTTGGCAGTTTTCATAACTTTTAAAACACTTTTGCTTTAGTAAAAAAACATTACCAGTATCACAAATGTTTCTTTGGGGTCAAACTACAATTGTAACGGAGCAAAATAGCATGTTTGTTTTAGGCATGAAAATATTCATGCCATTTTTTTTCTCTGTTGTTTTCTTTTATTGTCGGTTAAGATGTTACTCTGTATTACGATGTTATAGTCCTCCTCTGTAGGCACATTATTGTAAAGGCCTTTCTTTGCACCTTTCAAATGTTGTTACTCCAGCAACAATAAAAAAACGCTCATAGAATTGTATTTTTTTTTTATGTTCCCACAGGATAGGGCTTAAATGAGCAGTATTACCTTATACATTTCTTAAAAGTCAGTGTAAGATTCAGTAAAAATTTGTGGAAAAAGTATAAAAACTTGGCGCTTTAGTATGTCTTAAGTAATTTGCCTCACAGTCAATGGTGGACTTAAGAACCCCATTAATGTGGACTGCTACAACCCACTTTCATTTAACTGAACTTTCACTTGTTTAGGTGTTTTTTTTTATTTTATTTCTCTGCTTTGTCTCTACCTGGTGAAGCCTAACAAAGGATTAAACTTCTGATTCATAAACTGCCTGCTCATATTTACTGTGGATGCACCTTAAACCCCTTAAAACACAGCCTTTTAGTATTGCCGCTCTTGTTGAAGGACTCGTCAATCAAAAAAGAGATTGTCCATGACTTTGTAGGTTTTGTAATTCTTGTAAAATCAGTGGACTGGCCCTTTAAGGGCACATCGTAGGTGTCTGTGCTACATCACTGGCTCTCCCTTACTATCAAACAGCTGGCCAGGATTTTGAGTGTACACAGACCGCCTCCTTGCTGCAGTTATTGGCATTCATTACTCTAACCTCTTTGTATTTCAGGACTGTTGACAGGTCGAGTAGATATGATGGGCCCATTTCGCAAACACTCAAATCTGTTTTCAACAAGTTTAAGCCTGAAAAGAAGACCATTGTGGATGTGCAATAGCCTCGGCGTGGAGCATATTATCATTATTAGACATAAGGGATTATTTTAATATGAGGGCTAATTTGTCCTCTGGCCCTTTATCACTCTACTCACCTGCTGTGAGTGTGAGGGTAGTACAATGTTCCTCTTTGTCGTCCCAAGAGAATTCTTCTGTGTTTCTCCCTCAAGCCCATCCCCAGCCACTACATGCCTGGGAGAGTTCTACCCAGGTGTGTGTGTGTGTGTGTGTGTGTGAGACGGGTGGTGTGCAGGTGTGTATATTTGGAGTATTTATCCCATTCCGAGCACGTACTAGGCCCCATCCTCCTCCCTGGCCTATCCGTTTCCCCTCCCCACCCGGTCTGACTGTAAATCAGATGGCAGGGCAATTTGGCAACAGCATAAAGGCCTCTGGTTTTATGACTATGATTATGGTTATGATGATGACTAGTATTTATTTCAACTATCTGATGAAACCCTTGGCTAAAGCTAACAGGTGTCGAGCAGGTACAATATCATGCTCGCTGAAGGATCCCTATAATGCCGCCATAGAGAGCGAAATATCGTCCACCAAACAGAAGAATGGGCCGTTTCAGCGCCCGCTCGTCACACCGTACATGGAGCAATTTCTGATTATTGGATGGGAGTGGAGGCCTACAACGTCGTCTTTGTGGAAAGAGAATGATTTATGGCTGTTAGTCAGGCATAAGGCGGTAATTGCCGCTGTGACGATTATGTTACCATGGCACCTGTTTAAACTGTCTATCCTTATGTGAATGTTTTCATTTTTGGAAGAGAATTTGCAGCTTGAAACTGATGTGTGGAGACATTAATGAAGTTGGGAAAGGGTCTGGGATGGTGTGGTAACAATTTAGAAGCAAAGGAGAGTATATGATGGACAGGTTTGTGTTGTGTTGTCTGATATATTAGGGAAAGTTAGTGTAAAGCCAAAACAACCTGGAACAGATGCTTAAACTTGCTAAAAAAAACTGCTTCACTCTCACAAGTACAATAAATACAGTAAAATGTGTTCTGTTCAAAAGTTTTTTTGATTTAAGCTCACAATTGTTGAAGTTTCTTAAAGCAGGCCCCTCCTTGTGTACATTTAGCACTCGGTAATGATCAGGGAATGCATACTTTTAGTGTGAACGCCTAGAAGCTGTTGTTCTGAGCCTGACCTTTGACTTCCCCTGGAGCTGTTTGAGTGAAACGAGGATTTCTTCACAATACATCAAATCTTTCTCAGGATTATGTACTGGGTGGGTCCATATTCATATGAATCCATATTTTTTCTTGCAGCGGACGTGTAAGTTGTGTCACCCCCCTGACATACTGCTGTGAAGGTGCCTTTTTTGGCAGGACATGTAAATGATTTAATCTCTTATGTCTGTTAAGATTCATCTGATAAGATACTGAGAGGCCACTTTTGGAGGAAACAGAATACAGTATTCACAATGATGTTGTCATCAGTATTGTCCTGAAAATAAGAATAGCTCTATTTTCTTTTAGCTTAGAATGAGCTTTTGCATTCGTGCCTTTTCATCGAGGTCACCATGTTGCACTGCCAACAAACAAAACACTGGATCTAGACAAGAAAGGTCCCACTTTCACACTGATGTAGCAGCTTGAACCTGGTGACACGTAAGCATTGCTTGGAAGACCAGAACTGTCAGGATGCTGGTTTTTTAACTACGCTTTCAGGTCCTTGTGTCTGCTGCCAATCTCCTCCCAGACACACACACAAACACACACTTACACTTGACTCATCCTGATTCCTGTTGCAATCAAATCTCTAGCACATACAGTATAATCCGTTTACTTCATTTGCTCTCTGTCATTCTGATACTGATCCACAGTCTATGTGATGGTCAGATTGTCCCGTCAGCACTCAAATGGTAAATGGTTTGTTTATATTGCGCTTTTATTCCAAATGCTTCACATTCACCCATTCACACACATACACAAGGTTACTAGGTGCTAGGTGACCCACTGGAACAAACTCAGGGTTCAGTGTCTGGCCCACTGACAACACTGACAAGTTTTTTACAAGTCAAAAATAACAATACAAATCCTTTACACACTTTAAATCAAGATAGGTAATTAACATTTTTTTAAATGATTTCCTTACATGACGCCTTCACTGATTTCAAATCACTTCCTTTGGTTCCAGTTTGGGTAGTACATGTAAGATAATGCCACTGAACGTCCCTCTGACGTGTCTTTACTTCAAGCTGAAAAGTGCCTCCAGATGTCATCGCTTGGAGGAACCTTCATTTCAGATTATGTCATCTTGTTGTTCACACTATGGAGTTTGTAACCATGAACAACCTGTTTTTCCAGAGCTCCCACAGATGACATCATCTGAAATCCTAATGATGAAAAACTCCTCCGGGTGAGGTGTTTTTGAGCTATTATCAGAGAAATATATTAATATAGGGCAGTCAGAGGGAAATTTTAAATCATTTATGCACATTTACACTCTAGGCTAAAGCCATAGAAAGCAAGTTGAAAACTGTCACCCAAAACAAATAAGAACAAAGCAAAATTCAGTAAAGTTCTTTGAAATATATGACTTGTGATGATCCACTTTCTGAAGGTCATTGGAAAAGACTGTTGCACGAGCTGTTCAATCCTACAGTTATCAATCCAGACCTACAGTGAGGTGATGTGGCTGAAGAACAAGCATTTACTGCCCATTTGTTCTTCCCCCTTGCTGTTTGTCTGCACTTAACTCAGTCAGGGGTTGAAGTGCCGGAAGTGAGTAATGAGACCCGGAGGCCTGCTAGTGTGCTGGATTATCAATACATTTGCAGTAGATTAATATGAGCCGACATTTTCCAGGGACATACGCTGTTCCACACACAGACTCCAAGAACAGAGAACATAAATTAAACATCTTAAGAAATACGACCTGAGGTAGCTATTGCCGCCTTAAACCAAGTGCAAAGCAGCCATTGGAGATAGCATCTCTAATCGCTTTCCCATGCTGTGAGGCCATCTTGCAGAAAGGCTAAACACTGTTTTCATAGCTCAAAGATTGCCTCTTAGAGTATGACTAATACATATCACACATTTTTTTTTTACTCTCTTACCCTCTAACTTCGACTATCTATCATCTGTTTGTATAACTGTGTCCGTCTCTAACACACACACACACACACACACACACACACACACACAACCACGCAGAGGAGGTGTGCAGTGCTGTGGCAGCAGCCTGTCAGCAGCGTAAATGACCTGTGAAGAGTTTCACGGTGCGTGTCATTAGGCAGCTTTAGATTTGTTTCAACAGCGCTTTACCTGAGGGCTCCATTCATGGGCCCTCAGGTATGACTTCCCTCCCCACTGGGGGGAAGTGGAGAGATGAGTTGCCAAATTCCCCTTCTCCGTCCGTGGAGGACAGTGATGGAAAGCCCATGAGCATGATGGGGCAGCGCTCAGACGTAGAGTTCACACAGTGTCATTTTTTACCTTTTTTTTTTTTGGTTGTTCAGACAAATTTGTGCTTGTGTTGGTTCTCTGGAACTAATTTACTCTTACCGACTTTTATTTATTGCTTTGACATTAATGCAGTGCTCTTCAAACATACATTCTTTGTAATAGAACATAAAAAAGAATCAATCATGTGATCCTAAGACATAAAAGCAGGATTCACGATTAGGTGAATACCTTACATTTTCAGGTTTTAACAGTTCCTGACATGTTCTGTGTGTTGACCTTTTCCCTGACGTGAAACACGATGTGCAGAGTGCAATGATCACATATAAAAATCAACACTGGAGCATATTATTGTTAGTATAAAAACATATATCTTTTTTTTTTAATTCTGAGAACCTTGAAGTGTTTTGTTTTGTCATCCAGCTGAAAATCTTACATTTATGTTGTTTAGTTCACACTCTTATCCCAGTAATTTACAACAAGTTAATCAATACTAAATGTTTTCTTAGAAAATAAGTCATTCTCAGGTCAAAGTCACCCAGACGTAATAGTGATAAGGAGTACGGAGATGTCTGCCCGAGTCTTGTTATTTTAATGTAAATCATGGCTGTGGAATGGAAAGAGTAACAGAAAAACACCTCTCGTGATGGATTTATTGGCCCACTGAAAGCCTCTGCAATCAACTCAACTTTCACAGATTCCATGTCTTGTAGAATGTTAAAGCCGGGATTATCACTATGTTTTTTTAATCTCCATTCAAACTGATCTCATATTGATACCCCAGCATCACCACGCTTTATTAAGCAAGCTGATAAGGGTCTGGAGACTCAGCAGTGTTTTGAGAAGAGACACGACCAACAAATATGCCTGTTGCCACATTCCTCCAGCCTATATCTGCCAACACCTTTGCGCTACAATGGCTTTGGCCATTTTTTTCCCCAGCCCATAATAGTCAGCGTGGGCTGTAATGGTCTGTTGACAGGTTTAGGCTGAGGTAATTTTGTTGCTGGGCTTTTCAGCGAGGTGCCAAATCTTCCCCTGAGAAAAAAAAAAAGAAACTGCAGATGCAGCAAAGCTCGCTATTAACTTTCTGCTATCCCTTTTGTTGTTGGACCATTGTTAATATAAAAAAAAATCGGCGGAGAAAGAAATAGCAAATTATTTTTTTATCAGGGCTTTCACACAACATCAGCTCATATTCGAGCAATTGGGAGATGATTGCAAAGGTGGCTGCTGCTTTGTTGTACATTAACAGGCAGAAAATGTTAGCAGGGTGCAAAAATGTTAAAAGGTGCTAACTTCTGTGAGCTGTTGCCTTCGAGTTAAAATGGCTCCCGCTGAGCAGAGACACAGTTCATTATTTGAAGCAGGACTGCATAAAAAGAGGCCGGCTGAATGGAACTCCAGCTGCCAAACTACAACACGCACATGCACACACAGATGCAATGTAAAAACACACCATGGAAAATGCAAGGGAAAGCAAGACTGTTGAGGCCAAGGGGTTCCCTTAGCAATGTGCAAACCAGATCAAACCTACCTGGACAGAATACACAAGCACCTGCCAGCTGACCATCTTCTGAGGGATGGAGGTCTCAGGGTTTCCAAGCACTCCAAAGGCACACACACACACACACACGCACACACACACACACACACACTCATGCAGGTCATTGCGACCTTTTCATGGTCATGCTGGGTCTTGCCTGAGCCTGGATCCTGATGGAAAGTAGCTCTTGATGGTTTGTCTTTGTACTGTTAGGATCATCTGGATCTCATTTAAGAGAAGAGGGTTGCATCACACAACATCAAGAGCCTGAATGTGTGTGCTTGGAAAGAAAAAGATTTTTTTTAGCTAAAACAATTTGTAATTGTATGTAGCAAAGTGAATATACGGACACTTGTTTCTGTTAAATAAAAAATAGAAATCAATAAATTGGAAGCGGAACTGCCTACAGATTATCTATTTGTGCAGCTTCTGTTTCAGGTCCATGAACACACACGCACACACAAGCACACATATCCTTTTCTGTGAGATTTTCCAGACCAAATGTTTACCAGGCATCAAGTGTTCAGGAAGAAAATATTAAATCCTTCTGATGCAAGATTGTGGTGTAGACAAATACATGTAGGTCTCTCTTTAAAAGAAAATATTGTAGAGCTGCACGGACAGTCTGCACGGTTCCAAATATTTCAAGGCCTTTACAATCTACATGTAAATCTCTAAGACTCCACTCCAGTTCTAATCCTAATTCCAATCTTGACCCCTAAAATGAACGCTGACCTACAAATATTCCCTAAACATGCAAGAACCGACAGGCATTTTCTGAACTCTGACACACCTTCCTCATCTTTCTATACTCGTGAGTCATTTTCTGTTTGCAAGCACACAAAAACAAGAACACACACACAAGCACAAACCGCTATTTAGAGGTTGGTCTGGGTCCAGAGCTTAGCGTTGTCAGTAATTCCATTTCCTGGCTCTGATAAAGCATGACAGATACAAGAGGTGTAAAGAGGCTCATGTGGACAGAAGATCAACAACTCTCTCACAGATATAAGACTATAATTCTTAGTTATGTTCACTAATATACACCCTGCTTCTATCTCACACTTGCAAACACACTATATGCCAAGAAGGAAGTGAAAGCAAAGGAATGCCAGCACACAGCAAAGCAATGTTTGTACCACAGACTTCTCCTCAAAGGCAAATTGGGAGTCCCCAGTCAAATTACTCGAGCTGTTTCCAAATGCAAATATGTGTTATCAAATCAACAAAGCAACTAAAGATGCAAATCGAGAGATCCGTGCATCTGCTGGGAGGAAAAGAAATGAAACATTTCCATCAAGACTTTGCCCCGTGTTTTCTCCGCCGAGAGTGAAACAGTTTTGTATGTTTTTGTTTGAAATTTCGCTTTTGAAAGTCTTCACAAGGAACCGGGGGCCTCCTGGCAGTGTGGGAATTCACCATGCGTTTAGTTTTTGAAACAGCCCCACTTTTGTGGGGTTAGCTACTGAACAAGTTTGCACTTTATACACAGAGAAAAGAAATCAGAGCCAAAATGGAAGGCTCATCCCTGCAGCTAATACGCACAGACCCAGAATGGAGGTCGGTATCAAAGGTCCAAACCGAGCTAGCCGATGCGCTGAAGGCTTTTATCATTGCCTTTCTTGTATCTACTCAGGTTTAAGCGTGCTCTGAGTTCTTTAGTGTTATGACACTGAGGGAGGTTATGCTGGTGTCGCTGGGTTATTTTGAAGGTATTCCTCCTTTAGCGGATTGCACAGTGTGGGGGATGCTAGAGAAGCCAGGCGGGTGTGTAACGAATCCAACAAAAGTCATGAATCACACGTGGGCCTACAGCGCTGCAGACCCACAAGCAAAGCCTTATGACAAGTCCTTTTATTTATGTGCATCTGTGTACGATTTCAAAGTGACAATCCATGAGATTTGCATTTAGTTTTGTTTTGATTTCGCCAGAAGCCTTGCTGTTAATCATCGGGGCTGTGATGTTTCAACACTAGACACCTTGTCCTTGGATTAATGCTTAACAAGTGTTTACACTGTAGGTGGCTTTTTTTCCTTTCTGCTGGAACCTCAAGCACGTCACGTTTTTTTAGAAGAAGAAGAAGGAAGGAAGGAACACAGACTGAATGTTTTAGTGCAAAGGTTTGCAGAGACGGCCATACAGTGGACATTCTCGCTGCTTGTCCGACATACTCACCCCAACACTGGTTTTGCCCGTCAGAGACCTAACATGCGTGTCCTGTGTCACACATGGCACCTTGACACAAAAGGTCTGTTTACATACTACTAACCCCCCCCATACCCACCGCCACCCAACCGCCCACTCACAATCCACTCTAAAGGTTACTCTGCTGGGATTTTAATCTACATGTGAAATGCGCTCTCCTACGCCTCTCCTCCTGTCTAGTCAGCAATCTGGCTATTGCCCTGCGTTTCAGAGAGCTTCACTTTATTGATTGAATGGGTTTTAGTCAGGAACACACACACTGGAATACATACATCCATCCACATACACACACGCTGGTGACTTTGTTGCAAATGGAGGTAGGGAGAGGGATGAGTGTCAGGCCTAGCGTGATGGGCGAACATCAATCATTGCTTGTCAAGCCTCGCCTTTTTTTTTCTCCGCTCCGAACCCCCCACCCCACCTCCTGTTCCGCTTAACTGATCAGCCTTTGTTTTGAATGGTAGCACGTATGTGTGTGTGTGAGGAGAATGTAGTTCGGCCACATGGACAGGACGCAGGCTGTTCGCAGGTGTTATCGTTCTCTGCCGCCAATTAAGTTTCATGTCGTTTACGCTCATGCCTCCAGGTCATGACAAACACTGTGCATTTTAATACGTTTTACATGTGATAGGCATTAGGGGCTTGTTGTCCACTGTACATACAGTGTGGCCTGCATGAGTGAGTGCATTAAAGTTGGCCTGTGTGCGTGTGTGTGTGTGTGTGTGTACGTGTGTGTAGCTGCATGAATGCATTTCTGCCGATGTGTTCAGATCATTTAAAAGCAAAAAAAAGGTTATTAAATGTTTTTCTTTTTCCTTTTCATCTTCTGTGAAGTTAGATGATTCAATTCAATTCAATTCAATTCAATTTTTATAGTTAGATGATGATCAAATCCTCACACCACACATTTACAGGTCTTGGTAAGTACCAGTGAATGTATCAAAAATTATACAAGGCGTCTTGTGGTGTCACAAGTGCAGTATAGTGAAATACGGATTTTGATTCCATTATTGACGTTTTTCTGTTTTTACTCAATTCTCACCAAAAACATAAAAAAAAGAAACATGTCAAAATGTATATTGGAAATGTAGTGCACGTCTTTCTATTAGCCCGTCTCTCTGTCCATCTGAGTTTGTGTGTTTCATATTTAAAATTTCAGAGAAACCCGAGGATAAGAAGACATCCGGAACTAATAGACTTTCCAAAGACTTGAGCTCAGAATATGACGATTTATGAATCGGCCTGGGACAAGTGCTGTGTCTGTTTGTCAGGGAAACATATATTTCTTGTTTTCCCTTTTTTGGAAAAATGGATTTGGCCCCCCACCAATCACTGGGAGCGTGTTCTCTTCATGTTGTGCCAAAAACTACAGCATGCTTCTCTTTCTCTGTTGGTCGTTCTGACTCTATTTGTTATTATGCTTTGTGTTGTGTGGAGAAAGCCCCAGTGTGTCTTATTTGTAATGGGTGCCAGGGGCTGGGGGAGATGTGTTTTCAATTACCACTTGGTAGAATGACTGATGGTAAGACAATCAAGCACAGGACTGCAGCTCAGTGTGTGTGTGTGTGTGTGTGTGTGTTCAACCATGTGTGACTGTTTGTATGTGTGCATGTTTGCCTGTTGCAAACTGCTTAGTGCATGTTTGTGTGAATGCCTGCATCTGTGTTTTTATGTGATTTGTGCTCAGATTTTTCCCATATTCTGCTCTCATTCAGCTTGAAACTGCCACCAGTACAAAGACAAAGCACGAAGAAAGACCAGTGTTTAGCATTATTATGTTTATGTTAACATTTGCAATTTGGGTTTATGCCAAAATATCCTCTAGAACCAAAATCAAACCAAAACCCAGTGAAGGATATGGAAACAAAACCAAAACAAATCTGATGTCATGAAAAATTACAGAGAAGCACTGGTGGTCTAACACTGACGAGCTGTCCTCACAAAACCTGAACTGCATAAAGACTCGATTCCACAGCTTGTCTTGATAATTTGACTTGTACTGCACAGTTTAAAATAACAACTATTATGGAACATTGAGTAAAATTGGTTCTACCATTATATCCAGATGAGTTCAAAGACTTTATTTGTCAGATTCCTTAAAGAAATCTTATTGTCTGTATCCACAGTGACTTTGGTCATTGCAACAAAATAAATCATGAGGTTTTTGCAGAATATATGCAGCGTATTTTCTTGACCATCCTTTACACTCCTCATTTATGTATCTGAAGATGGTGTCCCTCAGGCCCTGTTTGCCTTTCTCTTGTGTGGCCCTGGAGTCTGCTGCTGACTTCAATGTCTACGACGCAGATGGACTTTATAAATTATTAATTGCAGGTGATGTAGTTTACAGCCAACCAATCGCAACTCCAAGGTGTGTATAATATTTGAGAAAAGAATTATTTTATGCCTATGGTTTCTGAAGAACTATAAGTCAATCATGTGAGGGAAAATACCTGCTAGAGTTTGTTTTGTTAAAATAACTAACAATAACTAATAATGAAATAAATGACAAAAAAATAAAATCTTTAAAGTTTTGTTTACTTTTTGACTTGAGTTTAAGACCTAAGTAGACACAAACACATGCTAAAGTAACCACACTGTTAGAAAAAGGGACATAATAGGCAAATATTGTATATTTACAATGCCACGTAAAGCCTCACATTTCCTTCATATTAATTTAAATTATTAAAGACCCTCCCTAGCCCTTGACAAAATCTAAGAACACGCATTTTTGAAAATGTGAAAATGAAAAAGAAAACCATTTTACAGGATAAACATCTATGAGGCCTTTTGGGTCATTTAGGGTTAAACCCACTACGAGAGTGTTGCTCCCTGTGTTTGAGGCCAGGTGTGTTTCTAGGTGCTAAGAAGACAGTCACATGACTTGCACAATGTCTATTTGATATGTGTGACATGTAAACAAACATTGCGTGACATTGGCAATTTTTAAAAGTGAGCCATTTTGGGAAATACGTTCATTTATCTCCCTACTCACTGATGTCAGTTGGTTTTCCTCTGGAACTACAACAGTGACCTCTAGTGTGGCTGCCTCCCTAAAGAAATCAAAGCCAGGCTCATTCAGCAAATTTATACTACAGTGAAGATAACAGCAGTGCAACGTGCACCTCTGTGGAGGAAAATTAATTTCGCACTTCTGCTCGGCTTTGTTTAAGAAACGCGTTGCGTTATTTGAGTGATGGCAGAGCAACACGTTTAGACCCGCTGCCTTCTTCAGTAGCTGCTGATTGATTTAGCTGCAGTCCCCCGAGTTCGAAAAAGATTTCCAAATAATTTCCCATGTTTGTTTTAGTCAGCTTGCAAAACCAGATGGGCGGAGTTCAACACGGGCAATGAATGGCAGGATGTTTAGACAATTTTTTGGAAGCTTTAAATACACAAACACACACACACACACATACACACAATAGATCACTGTGACTGAAAACCTAGCAGCCTCATCTCAGCTGCCTTTGTGCAGTTCACAAAAACCACAACAGAGCTAAAAATAAATACTAAAATATTAAAAGTGATTACTGCACAGATTACAATCTAGTTCTTTTTTCAACAAATAAAAAGACGTCATAAGGACAGATACAAAAATGCAGTTCATCTGTGCAGTCTGCATTTTAAAAACTGAACTATGTCATCTTTGTGGAGAATCTGCAGTACTCAGTGCTACCTTGCAAACTGAATTTCCTTCAAGGCAACACACGCAAAATCAAATGTGTCCTGGGACACGTGCATACATACAGTACATACCGCGGGTACCTGCACACACATGTGCAGACACACCAACCGTACCCTTGTGACAACTAACTCCCCGCCACCACAAATGCCAAGCAACCAACCCCAAATCTCAAGACCTTCCTCTCTCTCACACACACACACACCCTCACTTGTTCTTCGCAATCTAGGCCCTTTAGCCTCAGGCTCTCCGCAATGAAATTTTCATGCAGCCATATGGAGGAGTATTGGTGATAGAGATTTACTGTCAGGACTAGACATCCCGCTGGAGAAAACAAGGAAGCCTGAACATATTGGCTCCTGTAAATCAGAAGGAGAGGAGAGGAGAGCTACCACAGAGCTTCTGGATAGAGCTGCCAACAGAAGTCTTAGCAGGACAATAATTCTCTGCGTTTCCGTATCAGTGTGTTGTTGTGCATGTGCACTCACGCTGGCATGTCAAAGTTCAGCTAAACAGGCACAGGAGGAAAACAGTGCAGGTGTTGACCCCCATTCTTTGTCCTGTATCATGAAGGAAATAGTGGAAATGGAGCCTAGAGCCTTTAAATTGACCATGAACTATAGAATAACAACCCACTGTGAGTGGAAAGGTCACTGTTATGCCAAGAAACAGAATGCTGACTGACACCATGGATGCAGTGATGCAATGCCTTCTTTATGTCTCTGCGTTTTTTGTGTGTACGTGTGTGTGAAATTTGTGTAGCAGGCGCAAATAACAGTAATTAGAGTGACAGAGGGGGAGGAAGCAAGAAGACATATGCAGATTGTTGCTGCTGTCAGTTTCACTCTGCTTCCATTAAAAGAAATCTTTTTAGGAAGCGTGCTAACCAGTATTCACTGTCTTGCAGAGAGTAAGACAAGGAGATCAATATCAATCTCACGTCCGTGTGGAGCACGAGCTGGGAGGTTATTACCTTAGCTTAGCATAAAAACTGGGAGCAGGGGGGAAATAACTGGCGCAGCTGTGAACAAAGTTGCAAAATCTTCCAACCGGCAAATTCATAGAAGCGTAAAAGCTGCATTTTTGTTGGTTTTAGCTAAAGTTTTGCCGTGAACTTGAACTTAAATTATGACTTTACCCTATGGGTGTATTACTATTACAGAGACAAGAAAAACCTAATAATACAGAAGGTGGGTGAGAGAAAGAAAGTCTGTGGGTGTGAAAGATAGAAGAGTATCCATTATTATTATCCAAATTTATAATGTTCAGAAAATATTGTTCTCTATCAGAAACTTAAACTCAAGTGGAATCTTTGCCATGTTGTAAACAGTTTTCGCTGATATGGTGCGATACATAAAACCCACTCTGGTTTAGGAGGTGTTCCTTTGATCTCCAAGCCCCCTCTTTCCTCCAGTGTTTGAACCCAGACGCTCCAAGACGGATCAGTGAGCAGCACAAATGTAAACCAGATTCCCAGTGTTACAAAGTGGGAATGCTGAGGGGGATTATGGCTCATGGCCGTCCTTACTGATAGCCTTGTTAGCATTCATACATGCTAATGACGGGGTTTGGCATGCATGAATGATTAGGCAAAGACAAGTAAGCTTAGTGTTGACACTGTAATGAGTCTATGGGAAAGGCGATTTAGGGACTGGAAGGTATTTGAAGCAAAGGAGAAACCTGTGGGCTTTGTAGATTCACCACAGAGCGAGCGGTCACACCTGCTGCTAACAGGAATGTAAAATAATGGGCCTGGGTGTAAATATTCAAAAAGTTGGCAGAGCTGTATGCGGCACAGCGCACTGCATCCACAATACAGGTCTACAAATAATACCCATCAAATATTGTTGAGCGAATGTTTAATGGTGCAACTTTTTACTTAAAAGGCATTAATGTTCTCATGCTCCAGATCCTTTTAATAAGAATCCATGCAAAAATAGTTGCCAGATGGGCATTAATTTTGATTTAAATTTTAAATGTGAGTGATTTTTTTTTTTTTTTTTTTTTCTGAATCACCATGAATTTTTACAGCACAAGGATTTGAAGGCAATGCTTTTCTCGGCAAAGCATTTTGGAATAAAGAAACAGCAGATAGATGTGTCAGACAGATGTGTTTTTAATTGTTTATGGACAACAAATGATGGTCTATGGCACAGACGTAAGATAGTCCAGATTGTGGACTGATGGATGTTACATGTGGGTAGAGGCAATTCATTGCTGGTTTTTTGGGATTGCTGGAAATAGGATTAATTTAGAAAATATCAAAATGTATCCTTTAAATATGAAGCTTTATTATTTTGGCTTGGCGCAAAGGCTGGAAACAGCCTGACGTTGCAACAACTTTTGGCCAAAGCAGCACAACTGTCCTACATATGAGAGTGATATCCATCTTCTCATCTCAGTCTCAGCAAAAAAACATATTGGACAAATCTGAAATAACAATTAAAATGTACTTTTAGAAAATTGACAGTTTTGGGTGCTGTACTTTGGTTATTTTTTAATGGTATATATATCAAAATATATCAAACCAACTACTCTCTAATTGATTTCACTTTGTTATAAAGCCTTATGTCATCGACAGCAACTTAAATTGATAAACTGGTTAACCTGAAAGTTTAGAGAAACACACACACACATTTTAAAATTATGTAATGTAATCCTTTCCATATAAAACTCATTTTTTAGCACAAACACTAAAAGGACACAGATATATAAACTCTGTGCCTCTCTCGCTCTGTGAACTGAACCTGAATCAGTGCCAGCGTCAGGAGAGCAGAGTAAACATCCAGGTCTTAGCTCAGGGCTTGCCGGCTCAGACCGCACAAGGCCCCCAGCCTCAACTTCAGCCAGCACATTCCCCCGTGTCACTCAAACACCACAACAATCCCCTCTTTGTCAGCCGGTGATTGATGACATACAGGAATTTCATTCACGACTGCTCCGTGTTTTGGGGTTACCGTGACGACCAGGTGAAAACAGAGCATATCAGGGGTATTGAGTTTCCCAACCTTGATCACTGGGGAAGCGGCACAGGAAAAAAAAAAGGAGAACCAACAACGAAGGGGTCACTGTAGAAGTTAAACAAACAGCCATCACCGTTATCTCAGAGATAAGCGCTGGGATTTATCCTGTTGATTGTTCACATGTCCAGTCGATGCTCAGCTCACTTTGTGACGTTCCACACAGGTGACGTGAATTGGAACATTTCCCCCTTCAAGTTTGTTTCTTTCCTTTCACAGTTTCACTTATGTCAATAAAGTTTTTAAGATAATTTGTTTAAAGATTAACAATTTACTATTGCATCATTTGGGACTGTTTGCATCAGTTTTACTCAACCAAACTGCACAAATGTGTTTTACTCAGGTACAAGAAAAGCCAGGCAAACACAATGCGCACGCACACGCACACGCACACACACACACACACACACACACACACACACACACACACACACACACACACACACAGACACACACTCGCATTAAGCACACTCATTTAATGGATATTGGTAAAGTGCACCGTTAAGAGAGATGAGAGCCTGAGCATAACAAAGCTCTGATGCAATATTCATGCCTTCTCATTCCGGGCTAATGCTGTTTTCCTCCATTCCAAAGCAATGGATTTGCACATAACATGTCTCTGTAAAGAGTGTCAACGTGTACATGGCTGAGGTTTTCTGAGGTGCGCTCGATCACCACATTCCAAAGAGGGTAATTAGGAATTAGTTTGTTAACAAAATCGTGTAGTAGACATGAAAACACTAAAGTGGGGAAGAGGTCAGAGCTGTGGGGAGCAAGTCAAGTGTTCAGTTTTTCAGGGCACTTTGTCAGAGATGGTCACTCTGGGAATCAAACTTAAAGGAATGTTGTATTGCTTGCTGCTAGGTAAGGTTTTTTTGATAACTGTCTGTGTTGCAAGCAATTGGGGAATCTAGAAATTGCATTAAACAGATGATTTTGGGTTAAATGTATTGATTAGTCATAGTCATAAGACAATCAAGTGCAAAATTAGGCCATCAGGGAAAGTCTTTCAAACTAATGACAAAGGAAAACACATCTGGAGCAACGTGTCGCCCGAACCGACCACTCTGCCAATTAAGGTAAAGCTACAATATTCAACTATTGGGAATCAAACCACTGTAACTGTAATCGGACTGGAAATAAATCCATCCAGAGCCTGTGGTGTCTTACAAATTGGCGTGAGGTACCCGCACAGGTTTTGGTCTTCAATGATTGGTTAGAAGAAAAAGCCTCATTCAAAAGCATCTCTGCAGTGCTGCTGTTGTGTGGGTCTGTGTGACAGGAGGCTTTGACAGCGCCTCTCCATAAAAAGATAAGTTGTGGAGCAGATCTGTGCCAAAAAAAAAAAAAAAAGGAGAAAAAAGTTTTGCTGTTGCGTTAGGCAATCAATCTGTTTTATCACCGTAACGACCAAACCAGAAAACTGTGGACAGCAAGCACGCCTCATAGAAATTTTGTGTCTCCTATCCAAATGTAATTAATTTTTTGTCAATGTTGTCAGCATGATACGTGTAGTTCCAGGTGAGGCCATGCAAATATAAAACAAAACAAAACCCAAATCGGTAGCACTGGCATAGTAAGTGGATTTGCATAAACTGCACTCTTGGCTCCACCAACCTAGAAAAACAAATGCACAAATTTACACACAGAGTGACCTCATTAAATCTAGCAGGGAGAGACTGACACTGTGTCACGAACCTCAACTTTTACTTTGAAGATGGTCAGAGAAATCGAGCCCATGTCCTGAAATACAATCTTTCATCTTCATACATCAACCGCTGACAATACCTGACATAACTGTCTGAAGTTGCCTGCAGGGTGTTCAAAAGTAATAGAATCTTATATTCCTAAATAACAAAATGCCCGTCATACAAACGTAAAGAACTTAACACGATAGTCGCACCATATCTTTCTTTTAAAGAGCAAACTGAGAACGAGACTACACGATAGGAGGATAGTAAAGGCGACTAATTTTGACACTCACACATGGATTAGATCAAAAGATTCTGGCTTTGATCCAGGAAGACAAATACAAAAAACTGCCAGTCAGCAACGCGAGCAGACTCACAGAAACAAAGGCCTTTTACTGACACTGATTTGCAGCTACTAAAGCACTCTAGCATATTTTAGCCATCATCTGCTGTGCAATAAATAAATATATGAAAATGTTGGATATTCTTGCTGAGCTCCCATCCAGATATGAATTATTCACCTCAGCATGGCCACTCTATTATGGACTCTGTCTGCCACTTAGGCTGATGCTCCTCCTAAGAACCATGCAGACAGAGACATTAGGCCTCGCACTGTAACACACCTGCACACACCGGCAGACACACACACACACACACACACAAATACATAGTGCGTGTGCACAGACAGACAACTACTGGCATTTACTTGCACATAATAAAGTTTATTGGTATTTATATAGCACATAAAAACAAATACATAAATACAGTACACATGCACTCACACAAGACATGAGTGCATGCCTAGTAATTTAGACATTCAATAAAAACCTCACGGTGAGTATGGAGACATTTCTTCTTTACACAGACAAACACACGCACACACAGCACCAAACAGTGTCCTCTTTATCTCCTGACTTGTAATCAGTGCCTTGTAGAGATCATCTCCACTCCCAACAGTGTACACACTGTAACCTATCATTCTAAAAACCCCAAGTGTCATTATCGACTTCACTCTTAGTTTAGAAGACACTCCTTTATCTGGAGTCAGTTGTTATCAGCCGTTTGTTTTGCACACAAACCACAGGCAGTACAGAGGGAGACGCGAGGAAGCAACCTCTGGCAAAGCAGACTGATGATGACAGCTTTACGGCCCCTGATTGGAATACAACCATCAGTTGTGGTGCACTGCACCTTAAAGTAGACAGCATCAAACCTGCTTGGCATCTGATCAAGCTGCCAACACTGGCAAACAGCTTAACACGACAACTTGAATGTAACTCCGGCTACCTACAAAGTGATTTCTGTGACCCCAAGAATTAGTTTTAGATTATTATTACTGAGGATATACACTTTACGGAGAACTTAATAGAGAAACTGAGTTCTAATGTATAGAAATATACAATCTGCAGCACTTTTTAAATAGAGAGAAATATTATGAACAAAAATGCCAAAAGCATGTAATGTTTTTACAGTTACATACTCCACACTCATTCAACATGCAATATCAATATATATGTACTTCAATATAATTAATAATAATACAATATACTAATACAAAACTAATACATACTATACTAATACAAATTAGACATTACACTAGAGTCTAACTAGTAATTGTATTCATATAAATCTTTGCAGGTGCAGTAAAATAACTTTTAAAATTTCCCAGTGCTTTCAAAAAGGACAATAAGAAACTTTTCAGAATAGCCCTTAAGTCAGTGATTAACTTCCTCCTTGTGTGCTGCAAGCCCAGCATGCCTGTAGTTCCAATAGCGCTGGCAGTGTGATACATTACACTACGTTCCCATTATGGCCACCTCGGGTTTTCCAACAGCTTGTACGGTCCGCAGTGAGTCTGTTCTCCCGTAGCGCTCCGAGGGTTGGGCACTGCTGCTAGCTAGCACCAGGTGTGAGAAAAAACTGGAGCTCCCTTACCCCCTTCGTGCACCACCGCATGGATCTCAGAGCCAGAATTGCTTTTGCTTCATCAAGTTCAAATGCACTAAGAGCTAAACTGGGCATATTTACTTGCACCTTTGTAGGTTGTGAGAAGAAAAAGTTTTTCTAGCCCATCTCCCAAGGTTTTATTATAGGACTTTTATTCATTCTGCCATACGCGGTCGTTAAAGAAACAAATGACACTTCTGCACGTCTTTTTAATATTATTTAAAACTACATCTGACACTTTTAGATTATAAAGACAGTTTAAGTTAAGGAAGATTATGTCACCATTTTATGCATGATAATTTCTATTTTTGTAATCAGTTGCAGACAGACTGAAAAAAAAATCATGAGCACCTAAAACCTTGTAGGAGGCATTACATCCTCCTTTATGCTGTCGTGGAGGGCACCACGGAGGGTGTGCCATGTTTGCGCTACACAGAAGGCACCTTAGAGGACACTTATTGCTATTGTTCTACTGTGAGGGCCCCACCCCCAGAGTCTGCCTAATCCAACAAAGATCACAACAAAATGCAATTTAAGAAATGCACAAATGCTTAACCTCACTGCATTTACACTGCATGCACCCCACTGACCATTTATATATTAGTGTCTGCTGTTCTTGCTTTGCAATAGGTGAAAATTCCTGCACACAATTATTGCACTTGGCAATAAAAGCAGTTCTGATGGAAAAAAAGCCTGTGGGACACTGAAGGTTTCGGTGAAAGGGGAGCTGCAGCCTCAGTCCACGGCATCACCCCATCAAACATGCATGCAATCAACAGGGTCATAGCTCCACCAACATTTTGCAGGCAAACTCATCCATCACAGGGGAAACTGAATCTGCTGGGGCCTCCATTCTGGCTCTGCACTGACCAACCCACCCGCACAGAACAGACCATCAGCAGCATGCTAACACTAACAGGGCTACAGAGCAGCAACCCGATACTGTCCATGACAAGCTTTCTTCCTAACAGCCCTTGGACAAGCTCCAATCCTGTTTCATTGTTTTTACTCTTTTCTGCGCCTCCCGGTTCCATACCAAAAGGCATTACCTCAGCTCCGATGAGGTGATGACTGAAATGTCGGTGGCTGTGACATTAACGTGACATGGCGTAAAAATTTCTAAATCAAAACCAAGAAATGGCACTCTGCGGGCTGCGACGATTCAACATAAAACCCAGCTCCCATTAATGTGGTCTGCGTTTTGAAACAAAGAGAGCGGCTCACTTGATGCCCAGTTCGCTCGCTCATTCTCTATAAATGGCTGGAAATCAGTTTTGGACAGTAATCCAGACAAGTTGGTTTAGCCTTTGAATGTTTTTGGGGGGCACTATTTTTCCTGCAATTCTATGTGGTTGAAGTTATAGCAAATAGTGCGGTCACCAACGATGGATTTCAAAAGAGGGATGGGGGTTTGTCATCTTTTCCTACATGTAGAAAGCAAAGGTTTTGATATTCTTTACACTATACATGTTTTATTCCTATGACTACTAAAGGTAAATACAATTACAAAAATGTGTTCCACATATTACTTTATGTATGATCAGAACTAGAATCCCGTACTCCTCTACTTTAATTATATTCTCTTCTTTGATGCAGTGTGCGTATCACTCTCCTCTTTCCCTCTCTGTCACTCTCCTTTTGACAGCTTTATTCACCTTGTCGACAACCACACATAATAAATTTGTGCCATCTACGCTTAATGTTTACTCCTTGTAAGAGAGCTCCCTGTGACAAAGCAATAAAAAATTCGATTTATTGCTCGCTGAAAGCCACGCAGAGGGTTATCACAAAATTCCAGCACCACTTTCTTTGCTTTCTCCTGCCTATCCATATGCAATAGAAGCACGCGGTGATGGCGCACACGCTCGCTCGGTAATACATTTCAATACGCCAGTTAATCCTCTTCTCCCCGGCATGGGAAATAGCCAACCCCTTAAATCAGCCACAACAGCGGACTCAGTGCGGCAGGAAGAAGAGCTGGTGTATCCAGTGCCCCTGGCTGACCCTCTTTAAATAGGATGTCTGGATGTGTTATGGGGGCTATTGTTTCCTATAAACATCTAGCACCAGGGCAATAACAATCGCATCAGGCCAAATGAAGTTATCTGAGAATGGAATTAAACTCGGTGTGACCCCGCTGTCTGCTCGGCTCACAGGCCCGCCATTAATAATGCCTAATCTAATCAAGGAGCTAAGATGGATGGATGGGAGGCCTGTTTGTGTGCAAGTGTGTGTGTGTGTGAGGGTGTGGGGGTTAAAGTGTGCACATATGCGTGTGTCTGTACTTACATGCATGTTTGTGTTTCTGAGAGCTTGTGTTTTTTTCCATATTTACATGTTGGCGTGTCTACAGCTTTTTATGTGCGATGTGTGTGCAGATGCCGTTTTGTGCATGTGTGTCTACGCCTGTGTGTGGTACAGTGTTACAGAGGAACAGGGCCAATGCCAGGCTCTATGCCAGACCAGTGTTCTTCTATTCAGGCCCAGACCAGACCTACGCCTGCTGCACTGTGCTAATGAACACAAACAGAAGAGGACGGAGAAAATCGGGGGGGCTGAATGTGCAACAGAGAGAAGGGAGGAAATAAAGACAGAGGAAATGGGGACAGATATGGCGGGCTAAAGGAGGGAGAATGGACAAAGGAAAGTGGATGACAGAGCGAGTATAAGAGAAAGAGAAAGAGGGCCACCACATGGTTTCATCCTCCGTTATCTCACTCTTGGCAAAGACATGCCCTTGTAACTGATAGACAAATAACCCTACTGTGACTGATAAAGCCTGGTTACAGATGGAGAGAGGGAGGGAGGGTAAAGACAGAGAGGGAGGAAGAGAGGAAATGAGAAAGACAAGGAGAAGCAGACAAAGACAACTGAAAGGGAAAAGAATAGATGAGCAGAAGGGATGAGGAGGTGAAGAAGGCGGAGGGAGAGATAGCAGCACTGTAAAAGACAGGAAGGAACAGGGTGGCTGGGTGAGGTAATGGAGGAAGTGGGAGAGAGCATGAAAGAGGATGAGAAAAATGTATAAAACAAGTATATAAAGGCAAGATTCATTCAGCGTCAAGGGTATTTCTACAAACATTGCAACCTCGAATTTAACAGTGAATAACAGCGGTCTTTAATGCTGCTTGGCCATCACTTCTAACGCACAAACTTACACATGGATGAAGGCTGCTGCCACGCAGTGCGCTCCCCCGACCCACCGGGTGCAACTCAGCCGTTCAACGTCAAGTCCGAGGACACTTTGACGTGCAACCACAGAGAACAGAGCCGTCAACCACTGACTCTGCCGTAAGGAGCCATAACGCATTTTACGTGGTGTCATTTAAGAATTTATTTTGGTCACTTTATTTTTTTGTCTCTTAGTTTAATTATCTGCACTGTCAAACTCCACTGTTGACCAAAGGAAGAAACCATCAGTCAGACACACTGCTCCTCTTTTGTTTCTAATTTCTAACAACATTCCATCAAATGCTCTAAGTTGCCTTAACTTTGTGCAGCAGTCTGCAGTAAGCAGTGGTCATTTCTCCCTCCCTCTCTCATACAGGGAGGCAGACATCTGTTGAAACAACACCCAATGCAAAAAAAACTGCTTCATACTGGATTCAACCCCCACGTCCGTTTGTGGGAAACTTCTCTGCTTTGTTGACCCATCCAAGCAATGTCTCCTCCTGCCAAACTTGTCTGTGTCTAAATACTAATTGACTTATGTTTCCAACAACCCTACAGTAATATGTCTATGTTGGTGTGTTTTTACAGACCAAGTAACATACCACTCCGTGGAGCAGCGTGTCTTGCTGATGTCTTTTGACTCATTTTTGGAAAACAACAGAGGCCTACGGCACAGACGGACAAGCTAATCCAGGCCGTAGGCTCGTTTTTAGTTTGAGCATAATTTAAAAAAGTGACCAAAACTTCCTCCTATACTGTTTGAATATCTACACCGATGCTAGAGGATATCATGGTATTTGTATCATGGACAGCCGACCCCAATGAAGTCCAGATAACTCATATATTTTGTAACCAACCACGGGAATTTTGGGCATAATGCCTATGAGAGGTTTTATGCATAAAAAAATCCCAAAACTAAAAAAAACTCCAATCCTACCACGCAACGTGATTGGTGATGGAGCACTGTGGATGACCATCTTGTTTTTGATGTTAGATATAATTTTGTCAAAACACCAGGTCGTCAAAATAAGTGGGCACAAAAAAGTAATATTAAGAGTTGTCAATAATACAAAAGGTTGAAGCCAATGCATGGAGAACAATGGGAGTACAGGAGAAAAAGAGCATTTCAAAGAAATACAACAGCAGGAAGTCAGGGCAACGACAAGGAAAACCCCAGTAGTTTACAGAAAGGCGAGAGAGAATCATGCACACAAGCCTCTATCAGTGAGAGTTAGTTCACTGTCTTGGAGGTAGTGAAAGACAGACTTGTCTAAATGAATCCAATGTGGACAGAAGTGGATTAGCATGTTTCAACAGCACGGCAACATGTTAGCATAATTAAATACATTTAGTTGACTGTTCTGTAAGGAAGTGATGGCATACCTACAGTATCTGTGTTTTGGTGAGAGAAACAAAATCATGTGTCATGTGTATATGCAAAAATCCCAGGCATAAATATAATCCGCCTACGGTAGATCAGGTCCAGACACAATCTGGACACAAGATTTATGTCCATCCGTGTGTTTATCAACAGTCTCCCCATGTTAGGGGGTCTGCACACTCTCAGGCTCTGCCTCCATCCTGCCGTTCTCTGGCGTTGTCTGTATCAGCCGCTCAGCCCGTTTATAGTTACGAGCTCTTATCTTTATATCACCTCTTGGCTTTTTTATTAGATGTTGTTTCAACTGAACTGTAGTCGGTAGTCCAGGGACGCTGGATGCTTTTTTTTCTCCATGGGAACTATTCACTCACTACAACTTAGAAGTTGTAGATAAGCACAGGCCTAAAATTGCATGTGTGCTACACTGGAACATAACATTTGTGAGACAGAGGTGCAGGGAAACAATTTATGGCTTCCGTTTATGCAGTATTTTCAGACATGATAGCCTCCATTGAATAATTAAATTATTTATTTATAGTGACACTTTCCCACGACGAGACCTACAGCAGGCTGTTATGCTGAATTCTGGCCAAATAAATACAATATAAAGACCAATTTGTAGCTATTTGTTACATTCTACTTGAGTTTATTGTAATATTTTACATTTTTCACATTACATAGCAAGTAACCCAAATGTGACTTTTTTAACCCTGGGTGATTAGATCTAGTTTGATTTCCAAGGTGTGAACAACCCAAAAGATCATTTTTTAAATGAGATTTGGACCACTTTGTGGATCTGGTCCAAGATCTAATTTATATCTTATCTCAGACAATATGGAACCTATAGTTTTTTTTAATTGAATGAAGAGATGAGAAAAGAGATGAGAAAGTTTCACATTTGTGGAGAAACTAGAAGGAACATACACTATAGCAGTCCCTCCAGGATTTCACTGAGCTCTTTTAATGTTGCGCCCTACCATAGCCGATTTGAGCTTTTCCAAATAAAGTGCGATGCATATTACAATGTTTTCCATTTTAAAAATCATAGGGCATCCGTTTTTTTAATTGTTGCAATCACAACATCACAAATTCTTGCAGGGAATAATAGGATAACGGAACAACTTGTGAGGAGACTGTGGGATTTGAAGTCTGTTATTCTACAGTGTGGCCTAAAAAAAGCAGGCCAAGTAAAAAATTGTCTGTAGGCTTGAATGTGCCTTTTGTGCACCTGCAGTATTTTTGAGTTGTGTCATACTTCAAACCAGCCTCTTTTTACTCCACTGTAGAAGTTTGTGTAAGATTTCCTCTAACAAATAGACTTTAAACAGCCAAATTGAAATGAACCAGGATTAGAATGAGCGTGACACAGTACTTACGATATAAATGATGTACTGGGTTGCTGAAAAAGCCATTCCAGCGATCCGAACTACTGGGGGCACGTATTGGTCATGACATAAAGAATCAGATAAGCTCACCAACGAGCTTACCTTGCTGTTTCTTGTCCTGCACTCAGCCTCTACCTCCCCTCTGTGCCTTCCCCTTTCTGACATAAACAACTCTCTAATTTACGACCAATAATATCCTGATTCAATCACCTGATTGATTTTGGACTTGTATCCCACTAATAAATCTAAGCTCTTCTTCTCTTATTGAGTCCTCCATCGAATCACCACACTCGTCCACCCAAACACACACACACACTCACATATATATATAGTCTAATGGTATTAGAAAATCAAAGTCTCTCATTTTGTCTCAGTATATCCGCAGGGCCTGGTAATAGATCTGGCTGTGCTTATATCCGGAGGAGGGAGGAAGATGAGGAGGATAAAAAGGAAGAGGACTACGAGCAGGGGAGGAAGTGGAATTAAGCAGAAGAAGATGAAGAGGATATAAAGAAGAGTTAAATGGGGAGCATAAGAGCAGCAGATATAGAAAGTTAATCAGGATGTGTGGGACTCAGTGTGTGTGTCCACCGTGGGTGAATTTACTGAATTACGAAGTCTTTATCTGATCTGGAGCAGAGAAATAAGAAGTAGGCAGTGGTCATAAAATATAGGTCCTAATCTGCTGTGATTCTCACTGCAAATCACTTTGATTAACAGACCGAAATGATTAATGAGGTTAGCAGGGCACAACAGAAAGAAAGGTGTTTTCCAGCATAAAACATGGTGTTTGTACATGTTTTAGTCCACTGGCAACTTAGTTTAAGGGTTTTTTACTTGTGACATGATTTACCCGCAGCAAATATTACGTTTGGGAAACTTGTGAAAGTTTTTTTAAAAAATAAAAAGGCTTAATAGACAGAAAGGAATTGTCATTTTTTTATATTATGTTTTACTTTCTTTTTTTAATATCAGCTTCTAAACAACAGTTGTTATGACCTGAAGTCTTGTTGAATTAAGGCATTTCTGAAAGTTTGCTCCTAGCAGTCACTGCTTAAGAGCGATAGCTTTTCAATTCTTTTTTTTTGTTTAAAACTAAACCCTCGTGGTGGAACCTTGCTAGGTGATTCTAATATATGTGGAATTAGTTTGTAGTTGGTACTTTAATACCACAATCTAGTTTTTTTTGACAATTGGCATTGGTCGATTAAAGCTTCCTGGTTTAGTCCCCAGACCAAGAGGGTAAAAACCTGGGTGAGAAAAAGCAACGCCTTTCAGCAAGACTCAGTTTGAATAGTTCATTCTTTTTTATGAGTTTTTAAAATTTATTCTGACTCAAATAAATTTATATTCTACGTAAAATAAAAAAGTAACTCAATTGAATTGTAATCTGCCAACTTAATATCCTCAAATTTTAAATGAATATTAAGTTAGTTCAACTTAATTAAGCTTTTAAAGGTAAAGGCAAATCATGTTTATTGTACTAAAATAATAGTAGGCTAGTCTTATTATAAACAATATGTTAGAATTTATTCGATAATGCAATAGTGGGAGCTACCTACTGTAATAACATACAGTAGCACAAGAAGATGTAATTGTGAATTAACCAGTCTTGTAAGTTATAAAGGAGTCTGATGGTATTTTTTATTTTTTTATAGCTCCATTTTGTATCATCTAGTATCACAAATAATCAGATATTCCCAAACTAAGTTCATTAGTGACACAAGAGGCCATAAAATGATATTAAAACAGATAAGAGGGCCAACACCAACACTATTTTGTAGTAACTGTAGTTATGTAGTGACTCATTACATAACATTACAATACAGTTTGTTAAAGTATTTCAAAACAATGCAACACATCATTCTATTGCATTTTTGATAAACAGGACCACTGTATATCTAAATTACTTGAATCTCATCTGCAAATGATGTCACCTCTGCAAACTATTTTTTAAGTGAAATAACTTTGTTTGTGAATGAATGAGAATCTGTGGTATGCATATTTTGCTAATTACTCTTCACTCTGAAAACAATTTCTCCCAAGATGTTCTTGGGCATGAAAACAGCAGTTTTAGAGGCACCGTTAAACAGTCTGCTTAGATGAACATTGGAAGTCACTGTTCGAGAAGGTGGAACTAGCAGTAATCTGGATACGTTTAACTACATGGGGATAGACATGCATTTGAGACAATGATGCTTTGAGCGTCTTGTCGCGCTGTTAAAGTGAAGTATCACGTGATTGCAATTCATCAACAACAACACTGCAAATGATAGTGTGGTCAAATTACGTTTTGGGCTGGTAAAGGTCTTACAGTCTTGGAGTGCATGAGAATATGTGTGTCTACATACATGGATGTGTGAGCACAGGTGGCCACACACACGCACACACCATGACGAGTGTAATCACATTGGAGTTTATGTCTGTGTGTAGGCTTTTCTTTCCTTATGCTGTGCACCTTGTGGCCTTCGCCCCATTAATATAATTAAATTCTACTACAAACTTTCCCTTTGAAACTAATTAATTAAGATGCTATTATTTAGCCATTGAGAGGTTAATGACCACCATTAGCTTCAAAGGCTACATCCACCATCATCAACTAAACTTGGTTATTTGGTCCATTTTGGTTATTTACTGAGCCTGAGATTGATGGCTCCTGATACAGCCAGTGACGCTAATTAGCTTTTAAAACATAACACACTCAATCACTGCTCAGGACCATACAGCAACTGGAGAACAATCTCATCATGCTCCTATCTGAAGGAGGAATTTGAAAGGACATCTTGTGGTAGCTGCTTTTTGCATAGAGTATGTGCATTAAAATCCCACTGTGCAATACTTCCACTCATATTTTGGTTTTAATTTGCTACCAGCTACTACCACTAGCATTCAGGCGAAGGAGAAAACTAGGCACATTTACTCACATAAAATCACGTTCACTTTTGAAGTACTTGTATTTTGCTGGAGCATTTCTATTTGATGTTACATTGTCTTTCACTACAATACAGAAGCAAATATTGGACCTTTTATTCCTTTTCTTTCGTAGATTGTTGTAATTGTAAAAACATATGTAACTTAAAAGGCACGTGTAGTACAACTCTGGACAAGTATGTTCATGTTATCAGCAGCATCCATTTCAATACTATTCAAAACACAGAGTTCTTGTACAATTTTACTAAAAATTGTTTACATGTATTTGGACGTTAATCTAAGTGTTGACTTTGTGAACTGTTGCCGCCTCTGCCAGTGATACTATTCCCATTGTTCAAGTTAAAGTGAAGGACAGCGTGTTTGCTTGTGGTTTGAGGAAATTCTTCAACTACTCAGGTAAGTAAAAGTTCCATAAAACCTATTAAACAAACAGATGCAGAGTTCTTTTTAATACCAATATATTTAAGAGACAATAACATTTTTCTTCCCCATCACTTCACACCTTTGAGTAAAAATATGGACTGGAGTCATCAGGAGGACAGCTGGGGTCTGGTGGACTACCAGCCCCACTTGGTCATCTGATTGAAGGAACCTGCAGCCAGAGCCAATGGGAGCACTGGTTGAAACCACGGAGGGGGCTTGATGACTAATGGCCTCCACCAGCAAAGGGCATTCAAATGACATTGTGGAGATAACAGAACTTATAGTCTTGCATTTACACTGCGGGCGATTTACAGCTGCTCCATAAATGTTTATTAGCTTTTCCTCTATTTATAACTTCTGAATATCATGATGGGCCTTGCTATGCCCTTGTGTCTCTGCACTTTTATGATTTGGGTGAGCAGACTCTGATAAGCAGCACCGAGGGACCTGTTCGTGTATGTGTGGGAGAGTCTGTACGGAGTTTTTTTTTTTTTATCTAGATGGACACAGTAAACATGCGCACACATTTTCCCATGTACATGCTTTTATATCGAACTCAGAAACACAAGCCTCTTTCTCGCTGCCCGACTCACACACACACAGTTGTTCTGTGGCGGCATGTGATTTAAGATGGATGTGGCTGTGAGAGGCTTTTATCTCAGTGTGTAAATCAGCACAACTTTACATCGGGAGGAAGAGAAGACAAGGGGATCAGGTTTAGTCTAAAAAAGCAGAAGGTAAAATGGTAACTCATATATGTCTCTAACACCAAAAGAGGATTAATGTTTCCATTAAATTATTAGTTAGTGTCACTGACATGACTTTTGAAGAGGGTGTGGGCTATTGGCCTTTGATAAAGCTATTTCTCATCCTCCTGGATAATATTTTTGTACATTTTACTCCATATATCTCGGATACATCGCGGCTTTTTCTTTGTGGGACACTATAAGCTGCCAGCATGAGACTTGCTTTTGTCTTTTGTTTACTCCCTCTGGAAGCCTCCTCCTCTCATCCGCTGTACAACTTCTTGGATTGCTCATTTTCGTAACATTACACACACCTGTACAGGACACAGTGTCACTATCATTCCACCTCCGACTTGTGTGGCACGAGATTTGAAACCAAACACATCCTTTGTGCTAGGCTGAAAAATTATAAACACTGGAGGGACGACTGTCCAGGAGGGTAGAATTTAGAGGAAAGATCTAAATTTTAAAAAAAAGCACCAAGCATCAAGACCTAAGATAATAACTTACTATGTGATTTTGCAATATTTGACAGATCTTACTGAATTTTGAAACTCGTACTTCCAGAAAAAGTTGATGTGTTGTGTAAAATGTAAATAAAATAAAAAATTAAAACGCTATGATGTGCTAATCATCTGAAACCCATTTTTCTTTGTAACTCATCAAATGTTTTAACTGACTAAATTGGATTTTTTTGGCAAAATTTTACAGTAATCACATCTATTTTAAAATTAACCACACACACCTCAGACATCAAAAGGCCTCAAAAGTTGTGAGGATAATTTTTCTGAAGATTTGAGGATTTCATTTGATGCATTATGAGGTGAAAACAAGGACACAAAAGACAAAAAAGTCGCTCATATTTCAAACAAAGAAAGAATAGAAAAAAACATATATTTTAAAATAAAATATTTGGTATCCTCAGTTCCCAAACACTGTTTCTAAACAATGAGGTGATAATAAAGATTCTCGAGTTCAGTTTCAGAGATGTCGTCTTTGTACCATTTAAAAGTAAAATGATATTTAAAATAATTTTGCAAATCATTCCTTCTCTTATTTATGTTTTTTGACAGCATCTTAATTTGGTTTCTATATTGGGAATATGGGTCTGTTGTAGTATTACTATAATATTTTAGAGCTAGAACACAACATGTCACTTCACTAGTGCCAGCAGAAACTGGTGATTCATGATTAGATGTTCACCCCCCAGGGCACTGCTCATTTTTCCTAAACCACGGTTTCATGCTGCTGGGATTATACAATTAGAAGAACTAACTCCCACAGTTATCTCATGCTAACATTTACATTTACACTTAGTCATTTGGCAGACACTTTTATTCAAAGCCACTTACAAGTGGGCTACAAAACAACTAAAGCACGTAAGGCAGGGAGAAGGGATTAAAGCAAGGTGCTAGGAGACATGATGTTTCATCTTCAAGAGAGAGACAGTAACTGTAAGATGGGACACAGAAGCAGGGACCATACACCACAGAAAATTATGCCCACTATTATGTTACCACTAGAACACGAGTGATGAAGCTTTTTTGTTCTGGTTCGTTTTCTGTTAAAAACAGGCGAGAATTTGAAATGTGCTTCCTCATAAGTTACCAAAACATCACTGGAAAAACGTATCTCTGCATTCTTAGAAAAAAGGAAGGAAACGGGGAAAAGACCATTCGGAATTCAGCTCAGCGTAAGTGTTTCAGTTATCACTGGAATAGTTCTAGACCGGGGTGCAGGTTGTAATGTTTAAGAGCAACCCTGGATTTCTATAACCTCCTGGGCCTCAAAAGTCCACCCAAAATGAGAAACATCTTTACTGTAGTTTATTATTTCAATATGTGGAGAGGCTAATTCGTGCACATAAAAAAGAAAACCCACCAAACCTTAACCTCATATGTATGTACTCTAAGCAATAAAAATGATTTTCACAAAGGAACACCTTTTCATTGAGTGAAAGAAACAATATTTAAATGATTGCTGTTGGCAGGGGAGAGTAAAATATTCCTCCATCCACATCTCCAACTACTTGTCATGCAGAAGGTACTTCGACAAATTGAGGTAGCCGAGCTATCCTCCCTGGCCGCCTGCCTTCAAACGTTAATCACTAGTCCTGGCTTTTAAGTGTGGGCCAACTGTGGTCATCTGTGACAGCAGAGGTGTAACTTTATGAAATAATTACTTCACAGGCCTTCGAAGTATGTTGAGGGCTGAAAATAAACAGCACTAGGGGAGAGATGGGGGAGAGGCAGAATGAGAGACGGCCAGCAAATGAAATGCAAACGCTAGCTGCTCTGTCTCCCTGGGAAAGAGATTTATGGGAAATGTACATGACATGGCAGCAGCTCAGAAGAAGCCCCTCTCTCCCCTTCTCTCGTCTATCTTTCTTTATCTCTCTCCCCCTCCCTTGATCCCATCGCAGCTGTTCCAGCCCTGGCCCACTTGCTGCACCTGCCCAAAAAGGCCCTCAATCAAGGCTAGCACAAACAAATCTAATGGCTCTTAAAGGAACACGGCCACCGCTGTGGACAAATTCTCCATGATAAACAAAAAGTTTTGCTGTTTTTTTTTAGCTAAATTCCACTAACGTACAGCAGACCGAGCATCACGTCTTGCCTATCGATGACTTAAGCTCTCTGTCATGTCTCTTCTGTGGTGGAAACTTCCCTCTGACTTTCCCAACCAAGAATGGAAGATTCAAGTTCAAATTTACAACATCATCCTTTAACCCTGAGTCACATGATTCTTCTGCACTGTAACTACTCCTGGCGCTGTCCGGACAGATGCTGTCTAGTGCTAGCACCAGTGTCTGGGCTTCCTACATGATTTATACGACTGCAAGGCTGGTGAAAATCATCACCGACTCCTTGTCCTAGACAGGAAATCAAAGACAGGGAGACAGCACAATCAGTGGAGCAGCCTGACCTGGATTTAGAGAACTTCCTGGACTACGGCAGACAGCTGCTATGAGCACAAACACAACCGGACTCAAAAAATGCAGATGTGATTTTCAGAATAATTTCTGGTTGATGGGGCCTGCACACATCAACTTTACTGATGGCCTATGTATGTTTTAAGATCACCACAAATGTTAAACACCTTTTTTTACATACATGGTAAGATCCTCTTAAATGTTAAAGAATGTTTTGTAATGCTTTATTTCACTCTTATATTTTTCAGATTATTTCCACATATATGTTTAGATTCCCATTTAGTCATTTGGAGGACACCAATTATTATTTTGCATTTTTTCAATTTTTTAAAAACAGAACTACAATGAGCTGTCATGAGCTGACTTTATTTTAATAAACCAAGTCATTTCTAATTTTTTCAATCTCTATTAAGTGGTCCCATTAATTATGTGTGCCTTTTAAAGAGAATTACCTAAATAACAAGTAATTACAAGGTCATTTGTGAATGTTTTCAGGTAAATACCTGGAATATACGGACCTGTGACATTAAGCAGTTCACTGCGCTTCTGTTGAACTAGCCAGATCCTCTTGCATAGGTCCACACTAAAGTTTTGATAAAAGCTCTCCTGGGTGTCACATTAATGGATGTGCAGTAACTCACTGTCCAACTATCCTGCTCTACAGTCACAGAAAAAAATCATTATGGTCACGGAGGTATTTCTCTATTAATGTATGCCTCACGAGCATGTCATTGTTCATATCTTTATGTCTGTGAGTGCACACAAGTATGTGTGAAATGGTCAATATGTGTGTTTGTCCATGCAAATGTGCACATGCGCCCATGTATCTTAGTGAAGAATGTGCCTCTAATTCTCATTAGAGCTCTAATGCAGCTATGAGTTAACAGACTGCCTCAGCCAACAGCTATGTGCATTAAAGTGACGGAGGAAAGATAAACGCACAGTACCCAGATTAAGGTGACAAATAGACTCTGCATGCAAAGTGGCAAAGGTAAATTGTGTTGCTAAATGCGAGTGGAGACAGTTTCTGTGACTACGACCTGTGATAAATGAGGGATAAGTGCTAAAGCACCCGCGTCGAAGCCACTAAATTTCACGCTGCCCTCTGACCACTTATTTCCCTCCAAAAACAGCAGAGCTAAAGCGAGGCATTCGCTGTAAATCAAACAAATATACTGATATGCAAAACTGCATCCTGCTTTAAACGAACCATTTTTCCCCTCACCTGAGTGAGAACACATCTATGATGTGGACAATTCAATGAGAACGCTGCACAGTGAAATGTCAGGGCAGCAACTGTGAAAAACTGCACTGCGTATTAAAATTAATACAAATGTTATGCTTATTAAAAATACTGACATTGCAGAGCACAGATGACGCAATATGGTGTAATTGTAATTTATTTTACTTGAGGACATACTACATTTACTGGATTTTTTTAAATGCACGCCACACAGTAAAAAGGAACGCAGTTGTCTTCACACATCCACGTACGTCAGGTATGTTGTAGCCTACGTGACGCCTGTTTCAGTGGCCAAGTGCAGAACATTAACTCAGACTGTGTCGGTTTGTTTTCCCTCTCGTGCTACATATATGCTACATTTGAAGCTACGACTGAAGAATTATCACCTTCGTGACAGTTTTGACTTAAGAACAGAGAAATTATAACATTGTAAAAGAAACATTCGTGGCAGAGCTGCTGTATTGGATTGCATTAAGTTGTACATAAAGTGGCAAGCAAGTGTATATACCAAGATCCCTGTCAACACCTGTGTACCTATATATTTTCGCAACTACAGTTTAATTTTGCAGTGATAAAATCGTCAGTGCTTTAGATACAACATTATGAGCAATATTTTAAAAATGTTTATGCCTACAATATCCAGTTGCATCGCCCTGAGCACTCTAAGGTCTGCAGCCTTATTTACCACTAAAGGTGGTAGCTCTTTATGCATTGCCACTAAACAATGTCAAAGGATGTTAATCACTGAGACTCTCCTCATTTTATTATTTTAAGCCAAACCAAAACAATTTCACTAAACCTAACCACGTTTATGATGAGGCTATATCTAAATTACATCTCTACGTGCCTAAGTCCAACTACTGTGTGTTTGCAGCTGTAGTACTGCGTTTGTGACGGTTTGGTACAAAAGAATGGGTGTAATTTCAGCAGATGTTTGCTGGCACTCTTTCAGCACCATTGCATGATTAACTATAGTTGTTTTAAGTTATATTAGCACCAGCATAACTACAGGTGTTATTACTGCTTGTTGCAGTGGAAAAAACATGTTCGAATTCGTGTGTTTCTGGGAGAGAGAAAGACAGGTGGGTGATCAAGGATAAGGGCAATGCACCGCAGGAAATGTTGATTCATTGCTTCATTTGCATCCTTGACAAAGATAAACTCCATTCCTCTCCCTCCAGGCCACCACATTACACTGCACTGTACTCTCCAACTGCACCTGTGCCTGTGACTTACTCATCCACACAAACAGAGACGTGCTGAAACACACAAAATACAGACAGTAATAACCAATATGAGGTAAGAAGAACTGCACTGACGTTACCAGGAGCTGAAGGACCTACTGATAAACTGTGAGATTTCCAACGTAAACACAAAGAACTAGAGCACAATGATTAGATATGGGAGATTAACATTTGGATCTCAACTTGAAAGCTGAACCAAGTGTTGAGTTACAGATGCTTGAGCCACAGGAAATAACAATGAAACTTGTGGAAAGTTGCGGACAGTTCTAAAGATGAAAGATGACAGAAGACGCTCTTGTAAAATGCCCTGTGGTGTTATTATAAATGCTCAAAATTAAACATGAGAAAAAGATTATATTTACAGACAAAGTGAAACGGAGTTTTGAATGGAGAAAGTGATCCAAGTATCTATTGGTACACTACGTATACTTTTTGACGTTTGCATTGTTGCTTCTTCTGTGGTTTTTAACTGTAAATCTGACTTTGCAGGGATGAGACACCATCTCTGCTGCAGCTCCTGTGAGTTGTCAGTTAAATGAGACTTTGCATAAACCCCTGGTCAGCCTGGAGAGACTCTAAGAGAAAAATTCATGCCATGCAGTAACATAACACGCAAATAAAGACGCACCTCTAGAGGTATGTGAAGCCATCCGCACAGTTGCTTCCACAAATATAATAATGTTATTCTAGCCAGGGACTGACAGACCAGTAAACACACATTTACGTTTTACTTAGCCGTTTAATGTTAGAAGCCAACACTTTCTCGTACTCAGTTTGTGACTGTTATGCAAGCTGTGGATACGTGGATATATGTGTGTGTGTGTGCAAGGCCATTCGGCATGTGTGCTCCTCCGTGTTGTGTGCCGGCATGTGAGTGTTTATATGCTCCAACACAGGCCTGCCACTTTGGCCTTTGGTGCTGAAACATGAACCAACGGGGCAGAGTTTACATCAGTGCGCAGCAATCACAGGAGTCAGCTTCCCTAAAGACTTGTCTCGGACCACACCGGGGCGGCCGTGGAAACATAAACACAGTTTATTTAAGCACTGATACGGGCCTATTAAAAAGGTGGATGAACTATATTTTACACTTGCCCTCTAGACACTTAGCTGGCAATCGAATCCAGTGAGTGACATTTGTTTTGAATTTTGCTTAGTAATCACTGAAAGACAAAAACCATCATGTTTACCACTTTGTGGTTTAATTTGAACTATGCGGCATTATAGTTTGATGGCTCTAAACAGCAACAGGAAAATCCTTTTTAAAGCCCATCTATTACACTAAAATAATGCTTTGTGATCCAAGAAAAATGAACTGGCTGCGCTGTTTCATTCATTAGTTTTTGTCTAATCAAAAATTCTTTACAGCATGTGTTTATGTTCATGCATGAAAAAGGTCATGTCCATGTTGCAGCTCTGCAAAAACTTACATTGCACGAAATAAAAAGCTTTATGATCTTTTAAGTGTGGTTGTAGGGGAATTCAGCATCATGGTAGGAGACTTTTGGCATTGTATTTTCTTTATTTAAAGAGCAAATGCAACCAAAACAACTGTCCATCCAGCTGCTGCAGATCTAAGCTGTTGTAGGGTGATTTACAACACAAACTAATGGATGTTGTGAAGTCAGGAGAAAAGATTTTCCTCTATCAGAAAATGGGAGTGGGTTTAATCTACAGTATTTTTAGTAAAAATCTGTAATTTTTTCCCCCCACTTTTAGTTCAGGCAGAAGAGGAGGATGATATAAATCAGATGAAGGGCCTCCGTCCTCAGGGCCCAGAGAGCTGAAACCCAAACCAAGCTGAGGTTAATGGAAGTTCAACTCAAGATTTATTTTAATTGCTGCATTGTAATTTCTTGAACTCAAACAAAACGTCTCCTTTGTTGAAGTCACTTGCTAAATTATACCACATCTGCAGTGGAAAATATAAAGTGTCAAAAAATGTTTTCACCCCACTTTCTGGGTTAAATTAACAGAGTAAAGCAGTGTTTGAAAACTCTATTCAAGAAGCTGAGTGGGAATATTGGAGTTCCCAGAAGGAACTAAGAAAATATGACAACACAAGGAAAGGGCAGCCGCTTTTTTTAGTTTAGCTTACATGAAAGAGGGCAGCAATTCTATGCAGGAGATTTTAATTACTTGTTCTTCTCAGTAATTCAACATAGCCTTTTCAAAGGGCTACATTGCTGAAACTTGAAGCTCAAAGGACAAAGGCCTTAATGTCTCCCAGAGGTTAAAAATAAAGGTGATTTCATACAGTATTTGCAGAAAAAGTCAAGCACGAAATAATAATTCACCCATCAAGCTTAGACCGCATTAGCCACGTGCCCTCTGACAGATCCGTACAGTTGGGAATACGGACACACTCTGCAAGTGTTGGCTACAAAGGCAACGCCAACGATAAAGTGCTCCTCGTGTTGATCAAAGGGATAGTGTGCATATTACAACGTACGTTTCTGCACGAATTAGACCAGAAAGATATGGCACGGACAAGGACACACAGCCAGCTTCAAGACGATTCTCTACAAACAGGAAATAGCTGCTAATCTGTTCCTCCCTCCGTTCCTGCAGCTCCAGCTGTGCAGGGCCCTATTTTAGGCTTCCAAACTGCATGCTGGGATACTGTACACTGACACCCGCGGAGAGCTGCGATCACCATGTGTTGAAGTGCGTCTCTGTCTACGTAGTTGGGGTAGGAGCTGATGATATTATTACTAATCATTGAAATAACTTCCTGCCACCTGTCTTAATGCTGCCTTGTGCCAGAGTACAACACATAGTGATGAAACTATTGAAGAAACATCCATAAAACTGACAGCTGAAGCAATCTGAACCATTAACCTCGACGCCTTTAATGCTAACAGTTTTTAAAATGATGACCTGCAACATTTTTATATCCATTTCTTTATTAAAAAATTTACCATTTTTTTTTACCCCCCTCCAGTAAAGTTAGGACACTTTTCTGAGACCTGTTGTTGTCATAAAATTTAAAACGAGAATATAATTTCAAAAGATAAATATAGTTTCAACATCAACACAGCCTAAAGGATCTTAGAAACACAGCATAGTTCAACCGTGTGGTTTAAAGTTATCTAAATACAGCTGCTAATAAAATTGCTAAATATAATATATATTATGTTTTATATAATAATGAAATATACTTTAAAATACATATCAATTAATTGCACAATGCATGAATTTTAATGGACAAATTTTAAACGCCTCCAAGTGTATCACAACACATTTCTCCAGTAAAAAATAACAGCATGTGTATAACATAATAAAAGACTACTCCAAATTACTGCAAAGATCAAAATACAAAATAAAACATAGAGAGGTTAAAATTTATAATTCTAAGATTTTGGTTAACTTCTACTAAGTAAGACAGTGTCATTTCATAAATTCCATCAATTATAAAATACAAAGGCTCAAACGAAATGTTGCTCCCCGCCAGCTTCTGACAGTGCACAAAAATAACCACTACTTAAAAAGAAAACTAATCAAAGTAGATTTAAAATGAGAGAAAAATCATAAGCTATTTTCTGTGCACGACAAATGCATCTTGACTCATCACCCTCGCCCTGGATCTCTCTGCTCCTACTTAGTGTACATCCTAATCCTTAGCCACACTATGTGCAGAGCCCATGTACTGTAAGCCACGCCAGAAAAGATCTGCCTTCCCTCTTTAACACCTCTTCTGACCAGTGGGAGTGCTGAGCCAGCAAGACCATAATGGAACCACTTGAAATGCAAAAGTTTTAATCTGTCAGATTGTGTGGCCCAAAGAATCGTGATACTATGGGTTTGTATTAAATATTAAAGTTAAGCCACAGTCTCAATATCTTTCCTTGCCAAAGCCTTTCTTCGGAAAAACGTTACACATTTGAGTAGGTGTAGGTGTGGCTTCATTTCATATTTTGTATACGCTAACAACAGCTGCTCCTATCACAGCTCGGTGGTTAAACGTTTTACAAAGATACACCAGTAACTCATTCTACCCACCGTGGCAGGGACAGTTAATCAGACGAGGCTGCATGCCTCACAAGATGGCGCCCATGCCACCCAAAAGTTAGCAACTTTGTCGTCTCTATTACAGGACAACCAGCAAACAGTGGACTGTACAATGTAAAGTCATATGGGAAGTATTAGAATTATTCTTAGCTTCACTTTATATCATGCTGATAATAATAATAAGAAGAAGAAAAACCAATGTTTTAGCAGGAAAAGAATGGTTTGGAACTGTGGAGAGGCCTATGGATCCAAAATATACTTTGATATATAAGTACTATTCTTGAAGTAGTAGTCCATAAATATACACGTTGAAAAATAAATATGTGTTTTAGATATGCACTCTGTAAAGTTTGATTAATATTAACATTATCGCATTACTCATCACTCATTTTTCCATCCACTTTCCATGCCACAGCGCTGACCCTGCAGACAGACGTCACAGTCGTCTGTCACTATGTCGCCTTCACAACTCCATGTGCAGGAAGACAAATGGGTGTAAGTATACTGACTACACTCCCTGGTATGGCGAGACACGGTGCCAGGCATACCCGTCTGGGCCACAGCTAGCCCACCTCCTGCTGAAGTACAAGATGGTGATGGTTAAACCCACTGCTCTCTGAAAGCAGGGACCGAGATGCTGATATTTCACACCGTCTTGATTTCCTCCCAGGCTATACGATGCCGGGCTGGCAGCCATGTTGGAGCTGTAACTGCAGAGGGAGATAAGTGTCGTGACTCCGAGGCTTCATTACCTCCCACACAGTTTAGCACTGGATAGCATTAGCTGTTAATGGCCCTTCTAACTAAAAGGGGTGATTCAGACAGACAGCATTGAGCCCATAAAGCCACCACGGAAAGCATCTCGCTAAATAAGGATACGCTCTTAAAGCAGGAGGTATCGTTTTTAACACACCATGTGTCTGCTTTCAGAGACTGCAACATTTTAAGGGTATTATGTGTTTAATAACATTCTGATGCAACAAGTTATTAACATTTTGTTGAAAAGTAACACATGCAAGTGTTTTCTTAGCATCATGTATACACTCATGACGGAGCTCAAATATGTCAGCAATAAATTACTTAGTAAATTAAGTTATGATTTGTGCAAGTTAAGGCATTTTTAATTGTTAGTATGTGTTGATGAATAAACTGTTTTGTAAAAACTCGTATCTGTATGCTTTTTTTTCCAAGTATGAATGGTAATTAGTAGTCCTATTACCTAAGGTAAGCCATCAACACATGGAAACTAATATTGGTTTTAAGAGCTGAAACTGATGGCCATGAGATTGAAAGCTGTACCACAGCTCATCTACAAGGAGGAAATAAGGTTAGCAGGATTTGATTACAAGGAATCTAAATTTAGCTGAGCAACTTATCAAATCAAATAGAAAAAAGATGTACAATCAGAGTTTGGGGCTGCAAAGATTTATTATTTAATAAGAGAGCCCCGACGTAATCTTAAGTGTATCCAAGAAATTTGCTGCTGTGCACTGATGATCCTGAAATTAGATCTGTCTTATTTGCTTTTTATTCATATGCCTAATGCGCATGTGTGTGAATAAATATATGACATAATTTCATTGTTCTGCTTGACTCTGCTCAATTTGTGCCTGGGAAATGAAATGAAGATTGCGTGTCTGCTTGACTGTGTGAAACCCTAACAGAGTCTCAGCAGGGGCTTTGTCCAATTCCAATGCACAAATACACCATTTTTCCATTTCAATATGTCAATGTGCAAATATGTGATTGCGTGACAGAGAGTAAAAAGGAGGACCTTTAATATACCCTGATTATGCCAGTATCTTTTTCAAAATTTCACTAAATACAGTTTTCAAAATTTTGATTGAATGTTCCACTGACAAAACGTTTATTAGCAGCACAGACAGCGGCAAAGTTCACTGAAGCGCACACGAGCTCTGAGAGCACACGGCTGTCTGTCTGAAACGGTTCAGCTCACACCTTTTTATTCAGGCTCTGCGAATGGCTGCAGATGTTAAACAGCCATCCGATTGGCCTTTGACAGGACATACACTTACTACATGCAAACTTTTGCACTACTGTATAATGCGCGTGTATGGGCCATTCTGCAAGGTTTTCCATGCTGTAAATGTGGGTATAAAAGGTCAAGCGCCATTTGGGCATGTTGAGTGGATTTGGCAGCATATAACAGGCATCTTGTCTTTTTGATAGGTAATAAAAGCTCACAAATTAAAAGCCTTGTGCAGCTCCCAAGACTGGTGACATTTACACACTGATCACCCTGTTTATGGCAACAACGTTTGCCAAACCCCGGCTGTTGTCTCGACATATGTCACTGACCCATTTTTCTACCAAATATAGTCAGTTATGTTGGCATCTTTGTACTTGAGAAAGCGCTGTCGCAGCAGTGACAGTATTTACATCAGGAAAGGTCAAATGTATACTTGATGTAATCTCTTCGGATATATGCAGTACTGAGGGGAAATGAAGAGAGCACTTTATGGCCCACTGTCTGCAACTTTATATTTGCAATCACAAATTACTGAGCCTGAAAATGTTTAAACATGTCTCACGTAGTCACAATATGCTTTCTTTAAAAAATTTAAACGATAGCTGTCCAGTGGCAATGTAAGCTTATAACAGCCCATTTCCCATTAAACAGGCTCATAGTCATGTGCCATTAGCTTTGTATGTCCCATTAAATCACTGTTAGTGTGACAGGAGGCTTCTGACAAGGCCCGATATCACCCAGTGCCATTCCGTACCTCTTTGATACGCTGATTTACGGCACACACACAGTGCGGGGACATAATGTTAAAACATAGCACGTTGTCGGCAGGGGATACGGACTCAAAGACTGTTTGTACGGGTTCACAATGTTCGGCGGCCTCATCATTCCTGAACTAATCCTGCTTGTTCTTCCCTGGACTCACAAACAGCAGAGTCAAGTTTCAAGCCCTCCTCAGTCTACTCTGGGACTTGATGACAGGGAACAATCCTGTAATAGAGTTCAGATCCTATTCTTTATATGCTGTGAAACTGTATAAAAGTAATTTTCATGAACTAATATGGAAGGTCTGCACTAGCTGATCGGTCACTAGGACATATGCATACTGTATATTTACTGGTGGTTTCTTTTCTAGAAAAAAAGAACTTTATAAAGTTATGAATGAAACATTTCTTTATGTCTCATGTAAGCTTCATCCTATTAAAACCCATGTCTGTAACACACACTTAATTATAATTGTTTTAATTATTATATTCTCATAAATGTCTAAACATAAGCAATACCCCTCTGAAACATGATCAGCCACTTCTGATCAATTGCTTTTGCCTCACTACATTCAAGATGTTTTTTTTTAAATCTGTGTGCCATATGCACACATGCCAAAAATAGGTTGCCACCCTCACACAAAACTCAGACCACCCTACTCCAGAAGTCCTGCTGCTGCTGCTAGTCATTCTACTGTACATGGTCTCTTGCTGCCCTCTAGAGCATTATTACACCTTCCTCTTAACACACACATGCGCATATATACATACATAAATACACACAGTCACTTGCCCCAACATACCTATTCCCGCTCACGGTGGGGTTCACTGCACTCCCCAAATGGAGGGGTTGAACAAGGACAGTCGAACCCAATCAGAACGTGTGTATGGACAAAATACTCCTTAATAGCAAATCACAATAATTGTCCTATACATTTCAAACACAGACTAAATGCATTCTTTTGATGCTAGTGAACCTTTACTATGTGGAAGTCAGGTATATTTTCAATTTCAGCTAAAGCCCATGTGTCAGAAAGCAGTAACACTTGGCAGTGTAGTGTAGGAGCAGTGGGGCTGGTAGCAGCAGCAGCAGCAGTGTTAGTGGTACACACGTTCCAGCAATGGGTGTAAACATAGCTGCAGTGATAAAGCACTTAGGCAAGTCGCATTCAAACTACTGACAGCGTACCAAAAGAGTTAACTGCAGTCCAAGGGTACCTCTTGAGTTAATCGTTTTAACAGTTAAAACTCTATAAAACATAATAACGCCTGCGGTCGGAGGATTCGTCTCTTCCTTTGCATAGCTTTGTGGTGATGTCTTCATCAGCAAGGCATGTAGGGAGCTGCTTCTGTGATCCGTTTAGTGTCGGCAGAAGTCTTGAACGTCCCCTCAGGTAAGCCTCTGTCAGACTCCAGACAGATAAAGCTATATGAAGAAGAACAAAGTGGCGGACGTATCCCAGAGTTCCTCCTCTAGGCAATCGGGCAGTTTGTTTTTGCCCAAGACCTGTCGAATTCTGAAGCAGGGCTTAAAGTGGAGAATAACCCCAAGTGATGAAGGAATGGAGTGAGACAAAAGCCAGATGCTTAGACTTACAACATTTTGCAGAAATGCACAATATGTTCTACCCCAGAGGTCTGACAAGTGTTATTAATATCAGATTGCAAGAGAAAATGTATCCACCTATCTATGTATGTGTCACTCTTTCTCCCGATCCAGCAAGCCTACCAAATGAGGAATACTGGCATGAAAATGACCTTGTTTCAACTGGGACGGTGTTGACAGGGACACTGGTTGGCCTGTTTTTGTTTTTTTTTGACTAGCTGCTGAGTGGCCATCCAGGGCAGGCAAGGTGTCAGATGGCCTCTTGGGTGCTCGGGCCATCTGTTTGGGGTCTGACTTTAGCAGAGGAGATGTGTGGCCGTTTTCTGCTTAATTAGGTCCAGTAAACAGGCACTCATCAAAAAGCAGCTGCTGACGTCCCCATTAAGACACGAAACCACACACAGATAAACATACACACGCATAAGGACACAAACACAGACGTGCCATAGATATAAATTCACACAGATACATCGGTAATGGCTGTGTTGATGATTAAGGTCAGCTAGGGGAATATACTCTCTCACCTTGATCGCTTGAACCACGCAGACACCTTAGAGCCCCCGACTGTTTACATGCCTTGTTATAGTCGGGACATACAGTAAAAGATGTTTTGTGTGCCTTAATGTACGTTATTTACCATCGCATTATCTAAGCGCATTGTGTTTTTGTGAGCAAAGTGAATGTGTGTGTTGCACATGTGTATAAAGACCGAACAGTTGCCACATTATCACCTCAGAAAAATTACAGGGAGCATGAGAGTGCAAACAATCAAATGGCTAATAGCACAATTATGGAGTTTTGTGGATCGCCCCCACACTAAAACAAAACAAGCCAACAGGAGAAGCAGGAGCCACATTTCCACAGCTCACACCCGGCCTCCTTGTTTGTGATTTCACACAACAAAGTTGTAAACTGGAGGGAAATATACTTAACCACACTGGACGTTTGCCAAATTTCCATAGGGCATTAGCAACCAACTGGTGCAGGCTCATTAAAGAGCAGAGAAACCTATAACCATTAAAAGGCCATTAGGCAGCATGTAATTTTGTGGAACTAAATGGCGGAGAGTAATCAAAAGCACATGAAGCCCAGCTGGGCGACTGGGCAAACTGTTTCGATTAGGGAGGAATCCATCATCAACAATGGCAGCTTTTTGGGGGGTCAATTTTCCTGTGCACTTCGATTCTTTCCCTCTGTCGCTTTCACTCCTTCTCTGTCTGTAGTTTTCACGCTCTTGGTCATTAGGATCATCATTACAGTAAACACCAGGACAGACCAAAGTCCTATGTACTGTATACACCTGCATTACCAGACTAAAGCTGAAACTTCTCACTCCTCTAACATGGAGTTAACAAGGAGCATGAGCCCAGACTAAATCTTCAGCTCAGATAGAAACATCACTACCAGGAAGTGATTAAATATAGCTCCATCTTTGTTTTTCAGTAAATACAAAATGATCTGCAAAATTCCCCAAATGCCTGGAGTGCTAGATTTAGAACAACATGAACTCACAGTTCACAGACAAGGCATTCTGCTAGCCTCAATAAGTAACGTGTGTTTCCAGTGCTACGTATCTATCACAAGTTGCCATAGTTGCAATGTGCAGATGTGGGTTTCTCTGTAGTTAATTTGATTACCTTCGGAGCTATGTACATATAGAAATGATCAGATACATTTCTGAACAATGCAACAATGAATGCTAAAATCGCACTCTGCTCACAGCTACTCGACAATTTCGTACAGCATATAGTATTCTATTATTTCCTATTTCCCGTTCAGCAACAATCCATCAGCTATGTTTGCTGCACTGACCTCACAGGGTTTGTTCGACAACTTTGCTATAATTTTCACCCTAGGCAAAAGCAAGTTAGAGAAAGGCAACTATCATGGGACCTGTAAAAGTCTTGTTAAATTCTCAGAGCAGCTCCCTGTAGTGGTAAACTGCGTCCAAGGGTAAGTTTATTATGTGTAAAATGTCACTCAGCCAGTCAAGGCACATATTTCCTGGCCAGTTCTGGCTTTGGAGGCCATTGTGACAGGCCAGACTTTAATTAGTCAAATTAGGACAGGTTTCAGACTGACAAGCATTTCAGGGGTTAAATTCAGTGCATGTCACCTTGTTTCAATCACGACACTTACACTAGAACACTAGCAACCTTTATCGTCTCTATATTATAGCTCGATGGTCTTGAAGCTACACTTTTGGCAAGTACAAAGAGAGCGATGAAACAAAGCAGATTTTAAGCATACCAGAAATTCTTCACATGAGGTAAAAAAAAGACAAAATTCTTCCATAAAAGGCCTTTCAGACATTCACATTCAACAACTTGCTGATAAGTGTTACAGCAGATAAAACATCCAGTCGTGAGTCTCCTGTATTACAAGCAACTGCTCTGCACTACAAATATAATAAGTTTCTTTCCCATAGAGTCCTCAGAGAGGGAGGAATAAGACGACAACTGGGTGAAACCCATTTGTACATTAACTTATGTGGAATTCACAGGAACATTTTCTCTAACACTGTGATCTTTTAAAATGACAAACATTTAAATGAAGAATTTGTAGCATTCTATTATTTAAGCTTAAGAATAGATGAATCTGCATGCTGAGGTTGTTGGTAAGAACAAAAGTGTTTTCTGGTTAACTTCAATAATGTCAATTAGCTGCATACTTGTATTATCTCCTGTCATGGAACACATGTCTCAGCAACCTTGAACCATTTGAGGTGTGCTGGGCCACTATGTAGAGGTAAGTTTGTACTGATATTAAAAACAAACTTGGAAAGATTAAGCATGGCAGCATCAGCTGCAAGAGAGGGAGCAGATTCTAAGGAGGATCTAATATGTCAGTATAAAGTAATGGAGAGAGACGCATATGAATACTTTCTTCTTTTAACACCTCATTTACTGCAGCTACACATCTGCTTGTTTAACCAGTCATGGCACACGGAAAGCATGAGGGCTTCACACACAGGCTATTCTTCACAGTAAGACTGTATGAAGGCCATGGTGGTTGAAGGGGGAATCCCAGATCTGAACTGCAGTCTGAAGGTCTGCTGATGCATAGAATCTTGTGGACAGTATGGGTTCGTGTTTCTGTTTTTCAAACTAAATTCCCTGAATTTGACAATGTAGTTTCTTTGTACAGGGAACACAGGCAGCCCACTTTAGTAAAAAAAAAAATCTAAGTCTGTTGGACTCTTTGTGGAATAAGATGTTAATGCAATGACATTTGGAAGATACTCAAATTTAATCTCCAAGAGTGTTCAGAACAATTTGCAAAAATGCAAATTTACCCCAGCGGCGTTTTTATTTGTTCATTTTGTAGGGGACAGATGTTGAAAATCCAACTCAATTTAGTTGATTTCATTTATTTTACAGAGTCCTTGACATCAAGCCAAGACTTTAACGTGCTGGCCAGTTAATCTGGGAAGTGAAGGAGAACGTGTGCCTGTGTTTTCCCCATAAAGGTGCAACGCGTCTTTGCAAAAGAAAGTAAAGTTGGAGAACCCAATCCATTACGACCCACTTTACAGCTTCCAGAAGTTACTGAAAAAGCATTTGGTTTCAGTCTGATGCGCTCTTTAAAGTTGTTTTTATGTACAATATCGTACATGGTGCAAGAGTCTCTCCATTTAATTTCTATCCGGTGTTTCTCTTTCTCTGCCTCTGCTTTCCTGCCTACAAAAATAAATGTAGATGAAGCAAGTACATATTTTCATAGAGTAGGACAGAATTCCACTGTGATACTCTTAAGACAAGACAGTTAAACTTTATTTTAACTGTGTACATTGAATCTTCTCTTGCAGAATATCAAACGTCTGCACCATGTGAAGAAATTTAGGAATACGCACCTTTTAAATCCTTATAATACAAGTAATAATGCATAACATATTACATAAGGAGAGACACTACTTATACAGAATGTCCGTTACCAGACTTTATCAGGTTTAAAGAAGGAGGTTTACTATTGCTGCAGGACATAATCAAGTGACGCAACCTCTCACACCTCTGTGATGAAAAGACTGTGCTCCCTCCGACTAAGTCAACTAATTATTTGACATGTTCCACAGGTAATAAGTAGTGGGGAGTCAGGTAAAAACGGCAACTCTGAGCTCATTAAGGACTCAATGTTACAGAGATTTTGGCACTTCAAATGGAGAGAAATCGTCTGAAGTTGGGAAGGAACGTGGTGAGTTTCATCAGTTCCAAGCAGCAGAAGAGATAGCCTTCAATATGGCCAGATGTATCAGAAGCAAATTAATATGGAATCAAGCATGACTCCTCACACAGGTGGCTAATTAAAACAATTTTAGCACATCTTGTGCTGGAGCTAATAACATAATGAGAGTTGCAAAACACAGGTACACTGTTCGTTTCAGACGCCTTTTAAGTATTTAAAAAATGTAATCATCATTCTATAAATGAAAATGCCTGTTTGATAGTTGTTAACTTGACCATTCTGCTATAAGCAAACTGAAAATCATAGTTTTGTCTTCTCATTAGGAAAAGTATCTAAAACTCATTATATTGATTGAAAGGGTTGGATCAGAGTCTAACGATTAACTCTAGAGCTTAAATTGGCTGATGGCTATGTCACTTTGACCAAGTACACAGACTGCAGCACATTAACGATGATATTAACGTCAATATCTTGGCTATCTTTTACCATAAAATAACGAGTAAGCTGACAGAACAAAACTCATCTGTAGTTTATGAATGCCAGCAATAGACCAGCCAACAGTGACAAGCCTCAAACCCAAACTCCCTTTCCACAGTTAAAATAGGGAGTGGGTTGATGTCTGAGGAAGACAGTAATAAAACTGTGTTATTTACTTCATAACTGTCTGAATGACTTCATATCTGTACATACCTAGAAGCAATCTTATCATATTATGTTAGTGGAAGAAGACATTTTCTTAACATATTATTTTTATATTTTATGATTATTACAACATAACTGTGTGTTAAATTGCACATTTAGTTAAATTGCTCCCCTCATCCCTCCATCACAAGAGCAGATGGGCTAATAATCAAATTAGAATTCAGTGTGGTTGTGTGTGGTGCTTGCTTGGGCAGCTGTTGTGAGACAAATATGCTGTAACACTCTGAACTAATTCAACTTAATCCATACCTGAAAAGCAACAGAAAACAAAATAATGATTTTAAATTGATACAACATATGATTTGCTCCTTACATGATGTTAAACTAAAATTACAAGTAAATCAATGCAAATTTTTACCTCTTATTGTTACTTTACATGTAATAAATATTATTTAGAAATAATATGACATAGAAACAGTATACTTCAATAATTTGTACTCCTGAGATGTTATTTTTTACCAGATGTGAGATGGACTATTGACCCATTCTCAATGATGATGGGATGTTGATAGTTTTTGTCTGTGACATTTGAGCAAAAAAGGTTCAGCATTCCAACAGAAAGCTAGTTTTCCATTACGAGTTTTCACGTGCCAGAACTCTGGTGTGTGCGTTTTGTGGAATGGAACAGCTCTGTTTTCTCAACAGTTTGACTGCTGCGTCCCATAGCTGCATCAGGCACTTAAGCCCCCCCGACTACTCTGATTTACTGGGATGAAAAAGGGGAGTTAAGATGTTAGTCGATGAACTACAGCTATAGCTTTCAGCCCTGTCCTCACTCCACCATAACAGCATTTTACCCCCGCCCAACAAATCTACCGTTGCATCTAGCTTCGGGCTTGGCTTGCAATAGCCCCAGCCAAAGTTAACGAAGACCTGCTGCCCCAGAAAATCACTGCAGGCACAATCAATAGCACACAGCAAATAATTAGCAAGCAACATAACCAGAAGCTCTAATGTTAATTATGTTCTAGTCATGCTAGATATCCAAACGGTCAGATTGGAAATAATTTCATCTTGTGGGTGGTTTTATTCACCACTTTATTCACCAGCGGTCTTAATTGATCATGTTTGTGTTTTTGTCAAAACCACCTTCCTTTTCTGCATCAGTAATCTTATGTAAAAGATTTTTTTTTCAGAAAGCACCGTTTCACAGATAACAATAGAGGTAAAGTCTTGGTAGCTTTACTTGTCCTGTGCAAAAGTAAGTGCAAATTAAAACAAATTATGTCCATGCAAATATAGGTTGTAAGCTCAGCCCAGTCGAAGAATTATAGTAGCACTTTTAGCGTCTCCCTCCACAGTCGTTTGAGCATCTGCCTGGTCTCTCTCCCCCTCTAATCTATCGCCACAGTTTCACTCTATATTTCCACATCAACATCACCCTGCAATGAATGAGTGGGACACTGAAAGGCCCCACTGTGCATCCGTGCTCACACTCACTACATCATATCTGGAGCTAAGAACACATAAACCCAATATCTAGCGTTTTCCCTCTTGGAGTTCCCAACCACTCCAGAGGTCTATCCTTGGCTTTAGCACCATGATTCACAGGGACAGGAAGGGCTGTGTGGAGACATGTACTCCATTACTAGACGAGATGGGGAGGAAAAGGGGGTAAAAGACGGTGTGTGGGTGGAAGAGGAGTGAACATGAGGAATGGAGATGGAGGGAGATATGTGGGATGGAGCATCGGAGAAAAGGGGGATTTTGTTGCTCTCCCACAGGAAGAGTAGAGATACTGGCGTGGGACAGGACGAAAAAAGTTAAATATGTCCTTATTTTCTTAGTTAATCATTATGTTAGTCAGTACACAAACAGCTGCATTCAGCTGATTAAAATAAGTGATCAAAAGTTAAATAAGACAACATGCTGCTTCTTCTTGTTTCTGTGGCATGAGCATTCACAAGACAAAAGGAACGTTCTTCTTACATGTTTTCTAGCAAGCACATCTGGCACCATCTTGGAGGCTAAGTAAAGAAATGTGAAAATAATGTCTAAACAGTCCTTTGAAACAACCGAGCTACAACAACAGACATTATGGGATTAAAAGAAATCTGTCATAGATTTGTTGTCGACAGACTCTCTCATAAGTGCTTGATTCACACTAAACGCACATTAGGTCTCTAAGTTTCTCATTCCCTTCACACAACGCTAAATGGAAGCATGTCATTTGATTCGGTTCTGTAAAGTTGATTCCGCCATACAAGACAGGGTCCAGTTGGACTTTCTGTAAATGTAGGTTCTCTTTTTTCCTTGCCATATCCATGAAAGCTAGGGCTGTCATAAAACAAACTGTCAAACAACTGCTCTTCTCAGTAGTGATACACAAACAAAAAAATATTAATTTTCCCTTTTTCTTCAGCTTTCTATCGGCCCAGTGGCTTGCATCACTGGTGGATCCCATTTCCCCTAATCAACCACTCCTCGTTCCTGGAAAGGTTTCAGAGCCTCCACGTTGAGGGACCAACAGCATTTTACAGAGCTCAGACAAGTGAGAATCAAGGATTAGGTAGTTACTATAATTTGTCTTAAACATATTTCCTAATTACATCTCTCTATTCATCTTTATTGGAGGGGACTAGGCACAAGGAAAAAAATGCAAGTGAGGGAAACGTAGATGCAATTAAGGGAACTGGGATGGATCCACTGAATTACCTTCTTTTGCATCACCTGATAAAATCACCTCATCAGCAATGAGTTATTTTAGGAACCACATCATCTATGACCCCTTTAAAACAAACAAAAAAAATTTTTTAACAGCTTTAAAAGCACTAAAACGTGTTGTGGTGTAATTGACTGCTGTGAGAGTCTAAACAAAACCAAAAAAACTGGCTGTTCTACAATACCCTTTTTTTGTCGTATTGATAAGTTCAGTATCAACGTTTGCATTATTCTAACAATATCTATTAATTGCAACTTATGTTAAATGTCCTCAAAGGAAACATAACTCAGCTGAAAGTATGTCCCCCACGAAAGTGTATATGCAGTTTAGTTATAGCCTATAGAAATATCAAAAAACTCGATCAACATACAAAAAAAAATTGTCGTAATTACAATAAATATAAAACTAAAACACTGTAAAAGGTTCGGCGCATTGAATCAAAATGTCTCGGCCTCCACTTGAGCTCTTCACTGTCACCTAAAAATGTACCTCCTTTGGCAAGAGGACACCTGCTGCTTTGTGGTGAGTTGTCTGTTTTTATTTATATCAGCGGGGAGAGGTGGAGAAAGCTGAGATGATGAGGGGGAAGGATACCTTCCACCAAAGCACCCCCACAACACATACTAGGACATGGCACTCCAGAGATGCACTGCACCTGCTGTGGCCGCTGGCACGCAAGGCTCATCTCCACAAACACCTCATATATTATAGACACACACATGCCAACTTTTATCTCTGGCTACGTGAGTTTCCTTACTTACGCTGCTGAATCTTCATTTGGTCTTCATCCCCTCAATGTGGTTCTAACCTGTTGGGAAAAAAAGAGAATGTTACTGGAATGCTTGTCAGTTAGTAATGTGTTTTTAAGAAAGAGGCCCTGCGCAGAAACAATCTGAGTAGCCCCCACCTCAGTAAAAACCCGGGGTGGGGGCAAGACACTGAAGGTCAAGCTGCTCCCAGTGATTCAGGCCAGCACCTTGAGAAGTAACTGAAAAGCACTTTTGGTGCCAATAAGGTACAAATGCGCCGTAAGTGCAGATCATTTACCATTTAAATAGGTCCTAAGTGATCTTGTCATGGAATGGCTTCTTCTAAGACTCAGAGAAAATGGTAATGGTATCTGTTCTGACAAATAATCAGATATTATTCCCTCATTTTCTGGGGGCAAGAGGACTTCAGTCTGCATGTGCATCAAGTTGCATTTTACAAAGTGACAACACTGGTCCAAAGGACACTCCAAAGACTCTGCTTGGCATCACTTGTGTAATGCTGACAGCTGAATCCTAAAAATCTGATTCAAAAGACACCACAATCTATTTTAAATCCACTCCTGTCATTAACTCTCTTCACTGCTGCCCACATTACGATAGAAACCATATAAACTCTGATTCAACATTTTTCTTTCCTTGCTATGTGGTAATTTGCATGTGTGTTGTGTTCTAAAATGACTGTAAGGGCAAAAGCTAATTACCTGTCTGGAAAGATGCAGCCGTGCGCAGGTTCGGGCTAATTCAGTGGGATGAAGGATGGACATGTGGGAATTGTTTATTTGTCAAATGTGGTTACTACTTCTGTCAGACCCACTTTTGAAAACCCAGATTTGTGAATCACTGATGGCGATGAAAGTGCAAAAAGTGTTTTCTTAGTCAATTTAAGCTTCAGAAAATTCAAACAATAAACAGGAGGCTCAAAAAGCTAATATTTTTCTGAATCAGATATTTATTTGAAAGGCAACGTTGGAAGAGCTACAGATTATTTGTGTGATCAAGGAGAACCCTTTTGCTGTTCAGTCCACAAAGCTTTCATGTCTGACCATGTTCAAATAAATACGGAAAACGGCATCAAGTTTAAAATCACACACAGATGATGAGGGCTGATGTGTGCAGTCACACGCTGTGAGAGCCCATGTGCCCGCTGCAGGAATATAAATGGAGTTTTTAATTGTTTCTGACTCAGGTCTGTGGGCTGGGTCTGGGTAAAGCCAATTAGGAGACTGGAGGAAACAGTGAAGGATTGTCTGCGGAAAAAGGCTACGACTCTCTGGTAGACAGACAGACTGAGTGTGCAGCGGCGTGTCTGTGTGCACTTTGTGTCCACATCCAGGGGTGGACGTAACTTTCTGCATTTACTCAAGCTCAGTACAATTTTGAGGGCATTTGTACTTTCCTCGCAATTTCCACTTTGTACTTCCACTTCACTCAATATTAGATTGTACTTTTAACTCCCTTGTATAGGACAGCTGCAGTCACTTTGCAGATTCATATGATTACTACAAACAATAACCAATAAATAACGAACAAAGCAACTTGGAGTACATAAAAACCCTCCATCTTTACCAGCTACAACATTACCCTGTTATAATAAGCCACATGTCACTTGTAGTTTTTCCACCACTGTCTGCATCTGCATGTATGTGCTTTTCTGCCTGCGTGAATGCATTTGTGTGTGCCCGAGTGTGTGTCTAAGAGAGAAAAAAAAAAGTGAGAGAGACGGGGAGTGCACTTAGAGTTCGAGGGAAGAAAATGTCATATGGTATATCTGATTACGTCTTGTAGTGTTTCTTGTACACCATTTAGCTTTTTTCCCCTGATGCTGAAAGCTCTGGCCACTGCAAAAGTATCTGGAGATTGAAATCAGACCCAGAATTCTGGTCAGACTTGGAACCAAAACAGACAGAAAAGCAATGCCGAGAAACCAGCTCTTTGGTTTTATGTGACTTATGTGGTGCTTGAATTTCACCCATTGTTTTGCACAGTCAAAACAGTGTTTCAGGATGAAGAGAAAAGCGGTCAGTAAAATTTATGGTGCAGTTCACCAACGTGAAACTTCATACACTATGTGAGGTTGATTTCCCTTGTACCATGTGTGTCACTGTGTACTGTGCCACTAAGACAGATTCCTTTGTTTTTATTGTATTTGGCATTTTAAGTCATTCTAAATCTGAAGTACAATGCTCAAGAGGCAGAGGAAAACTATGGTCAGCAGCGAAAACACTTTCCTTTTTTGTTCAAAACATGTTGTGAATTATATGTTCCCCTTGCTCTCAATTCCCACTATACAGCCTGCCCTGATTGCTTTCTGCAGTTTACTTTACGCGTTGTTTATTGAGGAACATCTTTATTGCTATTTTATCCGTGCAATCTTCTCTACTTTTTATTCTTATTGTGTTTTTGTGTTACTGTTAAAATGTCCCTGCACTGAAAGCTGCACTGTTGCTTGTTCTGTTTAAACTGAAATTTCAGTACAGAGGAAGAGAAAACAAACAAGAAGCACAAGTCCCTATTTATACAACATATATTTGCAATGCTGTGTTATTATAAATAATGAGGTCCCAAAGGTTTGCATGCTGACAGTGTGGTGGTTGTTACTAGCAGCCATTTAGCCACACTGAGCTCCCTGTTGGCCTTTTGACTCCCGGGAAGGGATCACTCCAGGACCACACCAATATCATATGCTTAAAAAACACATTATCCTGACGGGAATGTTTGTAGGTTCGCACTCATTTAGTGAAGCAGATGATAGTATGCGCAGTTAACTACACCATATATCAGTATGTGCAGAGAGTATGTGAGAGTACACCGTTAAAGAATGTATATATGTCTGCTTGCTGTATGTTCATGCATGTGTATGCCTGAGGGTGTGACCGAGTGTGTGTGCATGTGTGTCTGAAGAGGGAGATGACCCAATTGGTGACAGGGTGACCAGCTGGTGAGGGCTAGTGTTTCCTCTGGCAGGACAACTCTACTTGGATCATAACTGCAACCAGAGAGGGTGAATGGCGAAGGTGTGTGTGTGCAGAGTAGCAGTGGTAGTGTGGGCATCATCATTTTTTTTTGTTTACTTTTATGTTTACTTAGTGACACTTTTAATTACGTCAGAAAAATATTAGATGATGCTTCAGTTCCCGGAACAAAATTATTATAAATAACCAAAGGTAAAGAGGTCAGCAGGGTCTGAGTCACAATCATGGACAAACGTGCTTTTTTATATGAGTACCCCTATAAAGAGTGTACATACATTTTTAAATGTGTGTTCCAGGCTGGACAATTTAGGGAGGAATTCTACAAACAAGTTAGGGTTTGTAGTTTTCGAATTAGCTGTATAGAATGTACAAACCTGTGTGTTCCGCTGTACCTACTTACACACCTATTGTATATAAGAACGGAAAAGTGTCACAGATGCACAAAGAGGTACTGTGATTGAAAATTAAAGTGTCAAGTGCTTTTAAATCTGACATAGCATTCATTTTGCTGCCAAGGTGTCTATGTTTGGAAGTTTCTTCTGTCCACTGAAAACTCAGAGGAAAGCTAATGCTTAGTATATAGTTGTTGCAGTTTTGGTCAAACTAGCTTTCAGTGTCTCACCTCACGATTCTCAAGTAAGGATCAGCCCTGCCTTTGCTTCCACACTGTGCATATGGCCGTGGGCTGGCCCTAGTCTGACTCTGGGTCTGCCTGAGGCTCTTCAGAGAGGAAGCTTCTGCTCACCTGCAACTGTCCTGGTCAGATGAGACAATAGGAAAAAGGGACAGAGGAAGCAGCTTTAAAGACAGAATACAGATGTGTGGGTACCAATTTAACTTAAGTATCTCTACTTTCTAGTCTCAGCTGAGAATAGCAATTTCATTGGCAACTAGTGCTTGACCGTGTTCACCAGCCACATGTAACTGAAATAATGTAAAGAGCATAAAGGGGTGGGGTGTGACAAACTCAGAGAGAAAAGCATAACAGTAAAATTAATGAACTGCATGCATCCATCACAAGACCACAGTGCTGTCTACTTTTATGATAAAATGAAAACCTAACTTGTGCTCTGATTTATTGCCTAAACTGCAGCAATTCCTCCTTTTTCTCTTTCCCAGTTTTAATCCAATTTGTAGTGGTCAAGTTGCTGCCCATAAACAAAACAAATGACAAAGATTAATGGTGCAAAGCAACAACCCCTCTGTCTATTGTTTTTGCAAAACCATGAATTGCCAGCGACTTATTGCCACAGTGCTGCTTTCCACTTCAGAAAAGGTACTGTAGCTTTAGAGTGTGTCATGCAAGGCTGTGGGAACCGATGCGAAGGCCTTGGGAGGTGTTTGTGGATGTGATGGAAAGAGTAAATGCCAATGCATTCATAGCCCACACACATAAACGCACACAACATACTAACGCCAGCACAGAGCTACACCGCCAAGTTCTAATGAAATTTAAAGACAGTTACTAAGAAAAAATAAAAATCACCACCACATGGCACATGTGGAACTGCAAGTTTACACATACGAGTAAATACAATTGTGTCAATCATTAACTTCCTCATAGAGCAAACAGTGACAAAGCTTTCAGCCATGCCTTTGTCCCTGATCTGAAATACGTACTTCTGTGGTAGACCGACTGAATCACAACACTCACCAGGGAGAGCTGACCTTCACCACAACAAACACAAACATGACTTGATCAGCCACCTCAACTCCGCCGCAGGCTGGGTGGGGAGTGGAGGGTGCTTGCAGAGAGGACAGACAGAAAGAGGGAAGAAAACCTGAACGCTAAACATGATGCATGTAGTTACAGTATATCGATGTATTCCTTTGGTTACTTTTCCTTTTTTATTGGTAACTATGCCAAAAAAACATTGCATCCTTCAGCCATGATACAAAGGAATATGAACAGAGGAGATATTAACCTACAGAATAAACTCTGAACAGTACTGAAGGTTTTAGTATAGGGTCTCAATCAAAGGACACTGTACTGTATGGCAGCACTGACAGCATGGGTATAGTTTAGGCTTTGCATTTTAACTATATGAAAATTCCACTGTGGAAACTTGATGATTGACACATGATTTTTGTTGACAAATGCGTACACCACTGCATGTTTATATACACATGGAAAATATCCAAATTGTTCAACCTTGACCCTGGAAACAGCAGCAAAGCAAACAATGTCACAACAAGGAATATTTAGTACCTTGTGCTAGAAGGCAATAAATTCAACGTACAGTAAAAAACATACCCTTATTCATCATGCAAACAAATGGCGAGCTATGTCCTGCACTGTCAGAGAACACCGGTGCTGTGTGTAAGTCTGCAGAATCACCGGGAGACTCGGTTCCAGAACAGCTATTTTGCACAAACACTCATCTTACATTTACGTAGTCATAGGGCAAACAATTTTATCCAAAATGGCATTCACACACCAGGGTGAACGTCGGGCTTAGTGTCGTCAACCCCTCAATTAGTGGACAACCCCCTACATCTTCTGGCCCACTGCCACTCACAATTGATTTTGTATTTCCCCTTTTGGAAATTTGCACACCTCTAAGTTTCAGCATCCAAGAGAAAAGAAACCAAAGTGACCATGACACACGTGTGTTCTTCTGTGTTAAAAACCAATTGGTATCACCTGACATGTCATATCTGCACATTAACACACACACGGAGCAAGAGAGAGATCAACAGAATGACATGAGATGAATTCCCTGGTTCTCCGGGGGGCAGTTTAGATACTCTCGCCTTTCCCTGTGTGACACTGAGGCATTGCCACTGTCTGTTTCACATTTAACATGGTGACCCCTTCACACAAATCAAGAAACATACACACATGTACATGCTTACACTGACATTGCCTGGTTCACATTAGAAACACAAGCACGTGCATGCACACAACACGCACACACACAACCTCTGTCCCTGTCAGACATTAAAGCTGAGTCCCTCTGCACCAGAAGGCCGTTGTTTATGTAGATATAAACTATTGCTGTAATTACCCCATATGTAGTCGTCCAAAAACATTGACGCTCTCTGATGAATATTTAACGACTGAACTCATACGCACACATATGCATAATGATGGCATGTGTGCATACCATCAAACACTTCTTGATTAGAATTTATCACGGATAAACAGTATTAAAACAGATCAGCACATTTCTCCTTGAGTAATTATGGACACCTCAAAACTATGTGGCACCCTAAAGACAAAGTAAACAAGACTCCTAAGAGTGAAAACACAAGAGTGTACAGTCAAACGTTAATTTTGCATCAGATTTTGTCCCATGTGTGGTGTCTCACCCTATGGTTGGCTATGTAAAACTAACAGTTGTGTGTGTGCATCCACATGTTACACGTGAAGTGGCAGCATGTTGTGTATGCTTATCCAGCAGGAATGTTGAATGGGGCGACCTTACAGAGGGTGAAACCCAAAGCTGGATATTTAGGAGGGTTATGGCAAGCTGCACAGTCTCTCATTAGTTAGCATCAAAGAGGCCGATGACAGCTTCCTGTGAACAGGCAAGAGCGGGGACAAGATACATTTCAGTCATGTGCTGCAGCAGGGGAAGAGAAAGACTACTCCCGTATGCTGGAGTATGATTTATAAGTATGCAGCGCACATAACTCTTCTTGTAGTCAAGTTGCATTAAAAATACAGTATTGAATATGACAAATTGTGTTTTTTGAGTTGGAACAAAATGTTTCTTTTAAATAAAATGTTGTTTTTGTTTGATATAATTAGACATTATCTATCTCAAAAATAAACTACTGGCTTTACTAGCAGCAATGTTCCAGATGTGTCTTGCTCCAAAGAAACAACAAACCAAAGTCACACTGATCTACTGATGCGTAGTAAAGATGTCACAGAGGGACAATGATGCAGGTCTACAGCTCCCTGCTGTTCAGGAGGACATCAGGGAAGCAAAGTCACTCTGTTTCACTTCTCTTGTTGCTAGTGCTGACATCTAAAAAAAAGACAATGTCAGAACACTGGAAACAAAGCTTGAAAACTCCAAATTATTCTTTATGACCGTTAATGAGAAATGAGAAAGAATCTCTAAAAAAATGCAATGTGCCTAACCATAAAACCATTCAAAGCATACCTTCAAGCTCATGCTGATAGACAAGAAAATAACATTGTTCAACCACGTTTTCATGTTACCAATATGCATTTTCCATGTGCCATTTTGACCAAAGGTATAGTTGATCCGCCAGTGTTTGCTGAAACCGGTCAGAGGTTAATAGTCCATAATATTACACTTCTCAACACAGCCTCAATCTCTCGTCAACTCTGATAAAGCAGCACTAATTACAGCAAAGCACAAAGAAAATACACACCCTGCTTCGTTCGATGAGTGAAAGGGAAGGTTCAAGAGAAGTTCGGCTCTAAGCAATGTAACCATATAGAGATTTATCACTTCTAGTATGAGGAAAAATACAAATGTATGCACGCTTATAGCTGAGACAGAGATGAAAAAGCCTAATCACTGACACAACCGCATACGTATCCAAATAATCTCACACATACGCAGTGGGACACATGCAACAACAAACACACAGAGACAACACTCGAACGAGCCTAAAGTAAGTGGAGCAGAGCAAACCACAATAATAACTACAGCATGTAAATAAACTTCTTCCGCATATGTTTTCTGCACAGACTTGGGGGGTCCGTAATCCACAGAGACACAGTCACAAAGCGAAGAGGGAGGACGGAGACGAAAGTCACAGACGGACACCGTGAGACAAAGGCAGAGTAGAAATGCGTGAGTCATTGAATCACAGCTGAACACGTTCATCTGATGCCTCTAGGAAGCAGTCACTCTTTTTGTGGTTATGATACTGCTTCTGAAGGAAATTCAATAAGAGGAAAGACCCTGTTCTGTTCTGCTGGACCTGGGCCAGTCCTATACAACAATACTGGTTAAAAGTCTGAATGGAATGAATAGGAAATGCTGGGTTCCTTATTAAGTGTTTGTAGATTTTTTTCCTGTTCAATAATAAAACACAAAAAACTTTTTGTTTTTGTTTTATTTTAACAGGAATGAGCAGTAATATTGAGGCGAGGCTTTTATTGTCTGGCTTTTTCCACCAAATAAATACAATCACAAAATCAGTCACTCACTGGACCAAGTCAATTCGGGGTTTTTTTTTCACCAAATGCTGAATTAAGCAAAATATAAAAGTCAGTTTGTGTAGGAAGCATCTACTTAAATGTTTTGCTATCAATATACTTTTTAGAAAGCAACACAGCTGGAAAGCAGCTAACGCTAGGTTCCACTAGCACTAGCTTTTAAGCTAACAATATGTTTACCTTTTATTAGAATTTTTAGGAAGCTTGTAAATTTAAGCAGTCATAACCTCAGCAACACTAATCCAGTCAGAATTAGCCAGCTACATCTCTGTATAGCTGAGTGGTTGATACATAATAAAGGCTGATGCTAACGCTAAAGCTAACGGTAGCTACACCGAGCTCGTGGTTTTCAGCTAACGCCGTCTGTAGCTGCCCGGACATTTTGATCAGTTTAAACGTACTTACTGATGATTAGGTTGCAGACTATCCAGACAGAAGTAGCTGCTGCAGTTATTCAATGTCTTTATGGTGGAAGAAACTTTATTGACAACTTCAAAAAGTCCCTGAGTCTTTATTAACAGTGTTCCTAACCACACCCACTGACAGCACATGAAACATAAAGTCCAACACAACACGACTGTAATTACATTTACAATCATACGAACTGAAAATATTTCAAACTAACACACTCCCATAATTCCTTGCACTCACAGTGCATTTCTTTATGGACTTTATGGGGAAGTGTTGTAAATGCAACCAGGTGGAGCTTTAATTCTAAGAAAATTGAATTCAAGGCCAGTTTTTAATTTTTAATACAAATATAAAAGGCTCCCCACATGCAAAAGGTAATTAATTTGCAGATGATAGTACCAGCAATAAGTACTGAGGTGATAACACACGATTAAAAAAAATGGTTGTAAGTTTAAAACTGAGATTATCATGATGGCTTCTGTGTGACAAACACACAGAAGCTCCTTAAAATACTCAGAGAGTCCACGTGCACAAACCTATGCCTCTGATTTATCGGCCTGTAACCGAATTCTAACACAACACAGCACTGACATGTTTCCCCTGGTGAGCCACCTCAGGCAGAGAGGTGCTACAGTCTTGGCGGATTTGTAAAAAAGGCATAGACATGGTGTGTAGAGAGAAGTCTGGCCCAGAGGGAACAACAGGCCTGCCCTTCTCTGCATCTCCATCTCCCCGGTGACCTTTCACAGAATCCAGTCACGGCACAAATTACAGCTCCTCAGGTTCTTAAAGGATCAAAGAAACCCTAAACCTATAGAACACAGACGCACAACATGTGCAAAATACACACGCACACACACGGGTGTACTGGACCTGCATGCGTGTAGACACACTTACCTTTAGGGATTTTTATATCGGCACATTTGTACAAGCTTAAAGGGAATTAAAGATGCAAAACACGTTTAGGTGAACCTAACTGTAACTGCCCACACACACACAAGTGTAATCACACGTGCTGAAACGTAACAGTGGATACAGGCAACAAACGCTCTATCACACACCTGCAAAGATACAAAATCACTCCGATTACGTGTGTGTGTGTGTTTTTAAACCACTGTCCCCCAGTGCAGTCCCGCGGGGACCGAAGATCGAACCGATAGAGAAAAAGAGGATAAGAGGATGAGAAGGGTGCCCGGAGCCAAAACGAGTTTTCTTTTCAAGGAAAGAGTCATCTAAGCTGCCAGTCCCTGTCTTTTCTTTTGGAAAAGTTAATCCCCGTCCCTCTCGCAGCAGATATGATCCCTCGTCTACAGGAATCTGCCAGCATGAATAGAAGCAGGTGAACTGTCTGGGGATTCTATCACTGCTGGAGCGATTGGATTCCACAAAACATAGGTGAGCCTTTTTTTTTCACGAGCCAGCAGAGCTATCTTTTCCAAAGCAGGCCCAGTGATCAGACACTTCCCTCTGGTCGTACCTGTGGAATATGTGTGCCAGGGTGAAACGTGAGCGCGTTTGCTTGTTACAGACTACAAGCCCATTCAAACACATTTCGAGTCTTTGCTGTTGTAAGCAGGCTTTAGGCTACTACTGTCACAAAACTAAAGTCATCACGGATAATATGCTTTTCCGGACTCAATTCACCATTTAGTTTGGGCTAGACCGTCTAACAAAATGTTTCATAATAATAGGCCTGAATTTCAAATAATCAAAATTTTGCTCAGCGAGTCAACCAAGACTTTATTTTGCTGAAAGTTTTAAGCGTCATATTTTTGGAATTGGCACTTTATGGCACAAACAGGACAAACCGTATGCTCTAAAACCAGGTTTTAGTTGGGCACTGATATGAAACAGGGGTCTAAATAATTAGAGCTGAGCTTTCACTGATATGATTAATCTTACCTGCTCAAACGTTTTCTGCTGCACAGGGATTTTATTTTCTATGTATATTATATAGAAAACTCAGTTGTTGTGAACGTAGCTGAAATTCATCGTGGCAGATACATGTTAGAGATGAATGAATACACACATCTACTTTTACCACAGTGTTTATACTACATGTCTATAATCACACTTGCATATTTGTGCATGTGTGTGTACATCTTTAAAAATATACACTTGTATCTGTACAGTGTGTTTTCCCTATGTGATCATGGTAAGCAGCTGTCAGGGGGCCCCAGCCTTTGGGTGGTCTCACACTCTCATCTATAAATTATTACCGCACTCTTCTGCTGCCGGCCTTGAAGTGTGTGGGGGTTAGGTTAACACACTTTGCCACAGTGTTCACCTCCTCTAAGTATCCTCCTCAGACCCAGCTACTATGAACATAAAAATATGGGCCATATGGTAGGATCTGATAAGATATATATTTAGATCATGGCTCAGATCTTCTGACTTCCAGTTCTGTTTGTGCTATTGGTTCTGGGTTCAATCAAAGAATTTTTCAATAATAAATGCAGCCAGCATAACACACTTTGGTATTTATTGAGAAAGAATGGAAGAGCGTCTTTTTTTTCATTTAAAATCCAGTCAAACATGTCACACATTCACTGGCTTCTTATCTTCAAATAGGTAATTTGTGATTGTAATTTGGTTCATGTTATCGGACTTAATGTATATACAGTTTTTATTGCAAATAAATCTGGTGACATATTGAGTTAAACAACTTTTTAAAAATTCCACTACAAAGTTTGATGCCGCGAATACGTCTGTGCATTGTGCAGTGGTAATTTGTTGCATCATTATTTACATATAATTACCAAAAGTGTATCCAAAGCTACTTTTATCTGTTCACAAACATGGAAGTTATTGGCAGACTTTGTGCCTTTGACTGACACTTGAAACGATAAAGAAAACACATGCTTGAATAAAACACACAAACAAAACGCCACATGCTACTTAAAACATAATTCACTGCATATTTTGCTAGCGTTTAATCATTCCCGTAAGTATAAAAATTGCTGTTATTACCTTTGGCGATTATATCTAATTGTTGCCATAGCTCATATAATTAAAAATATGTGGGGCCTGAAACTGTGCACGTTTAAAAGGGTTTGAGTTCATAACGTTGCATGTAAAAATAGGCACACGTATGAAACCGTGCGGAGTTGTGTTTTTGTTTCTGTGTGCATGCGCCTGTGCGTGGCAGTGCTGCACGTGCAGGTGGCTTGAACTAACACAAGCCTGTTTGGGAGGACTGTGCTGTGGTGTGTCTGGAGATTACAAGTCTCTGAGCGCGCTAGTGCACTTAACATAGTTGTTCATCAGCAGCAGCACGATAGGAGGCTCTCTTTCCAACACACACAGGTGTCACAATGCACACACACACACACACACACACACACACACACACTGAGCAGCCTGGCATAGTTTCCATTAGGAAACACAGCGAGCGGCTCTGTTTAGGATAGAGCAGTGGAGTTGGACAAATGAAACGTCCCTCCTCCCGCACGCTGATGACCCCTCCATACAGTATTAAACCCTTCTGTCATCATCAATCACTGTCATGTTGAGTGTTTAAATTTCCTTCAGAAGGGCTTTTAGCAAACAGGTTGGCCACAACGTGCTTCACAGAAAAAGAAAGATGACTGATGAAAACAAGAGTCGTACAGTAAAAACAAGAAGGAACAGTCCCTCCTGCGAACCGCATTCTGAGTCAAGGAAGCCTGGTCACATACTGTAATAAAAACAATGACTCTTTGAGCAACTATTACCACCATTTCTCATGAGCTGACATCAGTTGTTTTGACTGCACCAGAAATCAAATGGAACCGTGCTCTTGGCGTCTCGCTAAGGTTAATGCTGCAGCTTCAGACCCAATTCAAAACATGGCCCTCCACCAAGGCATCCACTGTGCCGCCGAGTCTTATCGAATTCCCAGCGACACTTTCCCTGCCGCTAAAAATGCAGAGTGAGATTGGAAGTAATGTGCTCAACTGTGTCAGACCGAGATCATTTGGATACTGTGTAAAGGCTGGAAAAGCACAAGGAAAACGCACCAAAAGCCTCTCGGATTGTATAACTTAATCATGCATGAAAGAAGGAAATACAGACACATTCAACAACACTAAGGGTTTTTTCAGCCGCTGGTAACCCTGTCCAAGTTTTGAGCCTCATTGGGAGCATAGCATTGTTATGAAGCCAAGCTTTTATGAGCTTTGGCCTTTCATCTTGATGATAGGATCCCTTTATTGCAGAAGAATTGTTTTGTGCTAATGACATTTGGTTACTTTAGCCTTAACGTAAAAACAGAGAAACTGAAAACCCACAGAATGCTTGGCCTCCCTTTCATTGCAGATGACTCAATAAAAAAAAAATCAAATAACGATTGTCTTTCGTCAGACTCCATTGAATTGCAGTAAAAAAAATATATAAAGTAGAAGACAAAAAGAGCGAACCGTTCCCTGTGCTTGTTTTCAAACCCCATCCGAAGGAACAGATGTTGTTCATTCTGCTTGGCTGTGCTGAAGAAGAGCACCAAATCGTGCTGTTTTCAGCCCAAATAGCTCACGCACAATTACTCTGCCGGGGATCTGTGAGCATTGGCACGTCGCTGCGCTTCCCCCTTTGTTTTCTTAATAATTAGCTTGTGTTTTCACAGGGGGTTTATATGTGTGCGGGGAAGCCAGCCTTTTCAAGGCTACTTAATCTACTCCCCAGTCTGTCTCCCTCCTGCTCTCCGTCTCTCACCCTTGCTACATATCTCCTCCATTGCGCCCTCTCTCTCCCACACTACATTATGTTCTGTGTCTCTGTCCCAATGCCCAGGGCCTGCACGATGAAGAAATGGAGGTTCAGGTGTTTTTACTGCAGCTCATATTTGATCTGACGAGCAAAGTAAAATGATGAAAAGTGACACTGTTTTGCATCATTGGCCTTTTCTTTCCTGGAAAGCTTTCTGAATTCTTGAGAGGATCAGAACTGCGGTCATGGTGAGTGTTGGGTGACTTAATGGCAAGATGTATTAATATTGACTGAATCTAGTTATGGCAATGACAAAACAGTGGAAAGTGGTGAGATCACTAATATTCATCATTGTCACTGACATGTCAAGAGTCTGTCTCAAAGTGCTTTCCCATTTTTACTCTGAAAATTATCTTTTTAATCTCCAGAAAGAACATTTGAATATTTTTTGTGCACAGATCTCGTGTCTCACCGACCTGTTTTCCTTCCATGTCTTTGTCTGGATCTGTATTTAATGTGTCCCCAGCACATAAACTCCACTGTTAAACACACTTCCGCTGTATAACATGTCAATCAATATTGCCTGTGTTTGACCAGTGGTCGATATGCTCTGTGTGAGCCAATCCCATTGATTTTCCACCTGCTCAGCTGCCCCGATCACCTTGACCCCAGTCGAGTCTGCTTAAATGGCCCCTGTTCATTAAACTGAACCAAGCACATGCATTTGATAAGTTGCACACACACACAAACACAGATAAGACACAGTCACTAACACACGGTTGGGAGCACAGCTGTAGTCAGCTGGTTAGTGTGCACACTTTCACACACTCATTTCGGATGCTACAGAAAAGCCACTGTGACTGGAGGGTCACCAGTTCAGTCTTTGAACCATGTGGGAAAATGTGGGCAAAGAAGGTGAATGAGTAACGCTGCCATTAACAGCTGCTGTCGAAGGGCCCTGAAGTAAATTATGTCCTAGACAAATGTTAAGATTGGATTTATAGGTGGGTATGTTGAAAACACCTGGAAATATGTGCACACTCCCTAATATTTGAATACCAAAGTGGACAGTTAATGGCAAGATTAGATAATCCTGAAGTGAAGCATAACGGGGCCTTTATTTCACAAACGGGCACTATCATATTAACAACAACCTGTGGACGTTTACAGACCGTTTTTTAAAATTTCTCCTTTTCAGTACATATTTTTGTTATGCTGCACTTAATTAAACACATTCCCATTGTCTGAGTTAATGTTTATTGCACAAAAGAGATAAAGCTGCGTGTGAGTGTTCTGGCCAGGCCTGGCGATGAGGCTGTGGGAATGGGGTCACACCTGCAGTGGCTGGCGAGGGTGATAAACGATGTTGCCTTAAACTTTGGAGGCCGTCATTTTTGGGAGCCGCTGTTTACCCTCTATTGAAGTATAATAGGGGCCTTTGAGGCCAAGAGCGCCAGAGACAGAGGCTGCCCTCTGTCTGCTGTTTTGAAAGCCGGCGAAACCAGCCCTCGATTAGCTAATGATACATTCTGCTTCGATTTGCCGTAATAGGACTGAGCAGCCCTCTGACATTAGGACAGGCATTTCCCCCGCTGGCTGCTTGGGAATGTTTTTCACAGCTTTCACAGGTCAAATGAAATAAACCAGTCCGCCTCAAAGCTTTTGATGATCCTTTCAGCTGGCTGATCACTTTGCGCCGCAAAGTAAGACATTTCTCTAAAAAGGTGAACAGAAGGTCTTAAAAAGTGTGAACGTACATGTGAAAGTCCCTCTGAACATATACGTGTACAGATGTTGCTCATGCACCAGAAGCTGGAAAGCTCATGCTCTTCAGTCATCACCTTCCCCAAAAAACCTTTGTCTGCCATCTATCACACACACACACACACACACACACACAAGGGCTTTCTTTTCATGCTAGCCTGGAGAAGACATCAGTAGATCCTCTTACCACCTCCCTTATCAGATGAGGCTGCATATCTGGGTGCTCCTCCTTATTTGTCTTTTAGGCCTGGAGCGATAATGTGACGCGAGAAAGACAGTCTAGACTGCAGCTGTCTCAGTAAGAAGCATTCCATACCTTCACTGAAAAGCACTGTAATCTGCCTCACACACACACATACACACACGTCTACATGAGCAAAGGCACTTTGCACCCCTGCAGATAAACTCACCCAGAATACACACACGTATGACATTATATGGACATGCACAGAGCTACACACACACACACACACACACACAAAAAACAGTCCACTGGTGTCAATTCAAGCATGCAGTTGTGTGTTAGATCATGATTAGCAGGTCCTGCCTGCAGCAAGTGAAGCGTTAGAGCTTCGTCTTTTTTTTCAAATGGTTTTGTTATGGGATTTGTGCCATTAATAACAACCAAAAGTCTTACATCAACTGTCATTCAAGTTTTCACTTCTGCTCTGTGCGTTTTGATTGGACTTTTCATGCAGATTTACAGTCATGAATAGACAATTTAGGGCAGAGTCTGGACACAAAGCGCAGGAAGTCTGTGTAATGACACGCCTGCACTTTCCTCTAGGTTAAAGTGGTGCATTGCATTGCTTTCTTTTTATTTTTTACAATATTGAAACTCTAATTATGTGTTATTCAAACTTTTACTCCATCTCCTCTTTGAAATCACTTCCCTCGCCACAACAAACGCCTCTGACTGACGTTGCGCCTGTCATTCATCACGGCACCGCAGCATAACGCGAGACTTCCACAACAATTACGTGTGTCATTAAACTCCCCGGTGTGATAAGGGCGATTACCGGCCAAGCGAAGGCTGATCTCCCCCCGATCTGCGCTGCGGTGGGCGGGCACGGAAACCTCGGCTCGCCAGTCAGGGGCGTCCGGTCCTGCTGTGTTGCACTGCCCCCCTGTGGCAGCCCGCCGAACTGCAGCGTGTGTGTGTGTGTGAATATTAAGGCAGCGGGATGGTGCATGTGGGATTAATTTGAAATCAACATTAATTGAAGTTATTTTGGCAGTTTTAATTAAAAAGCCACTTACTGTGCAAAACTTTAATTTTTCCCAGTTTTTTTTTTTAGCTGTTATTGGGTTTGATCTGCAAAGCCACTTTGTTGGTTTTGCTCCTTTCAGAGGATTTATCCTGTAATCTGAGCACACGAAGCATCTAAATGTTGCTGCTTTGCTTTGACTTTTTTAGTGACCAGTTTTTTTAGGTGAAGCTGTAAAATTATCTCAGAGAATAAATGTTGGGAAAAAAAGCACAAGGTTGGTGTTTTTGGACTTGACTTACTTTAACATTGAAGCGTTGCAGAATTCCTCGTTATTGGCTCCTTCTAATGTCCGTAATTCGTTCCTACAGCACATCATTTGGGATAATAGCGCCTGCAAAACATCTTAAAGCTGGTGTAAATAGTAGCAGGGCACATAATCTTCCCGGTTCCCCTGTAGTCCAGTCATGTGCCGTATATGGACACACTGCTACTCTCACCAGCTCTTTTTACTCTCTCAGGCTACATCATTCACATCATCGTAAAAGTGGAGGCCCTTCATTGCTTTACAGTGCCCAGTGCTACCGTTAGCCCCGGGCTCTCACATCAAGGCCTGCAGCCTCCTGGCCCTTAGTAGCAGTAAACCTGGGCTCTGAATGTAAGCAGGAAGAGGCATGAGAAGGGTTATTGATGTGCCGTAAACCCCATCATTTTATCGAGGGAGAGAGGAAACTACGAGTGCGGCGGGGAGAGGAGGTGCTCTGGCTGTCCATTTGCAGCAGGTTTGTCTCTTTAGAGGAAAACTGAGAGCAGGAGACGCTGTGCATGAGCTTGTTTTGTTGTTCATTTGCTCAGGAGCCCCGTAAAAAGCAACAGGCACTGAATTCAGTTTGCAATTTGGACAAACGTGAATATTTCCCAAATGCTGGCAATATGTTTTCTGATTTAGATCGGCCATAAACTTTGAAAGCAGCACATAGTACTATTTGTACATGACTCCGGATCCCTTTAAAGCAAAAGGATGTTCTGCATGTGTTACACCTGAACCCAGCAGAAGCAACTGATGGAATTTGAGTTCAAATGTGTAATATTGACAATACCTGGTAAGTTATGCTCATGTTTGGTCTTTTATTTTACATCAGAATATCACAGCAGCAAATCTCCATGTCGGCTCTGCGTTGTACTGATGAAGATGTACGAACCAAGGAGGAAAGAAACGGAGAGTTGGCAAAAGCTGCATATACCCTATAATCTATCCAAAATATCCCTACAAACCTGCACACTTATATCATAACATGACTCTAGCTACTGTATAGAAAGAGATTCTGACTTCTTTATGATACCTGGCCAGCTGCCCTTGTCTTCTTGCCCAGCTGTTGACTCTTCCTGATACAACAGAGGAGACTCGCTCCCATCTGCCTGCCAGTTCATCCTGATCCTAAACCTGCAGCACATCTTGGCCTTCAAAGCTTTACACACACTCACACACACACACGCACGCACACTCACTGTGCATGAGGTAAAACACTGAGATGTGAATTCAGTGACCTTGTACATGCCTACATGAGAAACCTTTTTCACACACACACACGATAACACACACGAAAATCCTTGGGGTGATCATTTGTCATCTGGAGAGGAATCTACAGTCATGCTCTTTACGCTGAAGGCTTGGTTTGAAGGCATTCCTTTGGAAATTTATGTCCAAACAGCTGTGGTCTCATCCGCCTCCGTACGAACCTAGAAGACAACACTGTCCTGGGAATTATGAGGGGGATCCAATCCATTACACACACATCCAGTCCGCTCTCAATGTGCATATATGCACATGTAAGCCATTTTCTGTGCGTCTTTGTACGGCCCTTAGCATGTGTAATGGTGAGCATTTCCCTGCTTTCACAGTGTGCTCGCAGCTGCTTAACTCCCCCTGTGTGTGTACACGATTGTGTGCACGCGTGTGCATAAAGGATTCAGCGATGGTTTCGCATCCAGCTCTTTGATGGATGAACGGTTAGCCTCAAGCTTTGTGCATCGGAAGCCCACGGTTTAAAGGGGAAAAGCCCTGATTTCACATTGCAGCCATATGGACGGTTATGCTTTCCTCTTAAAACAAGGTCCGCGCCAGAGGTAAACAGCAGGCCACACTAACAGATGAGGTCTTCAAATGGCCGCAGAGGCAGTACCGTGGAGTGACATCATCATAAAGCTGGCCTGCACCTGGGAGAGATTTTCAAAACTTTATTTATGCATCAAAATGTAACTTACATTTAGCCTTTGGCACTACTCAGTTCAATGACAATCGGAGACAACACCCATTAAAGACAAGCCGTCCATGCAGTACACTTCCTTGCCCAAGCTTGATTCTCTAAAATAACTTTGTGTTTTCATTCCTATTATTTCATTTCAGCCTGATAGATGACAAGCCAACGCCAACTCATTCACTGAGGAGTATTTACATGTAGTCAGCTCAGCCCCCCAACTCTCAGTTTAAACACACTGGCAGGAGTAAAGTAACGTAAATGACGGAAACTCAATGAAGGGTGATGATGATGTGATGTGTTTAGGAAGGTCGGCTCAAGGCCTCGCGCTCGCTGTGCATTTTTTCAGGATGCCATCACCTCGCTGCCAAAAGCCTCTGGAAAGTAGAAAGGGATGTAAAGGAAGCAAGTAAAAGGTAGAGAGCACTGAAATGAAGGAAAAACTAAATTAATTCTTTCTGATTTTGTTTTTCTAGTGTTTGCTGTAAAATTCTGTAAAATATCAGAGAAGCTGAACTGCAGTAAGAAGAAATTTAATGTAGATGGTTTAGGGAAAAACGGGGGGACACTGCAACGTTATTGATGTGTCAGAATGATCTGTAACAGTGTGCATGTTGTCATTAGGCTGCTGCACAATATCACAACTGATGCCACAAGAAGAAAAGTCCCACTGATGCAACGACGGAAAACAGAGAGAATTTTCCTTTGAAAGAAAAAGCAGCCCAGAAAATCCACTTTTACACATTAAATAAACTGAAGATTTATTTAGGTTAGGTTTTAAGATTATGTTATTTAATTTGAAATAAAATTTAAAACTGCATTAGCAGAATCTAAATAGTCTAAAAAAAGAAGGAAAAAGCAAAAGGAGTTTAAATATCTGTTGGACTGTTCTGGCCGTCTGTGCTCCAGTTTCACCTGCTAACTGCTGAAGAAAGTAATTTGTCCCAGCACTGCAGGGTGGAGAGTAAATATAAGGGAACATTGTTATCATGATTAATCAGCAGCTCTGTCAGCGGGGCCAAGGTGAACAGAAAGTGGCACAAATGACTGCATGGAATTCCTGGTGTGTCAGACAGAAGAAAAACTGCCGAGTCCTTCCTTCACTCGCTCTCATTTTCAGACACTTATTCCAAGCAAAGCTTATTCCTTCAAAAGACCTCATCATTCCCTGCAGTTTCAGCTGCAATCAAATGCTTCTCTTTTAAAAAAGGCTTTGGTGGATGAGGTCCTTCAGGTTTGCAAATCATAAAACATCACGTCAGACGCAAGATTTCCTGCTATAAATAAGATGTCGGATTGTCTTTTTCCCCCCATAATGGAAAGAGATGAGATGAACTGAGTTAGTGACATCAGGAGAGAAAGAAAATGCTAGGAACCAAAAGACCCTTCAGACACAGACCCTGAACCGTTTTCAGCCAGACTTGTGTCAGTTTTTAGCTTTTGCCATGCAAAACTCCATTAGGTATGATTGATTTCTCTGTGGAAAACAATAAAAATATGTATAAAATAGTAATACATATATAAAAAATAGCTTCTGCTGCCAGACAACTGGGACAACTTCAGACAACAGACAACTTGTCCTACAACTGGTTTTCTTGTCCTATCCCAAACTTGACGTTGGGTGATCTATAATTATATCTAAATAGCACAAATAACCTAAATTGACTGTACACGCATGGTTTTGCATATGTAAGCAAATGTAAATAAGAAAAATGGTCAAAAATTATTGTACAACAAACACTGTGCTCTTTACTAAATTTCAGCACAGGTCCCCAATCTCCTCTAAAACATTTACACCTTCCTGAGTTGCACTTTGGTTTCCACTAAAAAAAGGATGAAAATATCCGATATCAGTACAGAAAGATGCCGACTTTAATCCTGACTCGGATACGTCACCTTTGGCTGATGCTCAAGCTTACAGAGGTTAAAGGTGAAGAGTGCGATTAGTGATTAAAAGAAAATTCTTGGATGTCAGTGCTCTGGATTCACATAGCAACGAGAATTTGCAATCGCTGTTTAACTGTGATGAATTTTCATCATTACCGGAGCCCAACTGCTTACTGACAATTTACCTCAAATTATGTGAATTGCCGTGATGTGTTAAAGCTGTTTGGTGCGAGGCAGGTTAATGCACTCTGGTGTGAGCACACCGCATGCTTGTAGGAGAGAGAGAAGTCTGGAAGGACGGCTGTTTCTACCTTCATCTCGCCTGAGGAGCTCATTTGGTCTGATGCCTTTCACTCCACATAATCTAAACTTCCTCACCAC